>JAHZSQ010000041.1:65000-131858 GCA_022405105.1 Aristolochia contorta
AGTTCTGTGCGTGTGAGAGAGAGAGAGTTTGATGGAGATAGATAGATAGAGAGAGAGTTTCAGAGAGAGAGAGAGAGTTTCAGAGAGAGAGAGTGAGTTTCAGAGAGAGAGATAGGGTTTCAGCGTGAGAGAGATAGGGTTTCAGCGTGAGAGAGATAGAGTTTCAGCGAGAGAGAGTGACAGAGAGAGAGAGAGAGTTTCAGCGAGAGGGAGAGAGTTTCGGCGAGAGAGAGAGAGTTTCAGAGTGAGAGATAGAGGGAGAGTTTAAGCGAGAGAGAGAGAGAGAGAGACAGTTTCAGCGAGAGAGAGAGAGAGAGAGCGAGAGGTTCTTCGAGAGAGAGAGGGAGAGAGATTCATCGAGAGAGAGAGAGAGAGAGAGAGAGAGAGAGAGAGAGAGAGAGAGAGAGAGAGAGAGAGAGAGAGAGAGAGAGAAGGAGAGGGAGAGATAGAGTGACAGAAAGACAGAGAGAGATTCTGCGACAGAGAGAGAGAGTTTCTGTGTGTGAGAGAGAGAGTTTCTGTGAGAGAGAGAGTGTCAGCAAGAGAGAGAGTTCTGTGTGTGTGAGAGAGAGAGTTTGAGAGAGAGGGAGAGAGTGTTTCAGAGAGAGAGATAGGGTTTCGGCGTGAGAGAGATAGAGATTCAACGAGAGAGAGTGACGGAGAGAGAGAGAGAGAGAGTTTCAGCGAGAGGGAGAGAGTTTCGGTGAGAGGGAGAGAGTTTCAGAGTGAGAGAGAGTTTCAGCGAGGAAGAGAGTGTTTCAGCGAGAGAGAGAGAGAAAGAGAGAGAGAGTGAGGGATAGTGTTTCAGCGAGCGAGAGAGAGATAGACAGAGAGAGAGAGTTTGAGAGAGAGAGAGAGAGATAGATTTAGAGAGAGAGAGAGGGAGAGAGAGTTCCAGAGAGAGAGAGAGAGAGAGAGTTTAAGCGAGTCACAGAGAGAGTTTCAGCGAGAGAGAGAGTTTAGGCAAGTGAGAGAGAGAGTGTTTCACCAAGAGAGAGAGAGAGAGAGAGTTTCTGCGAACAAGAGAGTGAGTTTCTACGAGAGAAAGGGAGATTTTCTGCAAGAGAGAGAGAGAGAGAGAGAGAGAGAGTTTCTGCAAGAGAGAGGGAGAGATATTCTACGAGAGCGAGAGTGAGAGAGTTTCTGCATGAGAGAGAGAGAGAGTTTCTGTGAGAGAGAGAGAGGGAGAGATATTCTGCGAAAGAGAGAGAGAGTTTCAACGACAGAGAGAGAGAGATTCTGAGAGAGGGAGAGAGAGAGAGAGAGAGAGAGAGAGAGAGAGAGTTTCAGCGATAGAGAGAGTTTCAACGAGAGATACTTTCAGAGAGAGAGAGAGAGTTTTGGAGAGCGGGAGAGATTTTCAGAGAGAGAGAGAGACAGTTTGAGAAAGAGAGAAAGAGAGAGAGAGAGAGTTTCAGCGAGAGAGAAAGAGGGAGTTTCAGCGAGAGAGAGAGAGAGAGTTTAAGCCAGTGACAGAGAAAGAGTTTCCCGAGAGAGAGAGAGTTTCTGCGAGACAGAGTTAGGGATAGTTTATGAGACTGACAGAGAGAGTTTCTGGAAGAGACGGAGAGAGAGTTTCAGCAAGAGAGATAGTTTAAGCGAGTGAGAGAGAGAGAGAGATAGTTTCAGCTAGTGAGTTTCTGAGAGAGAGAGTTTCTGAGAGAGAGAGAGAGAGATGTTCAGAGAGAGAGAGAGAGCTTCAGAGAGAGAGAGAGTTTCAGAGAGAGAAAGAGAGTTAGAGAGAGAGAGAGAGAGAAGAGAGAGAGTGAAAGGGTGAAAAGAGATTTTCAGAGAGAGATTTTCATAGAGAGAGATAGAGTTTGAGAGAGACAGAGTTTCGGACAAAGGCTGTTTCAGAGACAGTTTCAGAGATAGAGAGAGAGAGAGAGAGAGAGAGAGAGAGAGAGAGAGAGAGAGAGAGAGAGAGAGAGTTTCAGAGAGCGGCAGTTTGTGAAAGAGACAGTTTGAGCGAGAGAGAGAGTTTCAGTGAGAGAGAGACAGAGAGAGTGTTTTTTGTGAGATAGAGTAAGAGAGAGGGAGAGAGAGAGGGAGAGTTTCTGAGAGACAGAGAGTGTTTCAGCGAGACAGAGACAGAGAGAGTGTTTCAGACAGAGACAGAGAGAGTTTCAGAGAGAGATAGTTTCAGTGAGAGAGAGAGAGAGTTTTGGCGAGATAGACCGAGAGAGAGTTTCCGCCACAGAGAGAGAGTTTCAGCAAGAGAGATTTTTATCGAGAGAGAGAGAGAGAGAGAGAGAGAGAGAGAGTGTTTTGGCAAGAGAAACCGAGTGAGAGTTCCAGTCACAAAGAGAGAGACAGAAAGTTTCTGCGAGAGAGAGAGACAGAGAGAGACAGAGAGAGCGAGTTTGAGCAAGAAAGATAGACAGTTTTAGCAAGCAAGAGAGATAGAGAGACTGAGTTTCTGCGAGTGGGAGAGAGACAGAGAGACAGTTTCTGCGAGTGGAGAGAGACAGAGAGACAGAGTTTCATCGAGAGAGATATTTCTGAGAGATACTGAGTTTCAGCGAGAGCGATAGAGATGGAGAGTTTCAGCGAGAAAGACTGACAGAGAGAGAGAGAGTTTCAGCGAGAGAGATTCAGCTAGAGAGAGAGAGAGAGAGTGATTCAGCTACAGAGAGAGAGTTTCAGCGAGAGAGACCGAGAGAGAGTTTCAGCAAGAGAGACCGAGAGAGAGTTTCAGCAAGAGAGACCGAGAGAGAGTTTCAGCGTGAGAGACCGAGAGAGAGTTTCAGCGAGAGAGACCGAGAGAGAGTTTCAGCGAGAGAGAGACAGACAGTTTCAGTGAGAGGGAGAGACAGACAGTTTCAGCAAGAGAGAGACTGAGAGAGATAGAGAGAGAGCGAGTTTGAGCAAGAAAGAGAGACACTTCCAGTAAAAGAGAGAGAGAGACAGTTTCAGCGAGAGCGAGACAAAGGGACAGAGTTTCAGCGCGTGAGAGAGAAACAGAGAGACAGAGTTTCAGAGAGAGAGAGAGAGAGAGAGAGAGACAGAGTGTCAGAGAGAGAGAGAGAGAGAGAGAAAGAGAAGGAGTTTCAGCATGAGAGAGATAGAGTTTCAGTGAGAGAGAGTGACAGAGAGAGAGAGAGAGAGTTTCAGCGAGAGGGAAAGAGTTTCGGCGAGAGAGAGAGAGAGAGATTCAGAGAGAGAGTGTATCAGCAAGGGAGATACAGAGAGAGTTTCAGAGAGAGAGAGAGAGAGAGAGAGAGAGAGAGAGAGAGTTTATGAGAGAGAGAGAGAGAGTTTCGAGAGAGAGAGAGTTTCCGCACGCGAGTGACAGAGAGAGAGTTTCAGCGAGAGAGAGAGAAAGAGAGTTTAAGCGAGAGAGAGAGAGAGACAGTTTCAGAGAGAGAGAGAGAAAGGGAGAGAGAGAGAGAGACAGTTTCAGAGAGAGAGAGAAATGGAGAGAGAGAGAGAGAGTTTCTGCCGGATAGAGAGAGAGTTTCTGCCGGATAGAGAGAGAGAGAGTTTCTGCCGGATAGAGAGAGAGTTTCTGCTGGATAGAGAGAGAGAGAGTTTCTGCCGGATAGAGAGAGAGTTTCTGCCGGATAGAGAGAGAGAGAGAGTTTCTGCCGGATAGAGAGAGAGAGAGAGAGTTTCTGCCGGATAGAGAGAGAGAGAGAGTTTCTACGAGAGAGAGAGTTTCTACGAGAGAGAGAGTTTCTGCATGTGAGAGAACGAGAGTTTATGCGAGAGAGAGAGGGAGAGATATTCAACGAGAGAGAGAGAGAGAGTTTCAGTGACAGAGAGTTTCCGAGAGAGAGGGAGGGAGAGAGAGAGAGATTTTCTGTGAGAGAGAGAGTTTCAGTCAGATTGTTTCAAAGAGAGACAGAGAGAGAGAGAGGCAGAGAAAGAGAGAGAGAGGGAGTTTTAGAGAGAGAGGGAGAGAGTGTTAGAGAGAGAGAGAGAGTTTCTGAGAGAGAGATTTTCGGAGAGAGTGACAGACTTTCTGAGTGAGAGAGAGAAGAGTGAGAGAGAGAGAGAACGTGAGAGAAAGAGATTTTCAGAGAGAGAGAGACTTTCATAGAGAGAGAGATTATGAGAGATAGAGAGAGAGTTTTGGAGAGAGAGTTTCAAAGAGTGAGATTGAGAGAGCGTTTCAGTGAGAGAGAGAGACAGAGAGTTTCAGCGAGAGAGAGAGAGACAAAGAGAGACAGAGATAGAGCGAGTTTGAGCATGAAAGAGAGAGTTTCAGCAAGAGAGAGAGAGAGAGACAGCGATAGAGAGACAGAGTTTCAGCCAGTGGGAGAGAGACAGAGAGACAGAGTTTCAGCGATAGAGAGAGAGAGAGAAAGTTTCAGTGAGAGAGAGTGACAGAGAGAGAGAGAGAGAGTTTCAGGGAGAGAGAGAGAGAGTTTCAGCGATAGAGGGAGAGAGAGTTTTAGTGAGGGAGAGAATGTTTCAGCTAGAGAGAGAGAGAAAGAGAGTTTCTGCAAGAGAGAGAGAGAGAGAGAGATATACAGCAAGAGAGAGTTTCTGCTCGCGAGAGAGAGAGTTTCATCAAGTGAGAGAGAGAGTTTCCGAGAGAAAGAGACAGAGTGTTTCAGCGAGAGAGAGTTTAAATGAGAGATAGAGAGTTTCAGAGAGAGAGAAAGTGGGAGAGAGAGTTTCAGAGAGAGTGAGAGAGAGTTTCGGAGAGAGAGAGAGAGTTTCAGAGAGAGAGAGAGTTTCGGAGAGAGAGAGAGAGTTTCAGAGAGAGAGAGAGAGTTTCATACAGAGAGAGAGAGTTTTCAGAGAGAGAGAGAGAGAGTTTCAGAGAGAGAGAATTTCAAATAGGGTGAGAGACAGAGAGAGTTTCTGAGAGAGGGAGACAGAGAGAGTTTCAGAGAGAGGGAGTTTCAGAGAGAGTGAATTTTAGAGAGAGAGAGTTTCAGAGAGAGTTTGTGAGAGAGAGAGAGTGAGAGAGAGAGAGTTTCAGAGAGAGAGAGGGAGAGAGAGTTTCTGAGAGAGAGAGAGAGTTTCAGAGAGAGAGAGGGAGAGAGAGTTTCTGAGAGAGAGAGAGAGAGTTGTATTTCCAACAAATTCTTCAAAATTAGTTGGTCCACTAGGATTTCCTGGGTTTTGATTCATTCTGACTTCATAGGTATCTAAAATTTCAAGATTGTCTAAATCTTTAGTGAGATCAAGGAAATCTTCCATTTTTTAAGAAACAATTTATTTTCTCTTGTTAGAAACAAGGAGAGCTAGAGTTTTTTCAAAATTTGTCTTTTCTTCGTTTTCTCAGAGAAGTTGAAATTCATCTTCTTTGCACCATTTTGTGCGAAGTTCTGATTTTTGAATTTTTAAAGCTTCGAAATCTTTTTCTTGAAAGAAAGACAATTTATTATCTTTTCTTTCTGGAAGTTTTTCTAGGACAAAATCTATTTTTTCTTTAAGTTTTTTGATTTTGTTATCTTTGGTTTTTCCAAAACGATATCCAAATTCATCGATTTCAGTTTGAAGATTATTAATATTTTCTTTTAGAGAAATTATTTCTTCTTTTAAGTTTTTAATTTCTGAAAGAATTTCTTTTAATGAAGAAGCTATTGATTCCATTTAATAAGAAGTGCAACAGCACCAATCATTATCATAATCAATATCATAATCTTCTGGATTTCCAAAATAACTTTCATCTAATTGTATTGTATAACTTCCAGGAGAGTCTGGTTCTATATCATTAATTTCATATCCTAAGATACGAAATATAATTTCTTGAATTAATTCAGTAGGTAAAGGTGTTAGAGCAAATAAACTTAAATAAAGTTTTTCTCTTCCCATAACCTCTTTCATTAATTCTGAGCTTAAATAAATTGAATATTCTTCATTTCGAAACTCCATTTGATAAGTAGGTGAGTCAAAAATCATATCTCTTTAGTTACTATTTCAAATGAGTATTCCTAATATTATTTCTCTGAAAGCAAGGCACATAGAGAGATAATATTTTGGAATTTGTTCATGACTTTTAGCAATAACGTATTGTAAAGAAAGACGTATTGACGTAGGAGGTAGAACCTTCCATTCAGTCTTATTGTCTTTTTCTTTACTTATTGTTAGAGCAACTTGTCGAACAAAATTTGAAATAAGTGTCCAAAGAAACATGGCTCTGATACCAATGAGATGCAAAGATAAAAAAAATATTTTTAAAATCAGAAGATAATAAGAAATACTCAATTATCTTTGGGTAGATTAGATTTTTTAGCGGAATTCCAAATTAAATTTCTTTTCCGCTCTTCACACTCATATTGAGAGAGACAAATTATATGTTTATGATAAAATTTTTCCCAAATACTTTCTTCTGGAAATATTTTGTCGAATAAAATAATTTTATTTTCTGAAATTCTTATAACAGGAAAACTACCAACAGGTGTTCTGTAAGATTTCAATTTATCCATTTTAAAATTTTGATCAGGGTTTTCACAAATATGGGTCTAAAATAGGGCAAACTATTTTCTTTCTAGAGTATTTTTTCAATCAGAAGCTAAAGAGATTAGACAACTTTATAGTAATAGAAGAAAGTAAAAATAGAAAGACATACCGCTAATTATCCTGGTCATCTCAGGAGTTGCATCGCCTCATAGCAATATTCAAGATAGATTTAATGAAAAATCTTCAGAAGAACCAATCGAACGGATACTTTGATGCCGGCGCCAATTTTTTCGGATACTTTTTTCCCTAAACGGCCTCCTGCCTAACGGTACTCTTTTCTCCTATCTTATGGCTTTGGCTTTCTCCGATTCCTTCTTTTCTTCTGGACTTTTTTCACAAATCTACTCAAACTATGGCTCCTTCCTATGTGGATAACTTCAAATGCTTTCTCTTTCTTTCTTCACTCACTATAAAATTTCTACTCTCTGACTTCAAGAAAAATACTTTGAAAGATAATAGCAGCCCAAACTAGGGTCTTCTCCATATTATTGAAAATCACTCAAGATCTTTACAAAATGAAAACTGGAAAATATCCACAGAGTAGAAAGAAAAACTCTCAAGATCACTCTAAGGCTTCAAGCAGACTTCTTTCCTTTCTCCCTTGATTTTCCGATGCCTTGGAATGAGAATTGCTCCGGGTTATATAGAGAGAAAAAGGAATTGATGACGTCATGACTTACGTCGGATTAGAATCCTCTTTATCTGATTATATTCCTTTTTTATCTGAGTGGTAGGGTCCACTATCTCGATAAGCGAGATAGCGCTATTTGGGAAGATTCCCGAATAACTGTTCACCCAATGTTTATAGACGTGGGGACCACCGTCTAATTACATCTGTCCACTACATTTTTATCCTGGTAGGGACTACCAGACTGAGCTAATTGATAGTAAACTTCTTTTTCTGAGAATGCTCGCAATTGAGAAGTTCACAAGCAATTTTTGAGTCTCTTTTGTGCAGGGAAACTCATGATTAAAAATAGAATCTCTGAAAGAAATTAGATGACTGTCTTGATAATTTGCCCCTTCGTCAATGTCAAGGATCCAATTTTCTCCTTTGGCGAGGGTTCTTTTGTTTTGGGTTAATAAAACCCTAATACTTTGAGCTAAGGCTCTCATCCCTTGAGCTCTCTTTGAAGTAATCCAATTTTTGTTGAAATTAGGAATCCGATGTGGAATTCCTATTTCAAAAGTAACTTTACCACAGAATCCCATGGTAATAATATGAAATCCAGAGAGGATCTTGGAAAAATCCCATTCTGGGGATATGGATAGAAATTTGAGATAGATTGACTGACCTTTAGATTCATGCTGCACTGTCTCTCGGAAGAGATTGTCAAATAGGCAGGTGATTTCAAAAAGGTCTTTTCCCGGGTAAATAGTATCCATGAATTCATAGTTTACTAACTTGTAGATGAAGTGCGGATCTTCTTTCGCCTTTGAAGAAATTCGGGGATAGATAGATCTTTCTTTATTTTTAAAGTTGGTAGCCGAGTCTGTAAATTGGTAGATTTTTCTGGCAAATTCCAGATAATCTTCTTCTCCAAAGCAGAGATTTCCTTTTGAATTATTTAAAGTGAAAGTACGCTTTAGATTCGGTCGAAGAGAGATTTCTTCTTCCTAGGTAGGAGCTTCTTTACTACTGGATTCAGTAGTCTCGGGTCCACCACTGCTTTCATTCGTCTTGCCATGTCTTGGGGTTTTGCTGGATTCAGCAATGTCCGGCAAGGTCTTCTCAATTCCTTCTATTCTCTTTTTAATAGAGAAAGTCAAACTGTGAAATGTTGCTATATTCTTCAGAAGAGTTTCAGAAATTGATTCTAGGCATTCTTCAAAAACTTGAAGTCCTTCATCAATATCGTTTACTTCTTCTTTGAGAATTCCCAATTCGAATTTAGTAATATCCATTCTGTTATTGTTTTTGAAGAACAATAAAACTTATTGTCACAATTATAGTTTGTGAGACTATGAGAAAATTCTCTTTTTACTTCCAAAGGAAGGTACGATCACAATTATAGTGTTGTGAAACTGTGGGTAAATAACCCTTTTATAGTCCAAAGGACTCTGTAATCAGCTTAAGACTGATTAGACTTAGTGGGACGAAACCCTTTTAAATGGGACAAAACCCTTCTTGTTGGGAAAACCCTTTCTGCATCAATTAAACTGTAGAAAGAGCATATTTCTGGTTAGGAAATCTGCTAAAAAATTATCTTTTCCTTTAATATGATGAATGTCAAATTCATACATAGAGAGAAAGGCTTGCCAACGATTTAATGTTCTAAATTGAGGCTCGTTCAAAGATTTTTTCTCAATTAGACCTTTTATTGCAGAATTGTCAGTGAGGACAGGGAATCTTTTTCCATAAAGAAATAAGGAGAATTTTTTGATTCCTCTAATGATAGCAAGTAATTCTTTCTCATGAACAGTATAATTGATTTCTGCAGAGTTAAAACTTCCGTAAGCATACCTGCAAATCTTATTTAAATTTGTTTTTAAAATTGCAGCCCAATATTCATCAGAAGCGTCGCATTGTAATATTAATTTATCAGTTTTAGAGGGTAATTCTAATAAAGGAAGATTAGCACAAATTTGTTTAATTTGTTTAACACACTCTGTGTGTTCAGGAGTCCATCCAGTAGTACAGGACTGCCTTAATAGTTTTGAAATAGGATGAGTAAATTTTTTGTAATTATCGATAAATCCTGAAGCATAATTCAGACATCCTAAAAATTGTTGAATTTGTTTCTTATTTTCTAAAATGTTTGGAAAAGCTAAGATCTTTTTTGAAATATGAGTTTGCAATTGAATTCCTTTAGAGGAAATATGAAAACCAAGGAATTCTATTTGAGACTTATTTAGAATTGCCTTCTTTTCCGAGAGACAAATTCCATTATCAAAACATATTTTGGAAAAAATGCGTAAATGAGAAAGATGGTCTTTTAAATTAGAAGAGCAAACAAGAATATCATCAACATAAACAAAAATAAACTCATGATGCTTATTGAAGATAGAATCCATCCTTCTTTGATATATTTGAGGGGCATTTTTAAGGCCGAAAGGCATTACTAACCATTCATAATGTCCCTGAGGGGTGGAAAAGGCAATTAATGGTATAGATTTTTCTTCCATTTTTATTTTCCAAAATCCTGATTTACAATCAAATTTTGAAAAGAAATTTTTTCCTCTTGTTAAATTTATCAAACAGTCCTTATTTGGGAGGAAGTATCCATCAAAAGAACTATATTTATTGAGTTCTTTATAGTTAATGACCATTCTAGCTTTTCCTCTCAAGATTTCTGCATGGTTTTTTACCATAAAGGCCGGACTAGAATGAGGGCTATGTGATCTTTGAATTAATTTTTCGTCTATTAAATCTTTAATTTGGATGGCATACTCTTTGCGATCCTCTTCAGTATACATCATTGGTTTTACTCTTATGATAACAGATTCAGTGAGCTTTACTTCAGCTCTAGGGTGTGATGAATTCCAAAATTGGAGAGGTTTTTCTCCGAATGGGAATTTTATTTGAGAGATTAAGTCTGTTTTTCTAACTGAAATTTTGTTTAGGAGTGTTACTTCTAAAGGTATTTTTGTAAAAGTTAATTTTCCATTCTCACCAGGCTGTGCTGGCTGAACTCTGTAAGGTTTAAATTCTCGAGGAATATGTAACCAATGGTTACATGGAGTAAGGAAACTGACCATATGGGAAGTTTGTTTATAAACTTGAAAACATTGGAGAAAATCATTTCCAAGTAGTAGATCTAAGCCAGTAGTATTGAGACATAGTATTCTAGGTAATTTTACGATTTTTGAACCTAATAGAATTTCTTGTTCATCTATGTAGTCACATACAGAAGTGACTCCATTGATTCCTGTAACGGTAATTTTTTTATCAGTCTTCCAATTGGTTAAAATATGTCTATGACCAGTAGAAACTTCTGCGCCAGTGTCTATTAAGGCACAAAGCATTAGGTCATTTAGAGAGATTTGAATGAAAATACTAACAGGAATCCCTTGTGTTTTCATAGTTTAAAACAAGAAACTTGCTGAGCTTTATAGGTAGCAATAAATTTTTCAGGAGTAATAGAATAATCAGACATTCCATTTAGGAATGTGCTTCCGAGAATAATATCAAAAGAATCTACAGTCATAAAAGGATCAATCTAGCATGGGACAAGTAATTCTTTTTCCATAAATTGAATGGGAACTAATACTTCGAAATCCATTTCATGTCCATTATGGCTTTGATATTTAATAGGAGAGACTCTACATTGGTTTAGAGTTCCTACTTTTGAAATTTTTATGTGGTTTTGAGATGCTCCTGTATCTAAAAGGATACTATTATCTCTAAATTCAGATCCATTGAAATAAGAGGCTTTCAATGTATAAAATGGAGGTGAAGAGAGGGATTTTCTAGGAACTTGTATTGGAATGGTATTGAGTCGAGAGGAGGGATGACTAGATTCTCCTCTAATTAGATGTCCATTCTTAAAGACTATTTTTTGTTCATCCGGTTCATTTCCTTCTATCATAGGAATTTGAGTATTAGAATCACTGATTTCTAAATTGTAGTTTTCTGGAAAACTAGGGTTTTCGAAAGCTGGTACAATTACTTCACTAAATTCATTACAAAGTTTATTTATTGTAATAAATTTATCTGTAGAAAGATGGTCAGCAAAGTTTGAATTAGTGAAGGTAAAAAGCCCGGAATATAAGATTGAGAAAATAGCATTTCCTTCTTTTTGAATATTTCTCCGATGGAATTTGAAATATAGGCTTAAGGTATCAATTAGATTTTTGTCAAAAATAGAAACACAATAATTGGGTCTAACTTTGAACAAAAGTTTTTTATAAATCAAATTTCCTTCAACAGTTCCTAAGTGAGAATCATTTGCATCACAGAATCTACGGTCATGCAAACTTAAAGTAATTGGAGAATCAATTCCTGGTTTAAAAAGGGATTTGACTAGTATCTGTATTTCAGAGATATAGACATATTTGATTTTTTGCCTATCTTCTTGTTTAATTTTTCTTAGAGCACTTTTGACTAAATTTGGGGAGATTAGATTTAGATTTACTGTTCCATTTACTTCACTTATTGATATTGGTTTTTCAATTTCATGATATTCGTAATATTCAATCCTTTTTCTAGAAAAGAAGTTCCTAATGTTTTCTAAAAAGGATTTTCTTGATCTATCATTTTGTAATTCTAAATCACAGACTTTTTTGAATTTGGCCTTATCAAAAGTAGCTTTGAGAGCATATCCTTTAGGCACCTATTTCGTGAACTTCGAATATTTCTCCGCGATCCCGCAATACTATGGTGTGACAACTTATCTGCTATTTACATTGCTGCCAATCCAGTTTTCGATAGCCGAATTAAGCATGTCGAACTTGATTACCACTTCATTCGAGAGAGGGTATGCAATGGACAATTATCAGTGCGATTCATTCCCACTCAGGATCAAGTTGCAGACATCTTCACCAGAGGGTTGTCTCGTGGGCAGTTCACTCGGTTTTTGCTCAAGCTTTGCATTATTGCAAAAACGCCAACCTTGTGGGGGAATGTTAGAGATACAGATTCTCTAGAAGATCCTTCATACCAAAACTCTCTTTCATCAAACTCTACAAGTGCTCAGGACTCCCAATCCTAATCTAAGTCTATCTTTGGAAGAGTGTTATGTATATTGTAATTGCTGTAAATTAGATTTTACTTCTTTGTTAAGTTTCGGAATCAGTCTCCTAAACAGACTTGAATTCCTACACTTGTACTTAAATATACCCCTCATACAATTGAGATGAATAAGAAGAAAATCTTACATTACAGAGAGACAGAGAGACAGAGTTCCGTCGGGAGAGAGAGAGAGAGAGACAGAGTTTCAGCGAGAGAGAGAGAGAGAGAGACTGAGTTTCAGCGAGAGCGAGTGAGAGAGAGAGAGAGAGAGACAAAGTTTCAGCGAGAGCGAGTGACAGAGAGAGAGTGAGAGAGAGTTTCAGCGAGAAAGAGAGACAGTTTCAGCGAGGGAGAGAGTGTTTTAGAGAGAGAGAGAGAGAGAGAGAGAGAGTTTCAGCGAGAGAGAGAGAGATTTTCAGTGAGAGAGAGAGAGTGTTTCAGCGAGAGAGAGAGAGAGAGAGTTTCCACGAGAGAGAGATAAAGAGAGTTTAAGCGAGTGACAGAGAAAGAGTTTCAGTGAGAGAGTGAGAGTTTAAGCGAGTGAGAGAGTGAGAGAGAGTTTCAGTGACAGAGAGAAAGAGAGAGAGAGAGAGAGAGAAAGTATCTGCCAGAGAGAGAGTTTCAAAGAAAGAGAGAGAGAGAGAGAGAGTTTCTGCGAGAGAGAGAGAGGGAGAGATATTCAGCGTGAGAGAGAGCGTTTCATCCAGAGCGAGAGAGTTTCCGAGAAAGAGGGATGGAGAGAGAGTGATAGATAGAGAGAAGGAGCGAGAGAGAGAAAGAGAGTTTCAGCGAGGGAGAGAGTTTGAGAGAGAGAGAGTGTTTCAGAGAGAGAGAGAGAGGTTGAGAGAGAGAGAGTTTTGAAGAGAGATTTTCAGAGAGGGAGTTTCATAGAGAGTGAGAGAGTTTGAGAGAGGGAGAGAGTTTGAGAGAGAGACAGTTTTGGAGAGAGAGTTTCAGAGACAGAGTTTCAGAGAGAGCGAGAGAGTTTCAGAGAGAGTGTGAATTTTGGAGAGAGAGAGAGAGAGAGTTTCTGAGACAGAGTGAGAGAGAGAGTTTCAGCGTGAGAGAGAGTTCCAGATAGTGACAAAGAGAGTTTCAGAGAGAGAGAAAGAGGGAGGGACAGATACAAATATTCAGCGAGAGAGAGAGACAGAGAGACAGAGCTTCAGCGTGGGAGAGTGCCAGAGAGACCGAGTTTGAACGAGAGAGAGACAGTGTGAGACAGAGTTTCACCAAGAGAGACATACAGAGATTCAGCGAGAGAGAGTGACAGAGAGAGAGAGAGAGAGAGAGTTTCAGTGAGAGAGAGAGAGAGAGAGTTTCAGCGAGAGAGAGAGAGAGTTTCAGTGAGGGAGAGAGTGTTTCATCGAGAGAGAGAGAGAGAGAGAGAGAGAGAGTTTAGACGAGAGAGAGGAAGAGAGTTTCCGCGCGAGAGAGAGAGAGAGTTTAAGCGAGTGACCGAGAGAGAGAGTTTAAGCGAGTGACTGAGAGAGAGAGTTTAAGCGAGTGACCGAGAGAGAGAGTTTAAGCGAGTGAGAGAGAGAGAGAGTTTCTTCGAAAGGGACAGAGAGAGTTTCTACAAGAGAGTGAGAGAGAGTGGCTGCGAGAGAGAGAGAGAGAGGGATAGATATTCAACGACAGAGAGGGAGTTTCAGCGACAGAGAGAGAGTTTCTAACAGAGAGAGAGAGGGAGAGAGACACCGAGAGAGAGAGAGAAAGAGAGTTTCAGCGAGAGAGAGTTTCAGCAAGAGATAGAGAGAATTTCAGAGAGATAGACAGAGAGAGAGAAAGAGGGAGAGAGTTTCAGAGAGAGGGACAGAGTTTCGGAGAGACAGAGAGAGAGAGAGAGAGAGAGATTTTCAGAGAGAAAGAGAGAGTTTCAGAGAGAGAGAGAGAGAGAGAGAGAGAGAGAGAGAGAGAGAGTTTCAGAGAGAGAGAGAGAGTTTCAGAGAGAGAGAGAGAGAGGACACAGAGAGTGTTTCAGGGAGAGAGAGAGAGAGAGAGAGAGAGAGAGAGTTCAAGCGATTGAGATAGAGAGAGAAGGAGAGTTTGAGGGAGAGGGAGAGACTTCAAGCGAGTGAGAGAGAGAGAGTTTCAGAGAGAGAGAGAGAGTTTAAGCGAGTGAGAGAGAGATAGTTTCAGCGAGAGAGAGAGAGAGAGAGAGAGAGAGAGTGAGAGAGAGAGTTTTTACGAGACAGACAGAGTGAGATAGAGAGAGTTTCTGCAAGAGAGAGAGGGAGAGCGAGAGTTTCTGGAAGAGACTGGGAGAGATATTCAGTGAGAGATAGAGTTTCTGCAAGGGAGAGGGCATGTTTGAGCGAGTCAGAAAGTTTCAGAGCGAGTGAGAGAGTTTCAGAGAGAGAGAGAGAGAGAGAGAGAGAGGGAGAGAGTTTCAGCGAGAGTGAGAGTTTCAGTGAGAGATAGAGAGAGTTTCAGAGAGAGAGACAGAGAGGGAAACAGGGAGAGAGAGTTTGAGAGGGAGAGAGAGAGAGTTTCAGAGAGAGAATTTCGGAGAGAGAGTTTCGGAGGAAGAGAGAGAGAGTTTCAAAGAGAGAGTTTCGGAGAGAGAGAGAGAGTTTGAGAGATTGAGTTTGAGAGACTGAGAGAGTTTGAGAGAGAGAGATTTTTGGAGAGAGAAAGTTTCATAGAGAGAGATAGGGAATTTCAGGGAGACACAGACAAAGGGAGAGAGTTTCTGAGATTGATACAGTTATGGAGAGAGAGAGAGAGAGAAAGAGTTTCAGAGAGTGAGGGAGTTTCAGAGAGAGACAGTTTCAGAGAGAGTTTGAGAGAGAGAGAGAGAGAGAGAGAGAGAGTTTCAGAGAGAGAGAGAGAGAGAGAGTTTCAGAGAGAGAGAGAGAGAGAGAGTTTCAGAGAGAGAGAGAGAGCGTTTCTGACAGACTGAGTTTCAGAGAGAGAGAGAGATTTTCTGTGAGTGAGAGAGAGCGAGTTTCGAAAAGTGTTTTAGAGAGAGAGTTTCTGCGAGAGAGAGAGAGAGAGTGTTTCTGGGAGAGAGATAGAGAGAGTGAGTGTTTCTGCGAGAGAGATAGAGTTTCTGTGAGAGAGAGATTCAGCAAGAGAGAGAGAGGGTTTCAGTGAGAGAGAGCATTTCAGTGAGCGAGAGAGTTTCAGCGAGATTGAGAGAGAGAGAGTGTGTGTCTGTGTGAGAGAGAGAGAGTTTCTGCGATAGAGAGAGAGTTTAAGTGAGAGAGAGTTTAAGCGAGAGAGAGAGAGTTTCAGCGAGAGATAGAGAGATTTTCTGCTAGAGAGAGAGAGAGAGTTTCAGAGAGATTGTTACAGAGAGCGTTTCATTGAGATTTTTTTGGAGAGAGACAGAGAGAAATAGGCAGAGAGACAGAGAGGGAGAGAGAGTTTCAGAGAGAGAGAGGGAGTTTCAGAGAGAGAGAGAGAGAGAGTTTCAGAGAGAGAGAGAGATTGAGAGAGTGAGAGAGAGAGGAGAGGGATTTTCATAGAGAGAGAGTTTCATAGAGAGAGAGTTTGAGAGAGAGAGAGAGAGTTTCGGAGAAAGAGAGTTTCAGAGAGAGTTTCGGAGAAAGAGACTTTCAGAGAGAGTTTCGGAGAAAGAGACTTTCAGAGAGAGAGAGGGAGACAGAGTTTCAGAGAGAGAGAGTTTCTGAGAGAGAGAGTTTCTGAGAGAGAGCGAGAGGGAGAGTTTCGGGAGAGAGAGTTTCTGAGAGAGAGAGAGAGAGAGAGAGGGAGAGTTTCTGAGAGAGAGAGAGAGTTTCTGAGAGAGAGGGAGAGAGAGTTTCTGAGAGAGAGAGGAGAGTTTCTGAGAGAGAGAGGGAGTGTTTCAGCGAGAGAGAAAGAGAGTTTCAGAGTGAGAGAGAGAGTATCTGAGAGAGAGAGTTTCAGCAAGAGGGAGGGAGAGAGAGAGTTTCAGAGAGAGAGAGAGAGAGATTCAACTAGAGAGAGTGGGAGATTCAGCTAGAGAGAGTGATTTTCAGCGAGAGAGATTTTCAGCGAGAGAGAGATTTTCAGCGAGAGAGATTTTGTGGAATAGAGAGAGAGGGATGGAGAGTTTTGTTGGGAATTAGGACGCTACTAATTCCGCCCAAGATCAGTGGGACCCACGCAATATCATATGCCACCGAGAAAAATAATTGACGCTCAAAAATAAGACACCGAAATTTAACATGGTTCAGCCAAATTGCCTACATCCACGGACCCACACCAAGAAATATTTCACTATCTCAAAGAAAGAAGAGTACAAAATACTACACTGTATTTTGTGCCTACGCAGAGGCTTCAAACACTCAACTCAACTTCTCCTGCTATCTAGCTTCTAGACTGAAGCTCTCTTACACTTAAGATTTCTCTATGGTTGTGTTGTTTTAGAAGAAGCTGTGGGAACCTATTTATAGGAGCCCATCTTCAGTCGGCGCCCGCTTTTGTTTGGCGCCCACCATGGTCGGCGCCTGCCATGGTTGGCGCCCGCAATTTTGGCACCTGCAATGCGGCGCCCGCCTGGTTCGGCGCCTGCTTTGTTCGGCGCCTGTCATGCGGCACCCGCCATGCCCCCCCTTATGAATTAATGAAACCCCCTTAAGATTTCATAAAGGGGGGTTGCATTTTTAATTAAGTGGGTGGGAATCCCACTTATTAGTGGGACCCACTCACTATGCTTGTCTCCACCTTTAACAATCTCCCACTTGGAGACAACATTCTTCAGTATAGTGGAATCTGGTGTGTGCATCTTCTTATGTCTTCATTGAAGAAGACCAACAGAAGCTGAGCACAACTCCAGTTTCTCTTTGGTTACTGTCTTGGTCATCATGTCGGCTGGGTTTTTCGTACCTTGAATTTTTTCAAGTTTTAACACTCCATCCTCCAAGAGTGATCTGATGAAATGATATCGGAGTCCAATATGTTTCGTCCTCGAATGAAATGCAGAATTCTTCGCAAGATGTATTGCACTCTGACTATCACTATGCAAAATATTCTTCTCCTGGTCGCAACCCAATTCTGCTAACAAACCTTGTAACCATATCATTTCCTTACTAGCTTCAGTTACTGCTACGTACTCTGCTTCTGTAGTTGATAACACAACAATCTTCTCAGATCCGCGAAATCCAACTAATCGCAGAGCGCCAATCAGTAAAGACATAACCGGTAGTACTCCTCTTGCGATCTACCTCGCCAGCAAAATCTGCGTCTACGAAACCTCGTAGTGTTACGTCGCCTCGTCGAAAACATAAGTATTTCTCAGTAGTTCCCCGTAGATATTTCAATATCCACTTTACTGCTTCCCAATGCTGCTTTCCAGGATTTGCCATAAATCTACTCACAACTCCCACTGCATGAGCAATATCTGGTCTCGTGCAAACCATGACATACATCAAACTTCCAATGGCTGAGGCGTATGGAATTTTAGCCATGAAGTGTTTCTCCTCGGTCTTAGGAGACTGGTCCTTCGACAAACGGAAGTGATTTGCTAATGGCGTGCTGACAGGTTTTGCAGTGCTCATGCTGAACCTTTGAAGAACTTGATTAATATACTTGGACTGTGACAACTGCTAAACACCATTTTGCTTGTCTCGACAAATTCTCATCCCTACAATTTGCTTTGCTTCACCTAAGTCCTTCATTTCGAATTTCGCCGATAATTGCTTTTTCAACTTCTTAATCTCGTCCATGTCTGATCCGGCTACTAACATGTCATCGACATAAAGTAGCAAAATTATATAGCTGGACTCGAGTCGTCTGAAGTAACAGCAATGGTCAGCATTACACCTCGTAGCCATTGTTCGCTTAAATCCGTCAAACTTCTTGTACCACTGTCTTGGGGCTTGCTTTTAAGTCAGATAAGCTCTTCTTCAATTTGCACACCAGTTTATCTTTTCCTTTCACTGAGAAACCTTCTGGTTGCTGCATATATATTTCCTCCTCTAAGTCACCATGGAGGAAGGCAGTTTTTACATCTAAATGTTCCAAGTGCAAGCCCTCTGCTGCAACAATGCTCAACACTGATCGAATTGTTGTCAGCTTCACAACTGGCGAAAAAATCTCTGTATAGTCAATTCCTTCTTTCTACTGGAAACTTTTGACTACCAATCTCGCCTTGTATCTCTTTGAACCATCATGTCCGTCTTTTATTCTGTACACCCATTTATTGTGGAGTGCTTTCTTCCCTTTGGGCAACATAGCTAGCTCCCATGTCTGGTTTGAGATAAGAGATTTTATCTCTTCTTTCATAGCAAGCTCCCACTTGACAGAATCTCCCACCTGACATGCCTCGTCATAGCATTCAGGTTCACCGGCGTCGGTCAATAACATGTAATTCATGTATTTCCTGTTTGAAACATGTGGTCGGGTTGACCTTCTTAGAATAGGGGTTGAAGCAGGAGGTTGTGGTGAATTAACCTCTATGACTGGTTCATCTGCCTGCAAACTCTCATCTGTTTGCTTCGACGTAGGACTATCATCCGGAATGACATATATTGGATCATCGTCTGTTGTGTCGTTGAACTGCATTGCATTTCTGTCCTTGTACATCACCCTTTCACTGAATATGACATCCCGACTTTTAAAGACCCTTTTGTTTTGGTCATCCCAAAATCGGTACCCAAACTCATCTCCACCATATCCAATGAAAGTGCACTTTAGTGATTTGGAGTCTAACTTACTCCTGGCATTATCACTAATGTGTACATATGCAACACAACCGAATACTTTCAAATGAGAAAGTATCACTTCCTTTCCACTCCAAACTTCTTCCGGTATCCTATACTCCAATAATACCGGCGGTCCATGATTAATTAGGTACGCCACCGTGTTGACAGCTTCTGCCCAAAATTGCTTTGGCAGGCCTGCATGTATCCTCATACTGGCTCTTTTCTCGTCAACGCTTGCTCATGCGCGCTGCAACTCCATTTTGTTGCGGTGTTCCTGGCAGCGCTCGCTCCAACTTGATACCATTTAGGTAACAAAATTTCTTGAACGTCAAGCGCCTTCATATTCTCCACCGTTGTCGGATCTCAGCCTTTTACACGCTTTTCCAGTTTCATTCTCCACCATGGCTTTCCACTTCTTGAACACGTCAAACACTTCTGATTTGTGTCTCAAGAAGTAAACCCACACTTTTCTTGAGTGGTCATCAATGAAAGTCACAAAGTATGACTTTCCGCCAATCGATGAAACTGTAGTTGGACCATAGACATCTGTGTGAACAAGTTCAAGCTTCTCTTTCTTCGGAGTTCTGCCACTTGTATTGAAACTCACCCGTTTTTGCTTCCCGAAAATACAACTTTCACAAAAGTCTATTTCAGTAGTCTGAAGCTCCGGTAGTTTCCCTTTTGAATGCATGTACTTGAGCCCTTTCTGGCTCATGTGTCCAAGTCTTTGGTGCCACAGGTTCACGTCTTTGCTATCTGCAACTGCGATTGACACACATGCATTTGCTGTTGTATATAGGGTACCACTATCTTTGCCATGTGCTATTATCATGGCACCCTTAGTGATTTTCCAATAATCACCTGAGAAGTGTGTGTCACAACCTTCTCTTGACAATTGTTTGACGGAGATCAAATTTTTCCTCAACTCTGGAATATGTCTCACGTCCTTCAATTTCCAGGCAAGATCCATTGAGATTGATCTGAACTTCTCCAATGCCCACCACGCTGCAAGGATGATCATCTCCGAGATATACTTCTCCATAGTTTCCCGACACATAGTATGCAAAATAGTCTCGATTTGCGGTGGCATGGAAAGATGCTCCAGAGTCTATTACCCAAAAAACGTCCTTCTTCTCCATAGAGCAAATTAAAGCATCACATGCTTCTTTGGTCACTATATTGACCTTGGTCTTATTCTCCGCTTTCCTTTGAGGTGCCTTACACTGATTTTTGTAGTGTCTGGCTTGACCACAATTCCAACATTCAACATTCTTTGACTTGTTGGGATTACGTGGTTTTAGATTTCGGTCCGTCGTTGCTCGACTTGCTCCGTCCACCACCATGCCCTCTATATGAATTTCTGCCTCTGCTATCACGCTTGAGAGCGGCGCCGGAAGAACAAGCTCCATCGATCGTCGCCGGATCTCTTGATTAAGATCACGCCACGACATCATCGAACTTCAATTTGGACTTGCCGGCCGAGCTGCTAATGGCTGTGATCGTGCCATTACAACTCTCGGGCAACTGTCCGAGAATCAACAAGGCTCGAACTTCATCACTAAAAGTGACTTCGAACGTTGATAATTGATCTGTCACCTCATTGAACTCGTTGAGGTGGGCTCCGAATCTCCCGCTTTCACTCATCTTCATATTGAACAATTTCTTGATCAAATGAACTTCATTTGCAGCAGACGGCTGTTCATACATGCTGGATAGAGCTGCCATGAGAGACGCCATTGTCTTCTCATTTTTTATATTGAAAGCAACTGACCTTGACAATGTCAATCTGATTGCGCCGAGTGCTTTTCGATCAAGCAGCTCCCACTTGTCCTCCTTCATGCCTTCTGGCTTTTCTCTCAGCGGCATGTATAGATCTTTTTGGTACAAGTAGTCCTCCATTTGCATTTTCCAAAATCCAAAAATTTTGCCATCAAATTTGTCAATTTTGGAAATTTTCTCTCTCTGTGGCCATCGCCTCCCACTCAAATGCAAAGAACGAATTTTCTCAAAATACTTTTTGATGTGGAAGATCAGCCTATGCTGCAACCACAGAGCATACTAAGAATTTAAAGAAAATTACGAGACCCTGCTCGATACCAGTTGTTGGGAATTAGGACGCTACTAATTCCGCCCAAGATCAGTGGGACCCACGCAATATCATATGCCACCGAGAAAAATAATTGACGCTCAAAAATAAGACACCGAAATTTAACGTGGTTCAGCCAAATTGCCTACATCCACGGACCCACACCAAGAAATATTTCACTATCTCAAAGAAAGAAGAGTACAAAATACTACACTGTATTTTGTGCCTACGCAGAGGCTTCAAACACTCAACTCAATTTCTCCTGCTATCTAGCTTCTAGACTGAAGCTCTCTTACACATAAGATTTCTCTATGGTTGTGTTGTTTTAGAAGAAGCTGCGGGAACCTATTTATAGGAGCCCATCTTCAGTCGGCGCCCGCTTTGTTTGGCGCCCGCCATGGTCGGCGCCTGCCATGGTTGGCGCCCACAATTTCGGTGCCCGCAATGCGGCGCCCGCCTGGCTTGGCGCCTGCTTTGTTCAGCGCCTGTCATGCGGCGCCCGCCATGCCCCCCCTTATGAATTAATGAAACCCCCTTAAGATTTCATAAAGGGGGGTTGTATTTTTAATTAAGTGGGTGGGAATCCCACTTATTAGTGGGACCCACTCACTATGCTTGTCTCCACCTTTAACAAGTTTCAGCGAGAGAGACCGAGAGAGAATTTTAGCAAGAGAGAGAGAGAGAAATATAGAGAGAGACAGAGTTTCAACGAGTAAGAGAGACTGAGAGAGCCAGTTGGAGCATGAAAGAGAGACAGTTTCGGCAAGAGAGAGAAACAGAGCGAGGGAGGGACAGAGTCTGCAAGAGAGAGACAGAGAGTCAGAGTTTCAGCGAGTGGGAGAGAGACAGAGAGACAGAGTTTCATCGGGAGAGAGAGAGAGACAGACAGTTTCAGCGAGAGAGAGAGAGAGAGAGAGAGAGAGACAGAGTTTCAGCAAGAGAGAGAGAGAGAGAGAGAGAGAGAGAGAGTGAGAGAGAGTTTCAGCGAGAAAGAGAGTTTCAGTGAGAGAGAGAGTGTTTTTACAGAGAGAGAGAGAGAGTTTCAGTGAGAGAGAGAGATTTTCAGTGAGAGATAGGGAGAGAGTTTAAGCGAGAGAGAGAGAGAGAGTTTCACGAGAGAGAGAGAGAAAGCGAGTTTAAGCGAGTGACAGGGAGAGAGTTTCAGCGAGAGAGTGAGAGTTTAAGCCAGTGAGAGAGAGAGAGAGTTTCAGTGAGAGAGAGAAAGAGAGAGGGAGAGAGAGAGCGAGAGAGAGAATCTGCCAGAGAGAGAGTATCTACGAAAGAGAGAGAGAGAGAGAGAGAGAGAGAGAGAGAGAGAATGAGAGAGAAAGAATCTGCCAGAGAAAGAGTATCTACGAAAAGAGAGAGAGAGAGAGAGAGAGAGAGTTTCTACAAGAGAGAGAGAGAGCTTCTACGAGAGAGAGAGAGAGAGAGAGGGAGAGATATTCAGCGTGAGAGAGAGTTTCAGCGAGAGAGAGAGAGAGTTTCTGAGAAAGAGAGGCAGAGAGAGAGAGAGAGAAGAGAGTTTCAGCGAGGGAGAGAGTTTGAGAGAGAGTGTTTCAGAGAGAGAGAGAGAGAGTTTGAGAGAGAGAGAGAGCGTTTTCAAGAGAGATTTTCAGAGAGGGAGTTTCATACAGAGCGAGTGTTTGAGAGAGGGAGAGTGTTTGAGAGAGAGACAGTTTCGTAGAGAGTTTCAGAGAGAGAGAGAGAGTTTCAGAGAGAGTGTGAGTTTTGGAGAGAGAGAGAGAGAGAGAGAGTTTCTGAGACAGAGTGAGAGAGAGAGTTTCAGCGTGAGAGAGAGAGAGAGAGTTTCAAATAGAGACAAAGAGAGTTTCAGAGAGAGAGAGAGAGGGAGGGAGAGAGAAAGAAATTTTCAGCGAGAGAGAGAGACAGAGAGACAGAGTTTCAGCGTGTGGGATAGTGACAGAGAGACCGAGTTTGAACGAGCGAGAGAGAGCGAGACAGAGTTTCACCGAGAGAGACATACAGAGATTCAGCGAGAGAGAGTGACAGAGAGAGAGAGGGGGAGAGAGAGAGAGAGAGTTTCAGCGAGAGAGAGAGAGTTTCACTGAGGGAGAGTGTTTCTTCGTGAGAGAGAGAGAGAGAGAGAGAGAGTTTAAGGGAGAGAGAGAAAGAGTGTTTCCGCTTGAGAGAGAGAGAGAGAGTGTTTAAGCGAGTGACCGAGAGAGAGAGAGTTTAAGCGAGTGAGAGAGAGAGAGAGCGAATTTCTTCGAGAGAGACAGAGAGAGTTTCCGCATGGGAGTGAGAGAGAGAGTGGCTGCGAGAGAGAGAGAGAGAGAGGGATGGATATTCAGCGACGGAGAGAGAGTTTCAGCGACAGAGAGAGAGTTTCTAACAGAGAGAGAGTTTCTAACAGAGAGAGAGAGAGAGAGAGAGAGAGAGAGAGAGAGAGAGAGAGAGAGAGAGAGAGAGAGAAAGAGAGTTTCAGCGAGAGATAGAGAGAATTTCAGAGAGAGAGACAGAGAGAGAGAAAGAGGGAGAGAGTTTCAGAGAGAGAGAGAAAGTTTGAGAGAGAGAGAGAGAGAGAGAGAGTTGAGAGAGAGAGAGAGAGAGAGTTTTGAGAGAGAGAGAGTTTCAGAGAGAGAGAGAGAGAGAGTTTCAGATAGTGAGAGAGAGAGAGAGAGAGTTTCTGAGACAGAGAGAATTTTGGAGAGAGTGAGAGTTTCGGGGAGAGAGAGAGTTTCTGAGAGAGAGAGAGAGTTTCTGAGAGATAGAGAGAGTTTCTGAGAGAGAGAGAGAGGAGAGTTTCAAAGAAAGAGAGAGAGTTTCAGAGAGAGAGAGAGAGAGTTTCTGAGAGAGAGAGAGGAGGGAGAGAGTTTCAGAGAGAGAGAGAGAGAGAGAGAGAGAGAGAGAGAGAGAGAGTTTAAGAGAGAGAGAGAGAGAGAGTTTGAGAGAGAGGGAGAGAGAGAGAGAGAGAGAGAGAGAGAGAGAGAGAGTTTGAGAGAGAGAGAGAGAGAGTTTGAGAGAGAGAGAGAGGGAGAGAGTTTGAGAGAGAGAGAGAGAGAGTTGAGAGAGAGAGAGAGAGAGAGTTAAGAGAGAGAGAGAGAGAGTTTGAGAGAGAGAGAGAGAGAGTTTGAGAGAGAGAGAGAGAGAGTTTGAGAGAGAGAGAGAGTTTGAGAGAGAGAGAGAGTTTGGATGAGTGAGAGAGAGGGAGAGAGAATTTCAGAGAGAGAGAGAGAGACAGAGAGTTTCTGAGAGAGAGAGTTTCTAAGAGAGAGTTTGGAGAGAGTTTCATAGAGAGAGTTTCAGAGAGAGTTTCTAAGAGAGTTTCTGAGAGAGAGAGTTTCGGAGAGAGAGACAGAGAGAGTTTCAGAGAGAAAGAGAGAGTTTCAGGGAGAGAGAGAGAGAGAGAGTGAGTTTCTGAGAGAGACAGTTTCAGAGAGAGAGAGAGAGTTTCTGAGAGAGAGTATTTCAAAGAGAGTTTTAGAGAGACTGAGAGAGTTTCTGAAAGAGAGTTTTTCGAAGAGAGTTTTAGAGAGACTGAGAGAGTTTCTGCTAGGGAGAGAAAGAGAGAAAGTTTCTGCGAGAGAGTTTCGGCGATAGAGAGAGAGAGAGAGAGAGAGAGAGAGAGAGAGAGAGAGAGAGAGAGAGAGAGAGAGAGAGAGAGAGAGAGAGTTTCAGCGATAGAGAGAGAGTGTTTCTGTGAGAGAGTGAGAGTTTCAGAGAGAGAATTTCTGTGAGAGAGAGAGAGTTTGAGAGAGGGAGAAAGAGTTTGAGAGGGAGAGAGCGATAGAGTTTCAGAGAGAGTTTTACAGAGAGAGAGAGAGTGTTTCTACGAGAGAGAGATACAGAGAGTGTTTCTGGGAGAGGGAGAGAGTTTCTCCGAGAGTGAGAGATTCTGTGAGAGAGAGAGAGAGAGAATTTTCAGCGAGAGAGAGAGAGAGAGAGAGAGAGTGAGAGAGAGTTTCTGTGTGTGAGAGAGTTTCTGCGAGGAACATTTCAGCGAGAGAGAGAGAGAGCTTTTCTGAGAGAGAGAGTTTCTGAGTGAGGGAAAAAGAGATTCAGTGAGATTGTTTCGCATAGAGAGAGAGAGAGAGGCAGAGAGAGAGGGAGAGAGAGTTTCAGAGAGAGAGAGAGAGAGAGAGTTTCAGAGAGAGAGAGAGAGTTTCAGAGAGAAAGGGAGAGAGTGTCAGAGAGAGAGAGAGAGAGAGAGTTAGGAGTTTCAGAGAAAGAGAGTTTCACCGAAAGAGAGTTTCACCGAGAGAGAGTTTCAGAGAGAGAGGGAGAGTTTCAGATAGAGAGAATTTCAGAGAGAGAGAGAGTTTCATAGAGATAGAGGGAGAGAGAGTTTGAGAGAGAGAGAGAGTTGAGAGAGAGAGAGAGAGTTTCAGAGAGAGGGAGAGAGTTTCAGAGACAGAGAGAGTTTCTGATAGAGAAACAGTTTCAGCGAGAGAGAGAGAATTTCAGCAAGAGAGAGAGTTTCAGCGAGAGAGAGTGTTTCAGAGAGAGAGAGAGAGAGAGAGAGAGAGAGAGAGAGAGAGAGAGAGAGAGAGAGAGAGAGAGAGAGAGAGAGAGTTTCTGTGAGAGAGAGAGAGAGAGAGCGAGTTTCAAAAAGTGTTTTAGAGAGAGAGAGTTTCTGTGAGAGAGAGAGAGAGTGTTTCTGAGGGAGAGAGAGAGAGAGAGTGAGAGTTTCTGCGAGAGAGAGAGTTTCTGTGAGAGAGAGAGAGAGAGAGCGAGTCTCAAAAAGTGTTTTAGAGAGAGTTTCTGAGAGAGAGAGAGAGAGAGAGTTTCTGGGAGAGAGAGAGAGAGAGAGAGTTTCTGGGAGAGAGAGAGAGAGAGAGTGAGAGTTTCTGTGAGAGAGAGAGTTTCTGTGAGAGAGAGAGTTTCAGAGAGAGAGAGGGAAGGAGTTTCGAGAGAGAGAGAGAGAGAATTTCAGAGAGAGTGTGAGATAGTTTCAGAGAGAGTTTTAGAGAGAGAGAGAGTTTCTGCGAGAGAGAGATAGAAAGAGTGTTTCTACGAGAGAGAGAGAGTTTGAGAGAGAGAGAGAGAGAGAGTTTCGTCGAGAGAGAGAGAGACAGAGAGAGAGTTTCGTCGAGAGAGAGATTCAGCGAGAGAGAGAGAGTTTCAGTGAGAGAGAGAGAGATTTTCTGCGAGAGAGAGAGAGAGAGAGAGAGTGAGAGAGAGAGTTTCAGTGAGATTGTTTCAGAGAGCGTTTCAGTGAGATTTTTTTGGAGAGTGACAGAGAGAGATAGGCAGAGGGACAGAGAGGGAGAGAGAGTTTCATTGAGAGAGAGTTTCAGAGAGAGAGAGAGGGAGTTTCAGAGAGAGAGATAGGGAGTTTCAGAGAGAGAGAGAGAGAGTTTCGGAGAGAGAGATAGTGAGAAAGAGAGAGAGAAAGGGAGAGATTTTCAGAGAGAGAGTTTCATAGAGAGAGAGAGTGTTGGAGTGAGAGAGAGCGAGAGAGTTTCAGAGAAAGAGAGTTTCAGAGAGAGAGGGAGAGAGAGTTTCAGAGAGAGAGAGATAGAGTGAGGGAGAGTTTCTGAGAGAGAGAGAGAGAGAGAGAGAGAGTTTCTGAGAGAGAGGGAGAGAGAGAGTTTCTGAGAGAGAGGGAGAGTTTCTGAGAGAGAGAGGGAGAGTTTCTGAGAGAGAGAGATAGTTTCAGAGAGAGAGAGAGTATCTGAGAGAGATTTTCAGCGAGAGGGAGGGAGAGAGAGAGAGTTTCAGAGAGAGAGAGAGAGATTCAGCTAGAGAGAGAGGGAGATTCAGCTAGAGAGAGAGAGAGAGATTTTCAGCGAGAGAGATTTTGTGCAATAGAGAGAGAGATGGAGAGTTTCAGCGAGAGAGACGGAGAGAGAATTTTACCAAGAGAGAGAGAAAGAGGGAGAGAGAGAGACAGAGTTTCAACGAGTGAGAGAGACTGAGAGAGAGAGAGGCAGTTGGAGCAAAAAATAGAGACAGTTTCAGAAAGAGAGAGAGACAGAGAGAGAGAGGGACAGATTCTGCGAAAGAGAGACAGAGAGTCAGAGTTTCAGCGAGTGGGAGAGACAGAGAGACAGTTTCGTCGGGAGAGAGAGAGAGAGACAGAGTTTCAGCGAGAGCGAGTGACAGAGAGAGAGAGCGAGACTGAGTTTCAGCGAGAGCGAGTGAGAGAGAGAGAGAGTTTCAGCGAGAAAGAGAGAGAGTTTCAGTGAGAGAGAGACAGTTTCAGCGAGGGAGAGAGTGTTTTAGAGAGAGAGAGAGAGAGTTTCAGTGAGAGAGAGATTTTCAGTGAGAGAGAGTGTTTTAGAGAGAGAGAGAGAGAGAGAGAGAGAGAGAGAGAGAGTTTCCACGAGAGAGAAATAAAGAGAGTTTAAGCGAGTGACCGAGAGAGAGTTTCAGCGAGAGAGTGAGAGTTTAAGCGAGTGAGAGAGTGAGAGAGAGGTCCAGTGAGAGAGAGAGAGAGAGAGAGAGAGAGTATCTGCCAGAGAGAGTTTCTAAGAAAGAGAGAGAGAGAGAGAGAGAGAGAGTTTCTGCAAGAGAGAGAGAGAGTTTCTATGAGAGAGAGAGAGAGGGAGAGATATTCAGCGTGAGAGAGAGTGTTTCATCGAGAGAGAGAGAGAGAGAGAGAGAGTTCCGAGAAAGAGAGATGGAGAGAGAGAGAAAGAGAGTTTCAGCGAGGGAGAGAGTTTGAGAAAGAGATAGTGTTTCAGAGAGAGAGAGAGAGGTTGAGAGAGAGAGAGAGAGGTTGAGAGAGAGTTTGAGAGAGAGTTTGAGAGAGAGAGAGAGAGAGAGTTGTGAAGGGAGATTTTCAGACAGGGAGTTTCATAGAAAGCGAGAGAGTTTGAGAGAGGGAGAGAGTTTGAGAGAGAGAGAGAGAGTTTTGAAGAGAGATTTTCAGAGAGGGAGTTTCATAGAGAGCGAGAGAGTTTGAGAGAGGGAGAGAGTTTCAGAGAGAGTTTCAGAGAGAGAGTTTGAGAGAGAGAGTTTCAAAGAGAGAGAGAGAGAGTTTCAGAGAGACTGTGAGTTCTGGAGAGAGAGAGAGAGAGAGTTTCTGTGACAGAGTGAGAGAGAGAGTTTCAGCGTGAGAGAGAGAGAGAGAGAGAGTTTCTGACGACAGAGTGAGAGAGAGAGTTTCAGTGTGAGAGAGAGAGAGAGAGAGAGAGTTTCTGTGACAGAGTGAGAGAGAGAGTTTCAGCGAGAGAGAGAGAGAGAGAGAGAGAGAGTTTCTGTGACAGAGTGAGAGAGAGAGTTTCAGCGTGAGAGAGAGAGAGAGAGAGAGAGAGTTTCAGATAGTGACAAAGTGAGTTTCAGAGAGAGAGAGAAAGAGGGAGAGACAGATAGAAATTTTCAGCGAGAGAGAGAGACAGAGCTTCAGCGTGTGGGAGAGTGACAGAGAGACCAAGTTTGAACGAGAGAGAGAGAGAGAGAGTGAGACAGAGTTTCACCGAGAGAGACATACAGAGATTCAGCGAGAGAGTGTGACAGAGAGAGAGAGAGAGAGAGAGAGAGAGAGTTTCAGCGAGAGAGAGAGAGAGAGAGAGAGAGAGAGAGTTTCAGAGAGAGAGAGAGAGTTTCAGCGAGAGAGAGAGAGTTTCAGTGAGGGAGAGAGTGTTTCATCGAGAGAGAGAGAGAGAGAGTTTAGGCGAGAGAGGGAAAGAGAGTTTCCGCGCGCGCGATAGAGAGAGTTTAAGCGAGTGACCAAGAGAGAGAGTTTAACCGAGTGAGAGAGAGAGAGAGAGAGTTTCTTTGAGAGAGACAGAGAGAATTTCTGCTAGAGAGTGAGAGAGAGTGGCTGCGAGAGAGAGAGAGAGGGATAGATATTCAGTGACAGAGAGGGAGTTTCTAACAGAGAGAGAGAGAGGGAGAGAGAGAGAGAGAGAGAGGAAGATAGTTTCAGCGAGAGAGAATTTCAGCGAGAGATAAAGAGAATTTCAGAGAGAGAGAGACAAGAGAGAGAGAGAGAGAGAGAGGGAGAGAGTTTCAGTGAGAGAGACTGAGTTTCGAGAGAGAGTGAGAGAGAGAGAGAGA
This sequence comes from Aristolochia contorta, assembly GCA_022405105.1. Lineage (NCBI taxonomy): Eukaryota > Viridiplantae > Streptophyta > Magnoliopsida > Piperales > Aristolochiaceae > Aristolochia > Aristolochia contorta. The sequence goes on from JAHZSQ010000041.1 coordinate 93,778, forward strand.
GAGAGTTTGAGAGAGCGTTTCGGAGAGAGAGAGAGAGAGAGTTTCAGACAGTGAGAGAGAGAAATAGAGAGTTTCGGAGACAGAGAGAGTTTTAGAGAGAAAGAGAGTTTCACAGAGAGAGTTTCAGAGAGAGAGTTTCAGAGAGAGTTTCTGAGAGAGTTTCTGAGAGAGAGAGAGACGAAGAGAGAGAGAGAGAGAGAGAGAGAGAGAGAGAGAGAGAGAGAGAGAGAGAGAGAGAGAGAGAGAGAGAGAGAGAGAGAGAGGGAGAGAGAGTGTTTCAGGGAGAGAGAGAGAGAGAGAGAGAGAGAGAGTTTAAGCGATTGAGGTAGAGAGAGAGAGAGAGAGAGTGTTTCAGAGAGAGAGAGAGAGAGAGAGAGAGAGAGAGTTTAAGCGATTGAGGTAGAGAGAGAGAGAGAGAGTTGGAGGGAGAGGGAGAGACTTCAAGCGATTGAGAGAGAGAGAGAGTTTCAGCGGGAAAAGAGGTCACCACTATTCAAAGGTTAGGTGAAGACGTTCAGCTACATGGATCCCAATATCTTCAGTAAGGGTGATCCTTCCATTGAACAAAGAAACGATAAGCGCCAACATGAGATAAAGTGATAGAGCGTGCCATCTAGCATGTCCACAAGAGGCGACGTTGAAAAACCTGGAGTAAGCATTGAAGATGAACATGCATGTGTAAAAGAAGGCAAAACTGGAGGCTCACTAGTGCTTCGATTAGTAAAAAAATCTGCCACATTGAATATTAGACTAACAGATAAATCATAAGGCAAATCAAGTACATATGCATTGGATCCGATCATACATGGACTAGCAATAACCCACTAGAACAGGCATGTGGCGAGTAGACTGTAGTGGTAAGACAAACCGAAAAATAATCACCAACCTGAAATTTCTTACACCTATGATGTGCATCAGTAGAAAATTTAAAATTATCTTTACTCAAAGCCATTTTTTGCCTAATCTTAGCATGAAAACTGGAAAAAGGATCAACACAAGTATGGGCAAAATTAGAAGGGTAAAAAACCGTGGTGAAAGAAATAAGGTCAGTAAGTTTTAGGTTAATCTGAAAGGGGCTGTTACCGGTGGTGTGATGGATAGAAATATTGTAGATAAACGCACCAATGGGTGAAATAACTGTCCAAGTAGCAGGCTTGTTCCCAACTAGACAATGACACAAATCCCCCAAACTACGTTACCTCCTCCTTTTGACCATTGGTCTGTGTTTGGAAAACAGAGGGACATTTTATGGAGGTACCACCAGTCTCAGTTCCCATGTCTTGTGGAGCTGCAATAGGCAAGATACATCCCATGAAAGCAGAATCATCACATACGTTCCAACGCTAAGGTGTGGTTTGGGCATTGAGAAGCAATGTGACTTTTCTCATGACAATGATGATACTCTATTGTCGATCGAGAAGCAGGTAAAGTGGTTTGAGCAACCTTCTGCTCACCGTGATGAGGTGTAGGACTATGAGTTGTAGGAGTCTGAAATATGGGTGGTTGTGTTCCAGTGGTGTCCCTAGTAACTGGAGTCGATTGTCCTTGACGATAGTCACTACAAAGGCTAAAGGGTCACCTAGATAGAGGAAATTGTTGGTACTTCTCAAATTCTAGGGCATTGTGATATGCTTCCTCAAGAGAATCTAGGAAATGGATAGTGACTTCTCTTCTGATATCTACTTTTAGCCATTAACAAACCTAGATACATTAAACCTCGAATCTTCATTAATGACACTCCTCAATAACAATTCTTCAAACTTGGCAATATAATGATCTACACTAGACGTTCCATGCCTATGGTTGAGCAACTGGTTGAACAATTGGTCTTTGTTATAAGGTGGGATATATTTTTCCTTCAACTTTCCTATCATCCCAGCCTAAGTGGAAATGAGTGGATGTGCGTTTGATAGAACCTACCAACTTCATCTTGGTGAAATGAATGCGTTGAATATATCGTTCATTTGGTACCACTCAAAATAATTTTCTATGTTGCATAACCAATCTATAAACGCACCGGGATCTAACTTTCCATCAAACTCTGAGGCATCTACCTTGACACTCCTAGACATGTCAACTACTTCAGCATGCGGAAACCTAGGACATCCAAGTGGTAGTGATGTGGATTACGATGTTAGCCTGAGGATCTATAACCCTATCGAATAGGTGGGGGAGGTTGTGGTATTCTGCCGTAGAGAAGATATAATCCTCAGCAGCAGGTAGGTGGTCAAACAATGGATTGGTGTGAGGTGGTGGCAATATTCTGGGCTTGTTGTTTCGGTCATTCTTATAGGAAGGTTACACAATAAAGCTTCGACCCTTCTTAAGTTCACAACTAGTTTTCCTCAGCAGTTGTTTTACAAGATTTCTTTGAGTGGCCACGTGATCATCGAAAAGGCGCTTAACCGAGTTGGTAAATTTTTCAGCTGTTTTAGTGAGTTGGTCTAGTGTGTCTTGGAGGTTTGTCATGATTATCTCACTGGTAGTCACCCTTTTTTCAAGTTTGGTGTGTTTGTCCTCAAATGTATCAAATTTGGTTGAAAGCTCTTTGACGGTCATGATGAAAGAAAAGGACAAATATAACAAAGATGCTGAGGTAAACTAAAAATAACTTGGAGAAAGAAAATATAAAAACTTCTACCAATAAACACAATAGGTACTTTTTTATGCTTTTTTTAAAAAAAACAAAATCTGGCTCAAAGTAAAATTACAAAAAAACAGTCTCATAGTATACTAGATCAGATCCAAGCACTTAAATATTAATCCTCCTAGTAAATCTATCAATTTATATTTAAGAGGCAAAAATATAGCTTACGGGTCAACACATCGATCCTCGCCGAGTCCGGGCGAGTCGAATCAATCCGAACCGAGATAATCTGAACCGAGCGAATCAGACTGAGGTATTCGGACCCGAACCGAGATTATCATAACCGACTTAACCCAAATCAAGGCGAACTGGACCGAGCTTAAGTTCCAAATTAAATCAGAACTAGGTTATGATGTTCTGTCCAGAAGCAACGTCTTCGTGGAGGCTAGAGGTTGTCGGAAGAACAGAAGGTCGTCGACGCAACGAAAGGTCAGGAGTTCGATTAGGGAAGAAATCGAAGGCATTGGTCGTGCCTTCTGAATTGGGATGGATGTGCCTCCTGTATCATGAAGGCACTCGCAAGATTGAGGCGGAGAAGACGACTGTTGTAGAGGAGTTTGCCGGGGCTGGAAGGCCATAAGGAGAAGGCAGAACGGGCTCTAGTTCTCTTTCTTTATTTTCCAAAATCCTCGCGAACTTGTGGGAGAGATTGGTGACGGGGCCTGTGGTACTTCTGCTAGGGCTAGATTAGTCGCTCAGGCGGAAGTTCGACAACAGTGAATGGTGACGGATCTGAGGTCTGATGAAAGCGTAGCTTTGATACCAAACTGATGTAGGACGGGGAGAAAATAGGAAGAGAGAAAGAAGAAATAGAGAGAAAGAAGAAATAGTGAGAAAGAGGAAGAAAGGAAGAATAAAAGGGGATGAAATCTGAGAAACCATAGAAATATAGCAACTTCAATTCAATTAATCATCAAAAAGTCCATACATTCATCAACTACAACCTATTTATAGGTTAATTAAAACCTGATTCTAATACAACTTCCTAAGTCAAATAGAACTTCTTATGCATCCTGCATCAACAAGTCTATCCATTGTTTTTGCAAAGGCCAATAACAAGTAGACACACATAGGTCATATTTATATTGTTTTTCGACTCCTCGAGGACAATATCAAATCCGCCAATGACCATTTTCAGAATTTCAGAATCCCACATCTTTGGTGGCACCACCTAGACTTGCAACGAAACAACTAAGGTCTATGTTTCTGCAGCAGCTTCCCAATTCTTCATCTCCCAACCGGGGATTGTGTCCGAGTGATTTTATTGCAGCACCAACTCTTTCAATTTTTCGTCCTGCACCGTAATGAGCTAGTTCCCTTCGCCTAGATAAAAGGCTTGGGGTGAGTATTCTAAATTCCAGCACTCTTGGATCCAGCTTGCTAGTTATACTGCTTTCGACAAGCTCTAGTCAAGCTTTACAATAATGCCCAACAAAAGCTCCGTTTTTCACATTTTGACCCTCTCCTCAATACATTTCTCATTATGAGCAGCAGCATTTGTACGAGATATCATAGAAGCAATCTCTCTCCAGATCCTGTCTAGAGAATTCTCCACTCTGATGGAAGACTCAGGCAGGGTGGGGGTAGCTCTCTCACGGGAACATCTTGCTGCTGAGGAAAGACCGTTTCGAAAGTAGAAAGTCAAGTATGTCATGGCGAGACTCCTGCCTCTCCTCGCTCCGGACCTTCCTCTCTCTGTAATGCACTAATTTGCATTCCCATTGAGATCTCTTGTAAATCGAGCCCTCGAACCAAATCTCACGAGAGAAGAATGAAGTTGAGCTGAAATCCAGTTTGAGTTGCAGCGTGAAATTCTCTCCTATCTCTTGCAAAATCAAGATGAAGGTATGCCCCCAGTCTGAATAGCGAAGCGTACAACTCTCCTTCTCGAATCGTCTTCGACGGTAAGCACTGATTGACCGAAGAAACATTTCCCCAACTTTCGAGTTTTTCTGCATCTTCTCCTTTTCACGACTCTCCAAACTCTTTCTCCAGTGTTTTCATTGCCTCGTCCTCATATTCCACTGTCGTTGCTGATGAAAGGACCCTTTGCGTGGTCCTTGTCTCTCTTCGCGCCGGCGCTTGTGCCAAAATTATCAGTTACCCTTATCCAAGTCAAATTAATTCCATGGTGTTCGGATAGAAGAATAAATAATGGTGAAAGCCAAAGAAAATCAAAGCAAGTTGCAGAGGTAGATCCAACAAACATGAAGGTTTCTTATTATTTAAAAGCCAAGATAAAAATAAAGACACCTTTGTTCTTCCAATGATTATGCACACACTCCATATCCCAAACCCCGAGGAAACTAAAGTCCAAGATTAAATTGTTCATGTGGCCTATCAACCAAATGTCCAAAAGATTGTTTCAACAAAAACATATTGCACATAAAAATAGGAACAAGTATAAAATTAGAACGACCAACTACGAAAACCCACACAACACAAAGCACATCAATCCAAAACTTGATCTATAATCAATTTGTACTCAATAAGCCAACTGCTTAACGTTACCAAATAAAGTAGCAAACAACAAATTCATACATAAAAAAGGAATGGCAAAAACTTCAGACTTCAGATATTTGATCCGTATGAAGAAACCAGTGTTTTATCCATAGCACAGACGCAACAAATGCGTAATTAACAATATTTTTTTGAAACGTGTAATAAACAAGGACTCTTGAAGATTAAAGATAAGAACAAAATTACCAAATAAAATAAAAACAAAATAAAAATAACTCATCAAGTTTACTACTCTCCTAGTTACTAAGGTTTGTCCATGTCGAGAAAAACGAGCAGAAATGTGTGTTGGAGACGCTGGTGACTCAATAGTTTCAGCTGCTACCCTGGAGAATGTTCTGGCTCTCCTTGCAAATGTAGCAGACTGAAAGAGCTCCTCTAGTGCAATTAGTGGACATTTTTGCATGGAATAATACTAAGCCCATGGCGGCCGTGCGCATTTTTGTGAAAATCGAGGGCAATAAACTAATGCCTTGAGAGGGGGCGTGCGCAAAAAAGGCGCACGGCCGCCGTGGACATAGCATTACTATTCTACATGTGAACGTGGTGTAAACTTTCCCCAGCTAGTTCTACAACCTCTGCAATAGGGAGGGAAAAGGGCGAAGAGAAATTCGCAGGGCTGTATACAAAAATAAGAGTAATTCTATGTCCACCTCCCCCTCTGATGTGGGTGGACCCACATTAGAAATTGAGGTGCCATAAATGCACTCACATAAAGGTAGGTAAACGAAATGCGCACCCTAGAGGACGTGCACATAGTATTACTCCAAAAATAAAACATGTGGGGTCGTACCTGTACCTCGGACACAGAGGTTTGAAACGTAGTTTAGTCGATGACACGATTTTGGATCGCCAGGACAGGGTGGTCTAAGCGGTTCGTAAACATGAAAACAATATTTCAATGTCAAGGTATTGGTTCAGTAACTCCTTGCACCAACCGGTCCAGGAGATCTAAACGACCCGGTAAAAGATTGTGGATATGAGTCATATCTCATATTGCAGTCACAACATTCGAAAGCTTATAGAAGGCAGAAAAACTAAGCGTTATAAAACCAGATCGGCTGGTTTAACACGGTTGCACCCGGTAGTTATTTTGGTTCATCTAAGATAATGAACAGGAATTTTATAAGAACCGCTTAAACTGACCGGTTTGGGAGGCAAAACCGCAAAAATTGCCAAAGGCAAGACTGAAGGACAACCTTTCGGTTTGGAATTGAGTACTCCAACTATTAAAGAATATTGACCCAACTTATTGTTAGCTCTGAAAACATATAAATATAGGTCCCGTTTGGCTATGCTTCTGATAGTCATTCAAAATTTGTGTTATTATTGGACTTCTCTATTTAAAAGTTTGCTTTGGTAGAAGCATTTTACGTCGCTTTGGAAGATCCACTAATTGAGGCTCTTCCAAAGAGGCGAAGAAGTCCCCTGGGTGACGTCTATATATCGGATAAACTATCAGGGTAGCAATATCCTTGTTAAAATATACCCTTAAAAAAACTTTTACTTATGCTGCCAAACTAAATGGAAAAAATCTCGGACTCTTCTTGCACAAATCCAAACACCATCTCATTTTTTGAAGAGTTCTTTTTAAAGGTTCAATATTAAAAAGCCCTTCGTCAAAGAGCATAGCCAAAGGCTGCCAAAACATTTGTGATAGGGTTCAACCAATAACCTAACCTAGTCTAACCGAGCTTTACTAAAATCAACCCTTTCGTCTTGGTGGAGTAGTCATAACTCGGATGTTTGAATTCCTAGACACCCTTTTGAACGAATCCTACCAAAGTGGCACACCCGATTTGGACAATCTGACTTGGATTTTTTAGGTATTTAAGTCAGTTCCCCCAAAAAACGATACTTATCTCCCATTGTTGGAAGAGAAAGAAGTGAAGAAATGAACTTGTGATTGGTTTGAGGTTATATTAGGACCCTAAGTTATGTCCAAGTCATCCATTCATACCGGTTTTAAATGAGAACGAGTTTTCAACTAGCAGAAATGTGAAAAGAAATACATAAGGTGGAAAAAAAACAAGAGCAGTGATATAAGTACTGCTGCTTGGTGATATAAGTACTGCCGCTTTTTATTTCCAAGACTTTACATTCTGACATGGCACTCACGTTGCAATCTAGGTAAAAAAAACTTGGAGATAAAATCTGCAAAATTTTATTTATCTAATAAAATAATGTCTACCTATCCTATGGGTAAACCCTAAACCCTAAATTTCTAATTAATTAGACCGCCAACTATGCAGTCACGTCACTATGTAAAACCTCCAAGTAAAATAAGAAAGTACTGATATAATTTTTTAAAAAGCAAACATGAATATTTTAGAGGGTTATTGGGTAAATGGTGCAAATGTCCACACAATTCAACATCATTTTTCTATGAGTCAGGTTTTACACAATGGTATCTGTAGTATAAGAAAGTATAAACTTTCTAAAATAATAAAAATTATTTTATACTGTAATTTTATATGGTTTTTATCATGTAAAGTATAAACACATTTCATGCGTTGATAGCAGAAATTATTTTTTATATTCTGAAAGGAGGAGCGCACTTTCCTCACTGAAAAAAAAAACAAACAAGAGCAACCACCATCAAATTCTCCAAGGTGTGAGCATATCCACAGTAAAGGACAATATCACACGTGGAATGCTCGAAAGAAGGTGGTTCCTTCATAGTTTTCTCAACGCATCCGGCCAAACATTCTTGCTAGCCACTGAAAAGAAGCTTTCCAATGAAAAGAGCTCTAATAAAATCAATAAATCAATGAATGGACCAAAATCCAGGATCAACGCCTGAAGGGGGAATTCCTCAGTTTGAGGCCTCCCCACTAGTTTCACTATGTACATACAATAATTTGTTAAAAGAATCACTCGCCAAAATTATAATCCTTTCCTGCTTTAAAAGCCCTGGTTCAACTGCTGCTGCTGAAGGCTGATGGATTTTCATCCGAACAATCAATCAACAATCTATGTACACTGGATCTCTGTTATCTGTCAGATATGGATTCATATACTGAGGGAGGAACAGTTTCGTTGTCTTGTATAAAGTTTTGCAAGTTAGTAGCTCCCTCGCCATTCTTTAGCTTGCATAATATTACTGGTCTGGAAATGCCAAAGAGAACATTGTCGACCAAACCTGGATAGAACCCACTAGGAACGGAATTTGATAGGTACATCTGGTGATTGTCACGTTGCTTCTTCTCTTTGGATTCTGACCTTCTCAATATCTTCTACCATGACAGAACTAAATTTATCCATGGCCTCAAAAATTGGGACTAGACCAACTCCTACACTACCCAAAACTGCCTCCTGCACTTGCTTGACAAGTTCCACATGCTTGGCTCTCTCCTCATCCAGCCTTCTCTTCAGCGAGTCCAACTGCAAATCTCCACTGCCTTGGTCAGAGGCTGTAATGGCTTTCTTGCCTGTTGCATCCTTATTTACCTCTGAAGATCTAAGTCTTTTCTCAAAATCTCTAGTGAGAAATTCTGCTCTCAATTTCTGCCGCCTTTCTTCATCCTGTCTTTCCCATAACTTGTGCACACTAGAAGCAAAATTTTGCATGGCCTGTGTCACATCAGCCTCCGATATTCTATCCATTACACTACACCAATCATTGGATATCACGAACACAGGTGGGGCCCCAATTCTGCCTGGAGAAAAGGGTACTACACCATCAGGGGTTACTTCAGCTTTCTGGTCCAGACAATTGACAAGCCAACCATTAAGAGATTTAATATAAGCTCTCTGTTTGCTGATCCACTGGTCAAAACACGCACACCAATTCAGAAGCTCTTGCTCCAGTTCAATGGTGGCTCTTGTACTTGAATCACTTCGGATCTGGGTTTTGCCAATGACACTTGATCTTTTGCTCTCTAAGATAGCCTGAAACTGCTTTCTGTGACACTTCATCATGTCCTTCCACATTCCATAAACCTGTCCACAACATAGCTCATTTAGATACAAATCCAAATTCAAGAAAAGCTTGTGCCATGTCTCAGAAAATAAAAAGAAAAATACGAAAGGAATGTGAACAAAGACAGATACAAGTTTGTTAAAAGATGTGTGATCAATGAGAAGAAAAGAGATTGAACAACTTCACAAAATACTTTTTTCTTTCTAATCATTAATTTTACCTTGATGAAACGTTGTAATGAACATGCAAATTTCCAAAACCCATACACAGACATAATTTTTTTTAAGTTGGTATTTAATTCTAATCTAATTTCCATGCCGTTAAGAAGACTTGAACCCAAGACCTCCCATTACAAACCCCCCCTATGAAACTCTGAGCTATGCTCAAGTTCACCACAGAAACATAAATGTTGACTAATCATACAAAACAACCTCGAGACCGGTAACCATGCTGAGTTTCATTCCTCTTAAGTCACTCATGATATAAATAGGCACAATGAAAGACGAAAGAGATTAAAGAGAAATCAGAAGACAGATTCTTTCTTTCAGCAATTTCTGCGCAACTCACTAGCAGCAGATACCAGAGATCAGAATATAAATTCTTTCCTGCAGCAGAGATCTATGTAGAGAAAGAGTCATGTGGCATCAGAAAACAAGTCATGTGGCATCAGAAAACAAGTCATGTGGCATCAGAAAACAAGTCATGTGGCATCACAAAGCAAGGCAACTGAACAGCGCCGATTCTCTCATTTAAAGTGCTAGTGTTTGCTAGCACAAAAAAGTTTGTCCTTGCTACCTACACATTGAAAAAAAAAAAAACTCTTTCTCCATTACACCACTACTAGTAGGAAGCACATCCAGAATTTTCTTAAACAGACTGATGTTGGAGAAAAATGATGGAGTCAATCTTAGTTGACAAGAGATCATATTTTCATAAAAAAATTGAAAATAAATAATAAAGTTGCAAGTTTAAAAATTATGGGCAGTTAGCTGATTCATTGCAAACAAGAAATGCAATATTGCACCTCGTCTGAATTCTATAGCTCCAAAATAAACTAACGAAGATATCATAATGATAAAGTATGAAGACAATACTATCACTAACTTACCCTTGAAACAGTTCAATCAGTTGAGGCTCCAATTCTTCATCTCTTAGCTTGTGGATGCTGACTGCAATGGAATCAATAGCTCTAATAGCAACACTCAGTTTTGTCAGCAACTTTTTAATTGAAGCCTGAGTAGCATCAATTTTGTAAGTTTCTGCTCCTTTATCATCCAAACTCTTCAGCCTCTTGCACTGCTTTTCATAGATAACTCGTAATTTCTCTTCATCCTAAAATTAGCACAAGCACCTAAATGAATTAAAGAAGAACTGGCTTAGATAAGTAGCATCAGAGTGCCTGACCACACCTGATAGCATAAAAAAAATTAAAATAGTTCTTTTCTATAAACAGTGTTCACATGTGAAAACTTTCAATGAATAATGTAAGAATGAAAACTCAGCTAAGCAAATGCAAAAAGCACAATAGAAGATGTAAGTGATTACAGCAAGAAACAAAACCTTCACATATAAAAAAAATAATATATTCAACACTATTAATTTAGTAAAGGTATTTGTTTTTTACAAGTATTTATGCTGCTTCTTCAATGAATGTATCAGCACTGTCAGGCTGTTCGTGAGGTACTAGTTATTTTACTGAAGAATATTTATACATATGTATCCTTCCTAGAAATAATTAAAATGGATGATTGAGCCAAGGCTTTCCAATAGGATAAAAAACGATGTGCCCATAAAAGAGTCATAACTGTTCATTTAGTATTCTATCAGTTAATCTAGTAAGACGACTCGCGATCCATAGGTTATCTTAAAATAAATACAAAAACAAGTACTTAGATGATTACTTGGGAGCATATAGTTGCAAAGCTTCTTTTTCTATATCTGTTCTTCCATAAGGAAATTTCAATCCAGTAAACTGTATACAGTATATGCTCAAAGGGACCAGAACATGAAAGAACGGCTCAATTTCAACAAAGATGTCATGCATTAACAAAGGACACAATACCTTAACTTCCTTGTACAGTTTTTTCTCCCACATGTACAGCTTCTCCAAAGTTGAAGATAGGCTGCCTGACTTCATACTAATAGGACTCCTGAAATTGCCATGCCTAGTGCTCCCCTTTATTGAAGTCCTTGAGGAGTGAAAAGATGGTAGCACGGGGGGAAGAGCAACATCAAGGACCCTGCAAGACATTACTGTAGCGATCTGTGTAAGTTTTTTCTTGTTTTCTAAATGTAAGAACGTATGTAAGTTTTTCCTTATTTTCAATTTTCAACTTTTAAAATGTCTTATGCTGCAGCAGTAACATTGTAATAGGACTATGCAGATCATCCCACATAAAGTGCACGGTCTAGGTCATCAAGAGTATTTTAGCAAATAACTTTAGAAGGTAAGTTTTAAAAAATCTATCACGATTTGTATTTTTGACTGGTGAAGTCAACCAAGCATATCTCCATGAGCCTGACTTAACAAGTGTTTAACTTAAAAAACTAACCAGTGAAAAGACTAGTTAAGAAGCATACCTTTAAGAATAGGATTTCTTGACCTGTAACGAACCCTGCCGGCCTCAAGCATCATGGTGACTTCTTTACCGCATTCTGAAGCTACTACAAATTGATCCCTAATTTCCTCCACAACTTCCCGGACATCCCTGAATCGAGTACTGGACGAATTTATCTTACTACTCGTTTGTAATGATTCAAAGCTTTCCCCCACAGATGTCTCCATTTCAAAGCTCACTCCTTTCTTCCGATCCACCTCTTCAACATCCTCGTCGGCGTTCACTTCAACACTTATAATTGAATTCTCTTCGCTACCGGTCTTAACCTCAACATGTCCTGCTTGTCCCGTCCTGGAACTGGTACCCTCTCCGTATAGGTTACCATTCTGCGATTTTTTGGGCCTCCCGGTCTCTGGCAAATTCTGTGGTTTTATAGGATTCTGAGGCTCAGTTTTCTTAGGCCGAGTGAACTGTTTCACCTGTTCAGTCTCTGTTTCGTCCTCTAAGTCAGGAATCCCTTCTCTCTCTCTAACTTTAGTCGAATCTGGGCTGCTGATATCTGAACCTCCTCCAGGTCTATGTGAATGATAACCGTATCCATAACCGTAACCATACTCATTATCGTAAGAACCAAAAGGGTTGAGAAAATCCCAAGAAGAAATCTCAGGAGGGGGAGGGGGGGATGTAGGCGCGGCTGGTGCATTGGACATGCGACTGTCAACAACTTCCATTGGCACCCCAAAGTAGTACGAAGGATGCTCGTAAACCACGGAGGGGATGGCAGTAGAGGAAGATTGCATGTAGTTGTAATAATAATCCGTCGTCTGCATTTGTGGAGGTGGAGATGACGATGATGTGGGAGGCCCAGGAGAGAGATTATGGTCGGAATGCAGCAGGCTACCGTGATCCAAAGAGGTATCCGAGTCGGATTCGTCAGAGAGATGCAAATGTGACGACTCCTGGGAGACGGATTTGTGGGAAAGAGAAGTGGAAGAAGAGGGAGTCTTGGTCTTACCCTCGGAGGAAGGAATGGTGATCACCGGCGAGGAAGGCGTAGGACCTACCACAATCTCCTCCTCGACAAACCGGCGAAAAGCCTCCCAATGGTTCTGGACGCCCGGAAGTAGGAGACGTGCGCTGCAGCCAACGCGTACCTCTGTTCCGCGGCTTCCCGGATACAATCCTTGCGTTCCTGCACAAAGCAACAAGCGGCAAATCGTCCACCTTGGAATGCCCACAGCCCATGACAGGGGCTAACCTGGAGTGACCTACCCCGATCAAACCAGAGCCCGGAGAACGAAAACCCTAATATCCCTTTCCCTCTCGTTACCGTCCATGGATCCCAAAACCCGAAGCTTCTCGTCTCCGATTTATTAAAGTTTTCGCTCTCGGGTCCCGAGTCCGTCAACAACAAACCAATAATGAATGAATAGCCCGGGCTCTCTCTCTCTCTCTCCCTCTCTCTTTCTCTCTCTTCTTATGACTCTGAGCAGGACGGAGGAATCATCATAATTTCATGGCCTCGAGGAGGTTCAGAAGGCCCGCCCGCCTGTACTCTCTGCTGCTAGACTCTCTCTCTCCGACTCTTCTCCGCTGCACTTTCCTCTGTCCTCTGTAACGTTTGTCTGACGAACACGCGCAGCGCACGCGCGAATACATACGGATTCGCCGACACGCCGGAAGATTCGATTTTTACGTGGCGCCACGTGGCAGGTCGGAGAACGTGGTGATTATGAACATGAGATCCGGTTACGGTGAGAAACGCGTGAGAGGGCGCTTAATAGTGCGTGACTCGTTGCGTTATTTTGACTTATATATTATAAAAGGGAAAATATTTGATAAGATTTTTAAATTTCACCTATTTATCATCTTTAAATTTCAAAACTGTACACCCGCCTCATATACTAATTTTAAGCTCGTAATTTAATATTGGAAAAATTCACCGTGATTTTTTTGGACATAATATATTCCCTTAATAAGTTTACTAATTGATATTTTTTGGTTTTATACATGACTTATTATTGGATCTAAACCCAATGAATTTAATCAAATAAGTAAGATCTATAACTTCTCTCTATTCCAATATGACTACAGACACAACAGGACAAGAGAAGTGAACTCAAAAAAATTCTTCTCCGTCACGGTAAAAGAAAACCCAAATTTCCTTTTAAAATATTACGTAATATATATATATATATATATTAATAATATGTTTTAAACGGTTGAAAGCAAAAACTTGCAAAAGAGTTCTCCCTCTTGGTCTCGGGGGAGGTCTGAGATTGTGAGGTGGAGTGAACATTCTCGCTTTAAGCTGTAGGCACGGTTTGTTTAATCAAGCGGCGGTCGTTACTCTTAACGAGAAAAACACTAAGAAAAAGAAAAAAAAAAAACAAAGAAACTAAAAGACTCTTTTGTTGTCAAATGTTATACTTTTAAAAGTTTGAAAGTTTGAATATTTGGAATCAGAAAGAGACATTAACAGGCCAACTCATCCCGGACTTTTGTTTCGGCTTTGTTGAGTGGGTCCCAACTTTTCCGTCTCACATATGTGTGGCCCACACTCTTGTGACGGGTTTTTTCTTTAATATAGGTGGAGGGAAGTTGTTATTACTTAGAGAAAGTGTCCGAGATCTTTTCTCGTTCTAACCAACCTAACCAACTGACGCAGACCAACCCACCACCTTTCTCCAAATTCCAACCTCGGTCAAAAAAACGCTTCTCGGTTGGACCGTGGCGGGACTTTTTCCTTGTTCCCTCCATTTTCTACATGTTAAAAAGAACTTGAAAAGACTGATTCTTTATTATCCATCCGCTGAAAAGTATAACCCCACTGTTAATCTTAAAAAGTGAGTCCGTGGCTGCGTCCCACTTTTTTCACACGTCAGGAAAAAGCAAAAATATTTTTAATAAAAAATACTTCAAAATATTTCTGCAGGCTATCCTTGTAACATGCCAGCATCATCGCCGTCCGACGAGCAACGGATCTGATAGCCAATTACATCTCCTAAATTGAATAATTGAGGCGTCACTTTTTTTTTTTATCTAGAACCGATTATGGAGATTTTCATTCATACATACGGGTCTGTAGAGTTTGTGGAGTTCAAGGGTGGTAAGGAGGTAATACAATCTTTGGAGTCAAATAGATTACAGTCATCCGAGATTACAAAATAAGGGGTTAGACAAGCTTTTATACAATCATTTGTAATGCAACTTTTCAAAAAAACTCGAAATGTTGTGTCTCCAAATGCGTATTTGATCTTCTCCTTGACCTACAAAAAAAGAGCCTCTCTTGGCTAGAACGTCAGCCACTTCATTCGATTCCCTGAGTTTGTGCTTGATTGAGATGTGTGGAAGACATTGTAACATTGTTCTACTCGCATTTATCCAGTGTGTCAGTCTCAAGTGCCCTCTACTCGTTCCCTGGATTAGCTGAAGAACAAATCCCCCTCAATAATGATATTGTGATTTTGACAACATTGTTTAATTATACATAAAGTGAGATACAACGCCATATTTTCAGCTTCATTATTTGTTTTCCTATGTAACGGCCAACAAGCAGACATAAGGGGTGTACGGTTGTAGTTTCTAATGACCATACCCGCCCCAGCTTGTAGGCCATTTGAAAGTTACGAACCATCAAAGTTGGCCTGTATATATCCCCTTGGTGGTGGGGAACCAACATATGTTTATTCTATCCTCTTTTTTCTTTAACTGGTTTATTTGCACTCTATATTTAATAATCTATTGCGCTAGTCCTATGATTCTATTGGCACATTGGTTTGGGGTAGACGTTTTGTTCTAAAAAATCCTCTTATTTCTAGAGTATCAGATTTCCCATAGTGATGATATAACATATATTTGGGCTCTAGGCATTTTTCTCATATCCTTATGTGTGAGGGCTTGAATCAGGAAAGACCTTAGTGAATTTCCCGTTGGTATGCTCTTTGTGTGCTCTTTGACCAGGTTCCAAACTACTTTTGAGAAATTGCAATCAATCCGTAAGTGAGTTTGTGTTTCTGGTTCTAGGGAGCACAATTGGCATATCGGGTTAACTTACATGCCTCTTCTAATAAGAAGGTCAGCAGTGGGGATGAGATACTTTATTAGTAACCAAAGAAAAGTCTTTTGCTTGGGTAGTGTGTTGAGTTTCCAAATATAGCTCCATATGAGGTCGTGTGGGCCAATTTTCTGTTTTTTCTTCTCCTTCCTTTGATTTTATAGGGCAATGTAGTAGGCTGATTTCACTGAGAATATGCCATCATTTGAAGGAATCCAAATTAAAGTGTCTTGGTCTGTAAATGCTATATTTGACTTCAGTATATGTTCAGCAACATTAGGTGGCCAAAGCTCCCTAATGCAAAGTTCATTCCATCTACGTCCTCCTACAATAATAGAGCTAACAGGTTCATGTGGATCATGTGGCCCACTCATCCCTCTATCTAGATCACATAATCTGGTACTGCTATCGTCTAGCCAAGCATCATACCAAAGTGAGGTATGATCCCCATTTGCTAATTGGTGTTTTGTGTTATTCTTCAGAGTATTTTTAAGTGTTTTGAAATTTGTTTCCATGCCATTGAATATCCCTGTTTGTTTTTTGTATAGGCTTTGTGAATAGAGTTCCCATATTTGTTCTTCATGTAAGTGGCCCATAGAGAGTCTGAATTTAAGTAAATACGCCACAGCAGTTTCAATCTGAATGCAGAGCCTAAACTTTGTAGGTTTTTAATACCCAATCCACCCTCCTTGGTGATTCACAAATACTCTCCCAATTTATTAGGTGCATCTTTCTCCTATCCTTATATGACCATAGGAAGTCCCTAAGTAGTCTTTCAATTTTTTAGTTATTCCTATTGGTATGTGGAAACATGAAAGTGTGTGAATTGGGATGATAGATAGTACTGATTTGATAAGGGTTACCCTTCTAGGAAGTGATAATGATTTTTTTGTCTAGCCGTTTAACCTTTTTTTTATGTTTGTAATTATTGGTTCATAGGATTCTCTAATTAATCTTGTTTGGGGTATGACTACACCTAGATATGACTCTAATGACATTACGTGACTAAATGGTAATATCTCTCTAATTTGTTATTGCACCTGCAGTGGCACTGCATTTGCAAAAAATATAGCCGATTTGTGAGTGTTTATATGCTGACCCGAAAAGTCAGCATATTCCTCTAATACCTTTCTGATGGTGACTGCTGTTTCTACTTATGTTTTACCTATAAGTAGTGTATCATCGACATAGTGTAGCTTGCTTATTGGTGGTGAGTTCAGTGTGGGTTGCCATGGAGTGATACTCCGTTCGTGACAGCATTCGACAAGCTTTGCCAATAGGAGTTCGGTAGCTAATATGAAAAAGGTTGGTGAGATGGGATCACCATGTCTAATTCCACATGAGGGTATGATAGGGTTTGAGGGGGATCCATTTATTAGAACCTGATATGATGTGGTACTTATACAGGACCGAATCAGATCCTGCCACTGTTGTGGGAAATTATAACCTTCTAGGGAGTAGCTAATAAAATCCCAAGAGAGTATCGAATGCCTTTCTGAGGTCAATCTTTGCCCCAAAGTAATTATGTTTTTTTATTCAGTTGAAAGTTTCTGAGGATTTCGTGAGCTAGTAGAATATGATCTACTATTTGTCTGCCTTTATAAAGGCAGCCTGTGTGGGGGAGATTATACGAGGCAAGAGTTTAATAGGTTGGTAATCCCCAAAATTTTGAGGTTGATCTTTTTTAGGGATTAATACAATAAAAGTTTTATTTAGTTCCATACCAACCTTCCCTAAGTTGAAGATCGTTTGTAGATTTCTATGTAGATCCTCCTTAATAAGTGCCCAGTGGTGTTTGAAAAAGATATGTTGAAAGCCATCTGGTCCAGGGGATTTGTAGGATTCCATCAAGAAAAGTGCTACTCTAATCTCCCTCATAGTGATGGGTTTTAACAGAGCAATTCCCTCTTCTTCAATCAATTCTTTTTGGGGGGTGAACGGTGGTGGGCTTCTTCTAGCTGGCTGGGAGTACAAATGTTTAAAGAAAGATTCTGCTTCCTTTCTAAGTTCTTCATCATTTTTCAATGGCACTCCTGATTGTGACTCTAGTTTTTGAATCTTGTTGATTTGTTGCCTAGTTTTAATAAAGGAGTGAAAATAGCGTGTATTTTCATCTCCATCTTTAAACGAGCCTGCTGAAATGTATGCATATGTTTTCTTCTGGTTAATTTCATTATTTTGTGTGGTAACTCTTTTTGTTGGTTTAGGAGGGGGCATTTGTGATTTTTGTATAAGCTCTAAAATCATTGGAGAGATCTAAGTCTAGGTAATATTTTCAGGGTCTGAGCCATGACCCGTTGACTAGAGCCTTGTCCAGTCTAGCCATAACTAGCTTGTCAGAGACTCTACCATTTGACTAAGTATATTTAGCACCCGAGAATCCAATGTCATTCCACCCGCCATGGGTGATGAAAGTTTTGAAAGGGTTGTTGACCCTATACTGATTATTTTGTTCAGAGTATTTTTCAGAGCTAGTGATTGTGGCATTAAAGTCTCCAACTGTCATGGCAGGGGTAGACGATGGGCTATATAGTTTTTGTAGCTCATTTAGGGCGGAATTCCATCTATTCTAGTGTGGTGGGAGATAGGTGAATGTGATTAATCTGTCTTTTCCAGTTCTAGATTCAATCCTAGTATGTATAAGGTGAGGGGTTGTGTTAATTATGTGAAGTTTTACCGAATCTTTCCAAAATATCCATTGTCCTCCACTCAGCCCTTGCGAAGGGACACAGTATGAGGACTGATATAAATTTTCAAGCCATTTAAAATTTTTGGACAAATCCAGGTATGTGGTTTCTAATAATGGGTTGTAGTGCGTGCCGAGCCGAGGAGTTGTGTGCTCCTCGGATATTCCAAATTAGGACTATAGACATAAATAACCATAACAAAGGGTCGTCGTATACATACTTGACGACGAGGTGGGAGGAAGTGGTGCCTCCGTCACGGTCCAGGCCTGCTTGTGTGGGCTAGTTGTATGGACGTCTTCTACTGTCTCCCCATGCATCCTTTTCTCTGCTGATCATTTTTTTCCTGATACGATTTTCTGAGCCATCTCTAAATCTTCTAAAATAACACTTTTGTTCCCTTGCTCAGGCACGACAATGGTACTTTTTGTTTTCTGGGGTATTTTCATAATTTCGGACTGGTTTGAGAGGGTAATTGTGGAGGTCTTGTCTTCGAGTAGACTTTGGGTGGGGGGGGGAATGACCATTTCAATCTCTTTTTCGGTTTTATATTGGGACCTGGTTTTTATGGTATTAGCCGAGTCCGAGGACCTTCCTTCTCGTGGTGTTTTTTTATTTTGTACGATCATCCAATTCCATCCCTGGTCTCTATTCTCATCTTGGTCTTCCTATTGGTTTTGATGCTCGTGAATTTGACATTTCCGAATTTGCAGTGTTGGATGAGGCCTTCCACGACACTCAGCAATGTCATGGCCCCATCTCCTACATATTGTGCATATTTTTGGTCGACCTTTGACCAAGAAGGGCAGGGGTAAACACTAGTTATCTATCTCAAGGGTGGTTTCTTTGCACTCTTCCCCGTTCAGATTAACAAGGACTTTTACCCTTGCATAAGGTCTGCTGTAGGGGTTGGCCGTCGTTTCAAAATCCATGCATATGTATCGACCTAGTTGTGCGACTACTTGGCGTAAGGCTTCATCAGGGAAGAGGTAACATGGTAGCTTGACTAGAGGCACCCATAAGGGTGTGTATTCAAACATAATAGTGTCCGTATGGAAGTTCCTTGGCCATCTAAACAAATGAAGGTGGGAATCCCTGATTCGGATTGGCGCATGAACTAGCAATTCCTCGCATGCTTCAGGCGTGGACAGCACAAAGGTGTGGTATCCACGGTTCAGAGGGTATATTGTAACTGACACTTCAGGTTGATTTGGATTCCGAAGTAGTTGCTAAAGGCAGCTAGCCACAGAGTTCAGAGGGGTGGGGATACGAACTACAAACAGGCCTATTAGAGAGCTCTGAAGTTTCGCAATACCTTGCTCGACACAGTCTCTTGATATGGAGACCTTGTTCAGGTTTTCTATGATGATAGGCATTTGTCCTTCCGTCAAATGAGGTTCCCCTTCTTTCCCTGTCTGTATGCACGAAGATGTATTCTAACTGTAAGTGGAGGGGGTTCTAAGAGGAGGAGTTACCGTTCTCAGAGGAATCAGGTCCTCCTCCGTCAGCTTTCCTGCTGAAAATAGTTGCTTGTTTCGGACCAAACGCGAAGCCAGGTTGTGTCGAGCTTTGGTGGCAGATCGAAGTTGAAAGTCGACCCTTTGTGTTCTCTCCTGTAGATTTTTTTTTTTTGGAGTGAAGACGGTGATATAGGAAGACTAGCGAAATGCAGCTAAGGAATGAAGGCTTGAATGGGTCTCGTCCCAAGGCTGACTCTATGAAGAATTTTGTCTACGAGAGCTAGGGAATGATTTCAAACGACCATTTTTCCCTTGGGACTATGCTCTCATATCCCATCGTAATTAAAATTTTCAATTCTCGGGAGGCTTGATTTGTGACATTTGAGGCTTGGTAAGGGAATTTGGATATGTGTCTGTATCCCGGTTTTCTACACGTTCGAAATAAACTTCTAAAGTTTTTTATGTTATTTGTGTAATCCATGCTTATCTGAGAGAGGGATTGCAGTTGTAAATCAAGCTTATACTTCAAATTCAAACTAATCAAGGTGGAGGTTTTGTTCGGACGCTTACATGTGTCGCTATCATCAACCCTTATCCCTATGGACATACTATACCTAGCCTTTTTGGCAGTCGTCCCTCTCTATTCTGATTTGACTTGATTCAGCCTTCTCTTGCTGTTTCCCATGTGTATACGCTTCCTTTTTTGGTGCGCGTCACGGAGGAGTTCCGGTACGGGGTGGCCGGCGGCGCTGATGTCCGGTGGTTGGTGTGGTCTAAAAATCAGCTGGAAGAAGTACAGTCGGACTTGTATGATTTGTGTATGGGTGTTTTCGTTGGCGAGTTGCGTGGGGTACCAATCGGCGGTTTTCTCGGTTGCGTTCTTTTCCTCTTTGGGTGGGGGGTGTTGCATCTTCGCCTATCCTTTCGGTCCCCAGGGATGTCGTGAATTTGAACCTTCGTTTTTGGTTTTTCAGGAAGTTGGCTAGTTGAAGTCCATCCTATTTTGTGTATTTCTGTACATCTTTTGTTATTTTTCTCTTTCCTTTCCCTGTTTTTGGACATTCATTTGTGAGGGTTGGTGTTTTCTTTGTCTTCCAACCATCCTTCCGGTTTACAGCTTTGGAGTGTTTGATCTACATCCAATTTTAAGGTCATAGTGAGTTCCTTGGAGTGGAGATCTGTCGTGTGTATTTGAGTAGTGTCCTCAGAATGATCTTTGTGTATCTTATATTCTACTCGGCTTTTGTTGACCGAGGTGGGTTCCCGTGTGGGATGAACTGTTTCATTTTTGTGAATGCAAGTTTTGTGTTCAAGACTGAGATTTGATATATCTTCGCAGAGAGAGTCTAGCTCTGAGAAGAAATTTTGTGTTTCAAATCCGGTTGTCAAGTCCGTTGTGCTATCCCCTGTGTTTGTGTAGAACCTCCTCTCCGGCGAGAAGAACTGTAGCATACCGGCTTCTTCTTTTTCCATCAATCTAGTCAATTCAATTAATGTTAATTAATCCAAGGCTTGTACATGACAACTCTACTGCACGCATGCATGTACCAAATTGAATTTTGATGAGGATCCTTTAAATGGTTGACTAATATTGAAAAAATACAATCATTAATAATAAATATAGTATATCCAATTTACAATATATCATATGACCAACTTGAAACCAAATCTGGGAGAACTAAAGATCATTTTTTACATACATTTCAAATTTAAAATATTCTCTAATATTAATCAAATAGACTTCAATCTTTTATATTTGAGGAAACTTAGTTCCAAGCTACTTTTCCTGAAATAAAAATGTATTCTGAAATTCAGAAATACGATTAAATTTTAATTGGTTTGGTCCTTTTATTCATTTTTTATGATTCTAAAACCTTTGTAATTACTTTTTTGCATTTGACTGACAATTGACATGCTCGTCAAACACATATTTTCTACGTTGTAACTAAATGAAAACCTCCCTGTTGAGGGGAGTGGAGACGGTTGGAATGGAATAATATAGAGGCCCACAAAGCTCTACTTCCAGATCTCCATACACTCGAACTGAGCAAAACCATGGATACCCTCATCGATTTACAATGCACACCACTCCAGTTTTTATCAATTTCAACAGTTCATCACAATATCTTCTTCTTCACACCCTCTCTTTCCTTACTTTTCAACTATAAAAAATACCTATACAAAAACATTGATGCTTCAGATCATGCTTCACCTCAAGCTTACCTCTTCCATACTCTTAGTTCTGTAATTCAACATGTTTTTTTTATGCCACTTACTATCATCTCTACCACAATGCTTCAACAACTTTCCATGAAAATGAGCAAGTATCTATTGCCAACAGTTCTCTTTTGTTTAACTGCCCTTGGGCAATTCTTTGACCAACCTTCATATCCCATTTCCGTTTGAAAAAACATCATTTTTTAACTTTCAATCTCTTCGATGGTAGTGCACTTCATGAGGTACTGCACTTCTCCTTTCGCCACTAGGTCCAAAATTCCATCAAGATGTTGTGGGTGTGTTAAACCATCTCTATAGCTTCTAAAATGCCCAATAATCACCAAATAGTAGTGAATCAACGGGATGAAATAATCCCAGAAAGACAAACCCAATCGAGTAGAAACAAGGGCATAAAATCGAATGAAACAAATAACCACTAACTTAAAATCATATTTTCACTGAACTGTCCTTTAATTTAATTGGGAGAGAAGAAAAAGAAACAACGTGTTGCAGAAAAAATGGGGGAACCGAGACATGCACTTAGAGATCATGTAGAGGTTAAAGAGAGGACATTTTTTGGGCCATTAACTTGGAGATTAAAACAAAGAAGTGACTGATTAATTGAGTAACTGCTATATTGAAGAAGGCAAAACATAACAGTCAAAAAATCACCTATAAATAGGTATTTTGTGATCTGTTTGAGGCAGAGACTTAGAGCACAAAATTTTCTTTGGAGAGAAGTTCGAGAGAGAAATTTCTCTTGACCTTATCTCTCCCTTGCAAGAGAGTGAGAAATGCAATAGAGACAAGGCTGGAATATGTTGTAGGAGTGGAAGAATCCATTGGAAGCAAGCTGGTTTGTTGTCCGTGGAGGAGAAATGATTTTGTTTTGGGGAATGTGTCACAACAAGCTCTCAAAAGGGGAATATTTCTGATCTTAATCTTATTTCTGACTTCTTATGCTCTATTCTAAATTTGTTCTCTAAATGTCTTTTGAATTTCTCTTATAACTTGTCTCTGGTAATGGTTTGGCTACTATTTAGATTGTTTGGACTTTAATTTTATAAATTTACTGTTGTTACTTTTGGTATTTAAATCATTCTGATTTGTAGTCCTTAAAATTTTCATCTTTATGCATGAAATTGATCACTTCATGTGTGTTGATTAAATTTATAGCTTTTCATTTTGTTATGCACATGGTAAACAAATACTTAAAAGTAACAAATAGTTTGGTTTAGAGAGGTCACACCTATCTTTATTTCAAGTAAAACATTATTTAACTAACTATTTTGAACATACTAGTATGTTTAGTTTAGTGTGGGTTGATAGAATTTGAGTTTAAGAACTGAATTATTTGGAACCATTGCTTCTATTGATTTTAATTATATGAAATTAAGGAGGAGTCCAACTAATGAACTTTTCTTTGTGAACTATGATCATTCTCTTTTTATTCTATGGCGGTCAACTGGATGATTGTCCTTGCAGTGTATGGTGATGATATTGTATTGGCAGGTGATAATTTGGCAGGCATGGATGAAGTTAAACTATATTTGAGTCATCATTTTCAGTTCAAGGACCTTGGTCTCTTGCGCTAATTCTTGGGTATTGAGGTTGCTAGAAATAATGGGGGATCAATGGTGTTGTCCCAAAGGAAATATGTTATGGATATGATTCATGAGTATGGTCTGTTAGGAGCCAAGCCAGCAATCATACAAGTTGATACAACTTTAGAGTTGCATGATGTGAGTAGTCGACCTTTGGCAGATGTGACATAGTTTAGGAGGTTGGTAGGACAAGTTATTAATGCTACAGTCACTCATCCCGACATTTCATTTGTTGTAGGGGTGGTTAGTCAATTTATGGAGAAGCCATCTAAGGTTCTTCTCGATGCTGCCCACCAAATTTTAAAGTATTTGAAAGGACCACCAGGTAAAGGACTTCGATTTGATTCTTATGGTCATCTTGCTTTTGTTGGAAATTTTGATGTAGACTATGCTGGTTCTAAGACTAATAGAAAGTCTACTACTGGATATTTCATCTTTGTGGGTGGAAATTTGATTGGATGGAGAAGTATGAAACAGAATATTGTAGCTTGTTCTAGTGCTGAAACTGAATACAGGTCCATGACACATACTGTGAGTGAACTTATTTGGGTAAAGTTTGTGCTTTCTGATTTGGGGTTAAGTAATGAGAAACCCTTGGTGTTGAATTGTGATAATCATGCTGCTATATTTATAGCTAACAATCCAGTGTTTCATGAGAGGACAAATCATAAAGAGGTTGACTGTCACTTTAGTCGTGATGTAATTCTGAAGGTCAAGGTTGTTACTCCATATGTTAATTCCAAAGAGAAGCTGGCTGATCTACTCACTAAAGGTCTCGGGAGAAAAGACTTTGATTATTTTCTCTCCAAGCTGAGCCTTCTTGATGTATACGCTCCAGCTTGAGGGGGAGTGTTACAAGTCAGGGGTAGTTTAGTAATTTTACAAAAATTTAGTTAGTTATTATTTGTTTAATAGAGTAGCTTACTTGCTCCTTAAGCCACGAATGGCATTGCTGTAATTTTGTATTTTTGGAATTTATTAATACATGGTTTAGGGTTGTGGGTGATTAACACCACACACCTCTTTCCTTCATCTTCTCTTCTCCTTTCTCTCTCTCCAACTCGATTTCACGACACAGCTTGTCTGAATTCCTTCAATGAGTTGAAAGAAAGTCTAGTGCAGGCAGACTTGAGTAAATCATTTGAGCTAATGTGTGATGCCAGCGACTCTGTGGTTGGAGCAGTTTTGGGTCTGAGACCAAGTCTTCATATCAAAGTATTATGCTAGTAAGATGCTGAACGAACTGCTGAGAAGGAGCTCCTAGCTGTAGTCTATGCCTTTGACAAGTTCAGATCATATCTTATAGGGAAAAAAGTCATCGTGTACACTGACCACTCAGACAATCAAACACCTGATCTCTAAACAAGATGCCAAACCTAGACTAATTAGGGACACAAAGGGCAAGGAAAAATTTGATGCTGATCACATATCCAAGTTAGAGAATGGCGACAATAGAGAAAAGGAGAAATCATTGATCAATGAACAATTCCCTGATGGACAACTATTCTTTGTACTAAAAAATCTGAATGGAAAACAACGGAAGAAGTTTTCCCATGATTTGAAATCTTTCATATGGGATGAACCATATCTACTCAAAAGAATAGTGGATCACATAATGAGGAGATGCATTCTACGTGAAGAAATAGAAGATATTCTGAGATCTTGTTATGACTTTTGTTTTCGTTGTCACTTTGGACGGCAAGGACTGCAGCTAAAATTCTCCAGTCCGGATTTTAGTGCTCAATGTTGTTCAAGGATGCGAATGCATATGTGGCATCGTGTGATCGTTGGCAAAGAACTGGAAACATATCTCAACAACTAGAAATGCCCATTCATAACATCCTTGAAGTTGAAATTTTTTATGTTTAAGGGTCGTTTTCCATCCTCATTTGGCAATCAGTACATCTTGGTAGCTGTGGACTCCGTGTCTTAATTGGTTGAGGCAATTGCTTCTCCTACAAATGACTCTAAAATAGTGATTAAATTCCTACAAAAAATATCTTCTCTCACTTTGGGGCTCCAAGCGTTTTAATTAGTGATGAAGGTCGTCATTTCTTTAACAAGTACCTAGTGAAGGTGCTGGCCAAATATGCTAAAAATGGTAAGGCGTGCCATCTACCAATGGAGATAGAACACCATGCTTATTGGGCAATTAGCTATTCCATTTGATGGTCATTAGTACTATGGTTGTATGAAAGAGTCTAACATAGCTCCAAAATTTTTACCAAGCCACACACTAATCTGCTAATATAGTTATTTCATTAGTGCTTGGTTAGTAGATTGAATGGTGATATGCACTTAGTCTTTACTCTTTGATACTAGAACTAATTTGGAATAAAGCTCAAGGCGAAACAGATAGAGAAGTGAATCCGAAGAGATGAATTCGGCCATGTTTGGACCATTTGGGCCTTTGAAGCCAACCCATGAATAGTCCCTAGTAACCCAAAGTTTGCCTAAGCAAACTCAAAATTTTCAATCTAATCGTTTTTCAAACCACCTCCTTAGCTTACTTTTGTTTCGAAATTGTTCTTGCATGACCCATCATTGAAATTGCATGACTAAATCAGGTTGGAGTTGAAACTCTTAAGGAGCAATGAGTGAAAGCAATTAGGTGGTGGCCAGCAATTACAAAAAGAAAATATAAAACTTGAAAAGCACGTTTAGTGCATAAAATCAGTCAAGCATCAGAAGAATGACTTATCTAATGTCACAAAGATGTTGAATTATCAAATAAGGGGTGAGATGAAGAATTCACTAGTAATTGGCCAAAGCTCAAGTTTGGGAGAGTAGTTCTAAATGATAAAATTTCAACTAAGTCAATCTGGTTAAGTTTTGCATGCTGAATGATAAAATTTTCATGACTAACCTCGTTGACTTAACCTGGCCCCTAACCCCATTACAACCGATAAAAGTCCTAAAGATCTTGGAATCATCTATCTACGATAAGTGGAGAGTGAATTTTGAAATTAGCTTATGGAATCTTAGTAGTTAATTTGTAAGTGCATGGAAAGTGGATTGATGGAGAGGCATCTAATGATAGAAACCATAGAAGTAGTTATGTAGTGGGGCAAATTAAAGTTTTTTAGGTAAGTAAACACTCTTATGAAGACCATTGAATAAGTGAACCATCAATTGCTCGATAACAAGTAAATACTTAAGTTTGGGGGTATTCGATGAGTGTAAAATATGTTACATTTTCAGGCCATGTTTAAGAATGAGTTGAAACCATTGTCACTTACTTTTGGTGTTTATTGTAAGTTCAAGTGTGAAGATGGTGAAAACACCAAGTGGAAGAAAAAGGAGCTCAACTATACAATTTCAGGCCAAAAACTCCCCAATTCAGAGCAAAGCAGAAACCGGCACCACATGGCGCCAAAGAGGAAGTCATGGCCTCAAGAAGAAGAGAAAAGCAATGTGGCCGACACCACATGGCATCAGGGTCAAGGCCACGTCGACACGAGTATAACTGCAGAAGCATTGTGGCCGACGCCACATGGCACCAGGATTGAAGTCGTGGAGTCAAATAGGGAGAGTTTTCTACCAAGGAAAAATGTCTAAATGCCAGGCGCCCATGCACCCAGATTAGTGTTGGGGCACTGGGAGTAGAAAAGAGTTTTTGGGTTGAGCATCCCAACGCCCAGAATCAGCTCAGGGGCTCTCATCTTCACACTTGGGCGCCTCCGGAAGACAGACCCAAGTGCAAGGGCACTGGCGGCAGCAACAAAGCGCAAGGCATGGTACCGTAGTATCGCAGTGTCACTCTTGGCGCTAAGACTTGGCACCACGAAACATATCCTACGCCACATGACACACAAAATATTAGGGGAATCTCAAGGACTCCCATATAAATAGGTGTTATGAATCCATTTCGGGGATCACACCTCCACGTTTTGGAGGTTGTGCAAGCTTTGGAGTATGACAAAACATTTCTGAGGAGCAAAGGGAGGAAGAAGGAGAAGATTTAGAGTAGAAGGCAAGCTTTTTATGTGTGTTTGCTTGGCTTATTGTGCTTGTATGGATTGGATTGGTATTTACCGTAATCCTTACAATGTTTAGCTAAGTACCTTTAGGGAGTTGTGATGTAATGTAATAGAGTGATTAACTATTCAGAGGCATTGTGTTTTGAGAGATTGGCAACCTCGTACTGGAAATCCGATGTCCCCTTTGAGATCAAGAGGGTATACAGGGATAGACAACCATTAATCATTGTGTGATCTTCAAATCGAGTGTCATGTTCAGTGGCAGGTGAGGGGTGAGAATGTAAACTTTGAAAGAAGCATCTTGACACACGTGGTTAAGGTGGCTGTAGTGATAGACCCTTGAATTAGCATCTTTGACCTTGAGAGACAATAGGATTAAGGAGGGGTTATGGTCAAAGCGCCTCAAGAGAGGGCTACTCTTGTTGGATACCCCGATCTGCAAACGTGCTAGGATTCATCCAATCAATCCGAATTCAATCACACCGACTCCACTCTTCAAGCTTCCATTGCATGTGCATGTATCAATCTAGGCAAACTTCGGTTTTTGTAGGATTTAGTATCTTTTTGTAGTAAATGCAATTAGGTACTTGTGACATTTCTTGCTACTAGTATGTTGTACAAGTCCCTGTGGAGACGAACCGGTCTTACCGGATTATTACTTGAGGGAATATGTGTGCTCGCTTATAGGCGATTTATATATATAATCAATTTGCACCCAATCATTCCCCTTTGAAACCCTACATTCCATAACTCAAAATATCCTCCTCATAGCCCAACAGAAGCGAAAAGGTTGTGATTTTGACTTCAGATTAATCAGATTCAAATTTCCGAAAACGTCTTTCATCTTTTCCCTTAAGTTTCTCGCATTTTGGAAGATGATTTGGGCGAGAATCAGTTCGGCCTTGAATATTTTCGAGTTTATTGCTCAACTTTTGAGGTTTATAATCTTCTTTCCTTCCATTTGGGTTGTTTCCAAGGTCAAGAGTATTTAGAATTGAAAGAGTGAAGTTGAAAGCCCAAAAGAATAAAGGGAAGAGACCAGCAGGGAAAGTAGATGAGAAATATGTCTTGGAAGAGGCGACAAAGAGGGGGAGGTTAATTGGGATTAGGAGGCCTTTGTTCCTGGAGAGAGGATTCGTATTGGGAGATAGAGAGGAGGTATTTACCCCAGCGATTGTGGCTAGGGGGTGGGAGAAATTCTGCGCTCACCCACATCCTCCGGTGATCGGTGTGGTAGAGGAGTTCTATGCCAATGTTGCAGAGACCAGAGGGGAGAGTATAGAAGGTATAGTGCACATGGCGTGTAAAGTATGTTAGACTTTTATTCCTTTCAGCAGGGAGGCTATCAATTCCTACTATGGAACACCCTGCTTTGACGATGGGCTAGCCTGACTGAGGAGAACCGTGCTGGTGGAGGAGTTATTGGAGACACTATGTGCTCACCCGACCACATGGGTGCGAGCTGCAAATGGGTCATACCTACACTTCAGGAGGGCCGGACTATCGATGAGAGCCAGAGCTTGGTTTTATTTCGTTAGTTTGTTTCTGTCCTCCCACACCTCAGACATCATTGTGGATCGAGTATACTTTATTTATGCCATCTTGAGAGGTGTGTCGATCGACATCAGTCGAATTACACATACGGAGATTGTCAGATGCGGAAACTCAGCCATAGTTGGATTGAATTTTCCCTCTCTCATCACTGAGTTATGCAGGACCACTGAGGTGGCCTGCCCGTCAAGTGCACCTATTGCCGATTGCGGAAAATCGATCCACAAAATATTTATTGATCGGTTACGTCATGAGGATGAGAAGAGAAACCCTCAAAACGCCTCAGCCACCTCCTCGAGACTCCCTCGACCACTTTGCCATCCTTCGCCGAGCAGATGGCCCACATGCAGTCAGATCAACAACTCGCAGGTTGTTTCACCCATAGTTGAGTACATCACAGAGGTGGATGGGTGGTGCACTACTCAGAAGTCCTCTCATCTCGAGAGACTTCTCCATTTATCACCTCCTCGAGCTGAATCCCCACTAGAAGAGGAACCTATGGATGAGTATGAGGAGAGTGAGACTGAGTGGTAGAGAGTATCGAGTTGTATCGCCTAGGTAATTGTACTTTTCGTACCTAAAGTGAATACCAGTCATTGTATATACAATTTAATTCTCTTATGCTCTCACTTGTTTTTTAAATCAATGAAAAACTCTCTCCTTCATGGTGATTTGGTTTACAACATTTCTATTTCCAAATTCAATTTTTGTTAGTAGCTTATAATTAGCTTTCATCTCCTGAATAAATGATTGTACTGAACCTTTCAGTTTTGCATTACAATTGTCATATCGAGCACCCAAGTGCAGCATAAAGGTCAAGCCATATGAAAAGCACAATTAGGGAATCCCCTTACCCCTTTCATATATCAGTATTTTAATTCAAACATTGAGGACAATATTTAATTTAAGTTTGGGGGAGGTAAGAGCATGTTTGTCAATATTCTGGATGGGCCCGTTGGGTCCACATCTCCACATTGTAATGATACTGTCCGTTTTGGGCCCAAGCCCGCACGATTTTACTAATGGGTTTTACCCCAAAAGGCCTCGTTACAATGGAGATGTGGGTTCCTGATTTTATGCCCATTATTCTTCTTATTCACTTTCAATGTGGGACAAATTCTTCTAACACTCCCCCTCACGTCCAAGCCCGGTTTTAGCCTGAGATGTGACAAATTGGGCTATAAGCCCACAAACATAAGACAGAAGGGAAATTGGACTACAAGCCCACCGATAGAAGGAAAATTGGGCTATAAGCCCACAGACAGAAGACAGAAGGGAAATTGGGCTACAAGCCCACCAACAGAAGGGAAATTGGGCTACAAGCCCACAGACAGAAGACAGAAGGGAAATTGGGCTACAAGCCCACCAACAGAAGGGAAATTGGGCTACAAGCCCACCAACAGAAGGGAAATTGGGCTACAAGCCCACCAACAGAAGGGAAATTGGGCTACAAGCCCACCAACAGAAGAGAAATTGGGCTACAAGCCCACCAACAGAAGGGAGGTTCTGGCCCTCGCACGGAAAGTGGCTCTAATACCATGTCAATATTCTGGATGGGTGGTATCAGAGCTAGGTTTTGATCTTGGGACCTGTGGGTTATGGGCCCACCATGCTTCTGGATGGGCCCGTTGGGACCACATCTCCACATTGTAATGATATTGTCCGCTTTGTGCCCAAGCCCGTACGATTTTTCTAATGGGTTTTACCCCAAAAGGCCTCATTACAATGGAGATGCGGGTTCCTGATTTTATGCCCATGATTCTTCTCATTTACCTTTAATATGAAACTAATTCTTCTAACACCCCTCACGTCCAGGCCAGGTTTCAGTAGACCTGAGACGTGACAGATTGGGCTAAACCCATAGACAGATAGGGAGGTTCTGTCCCACGCATGAAAAGTGGCTCTGATACTATGTAAAGTTGGGTCGAGGTCTATCCCAAAATGACTAGCTGAAGTTAGGAAGTTTTTTTCCAACTAATAAGCCAGGTTATTTTCTACCCATTTATCCATGTGGGACTAAACTCTAACACTCCCCCGCACATGTGGGCCTTCCTTTGGGCTTCTACACGTGCACAACATGGGTGGAGGCCCACGTACGAGTACCCGCTCTGATACCATGTCAGGATGGGCCCGTTGAGCCCACATCTCCACATTGTAATGATATTGTCTACTTTGGGCCCAAGCCCGTACGGTTTTGCTAATGGGTTTTACCCCAAAAGGCCTCATTACAATGGAGATGTGGGTTCCTGATTTTATGCCCATGATTCTTCTCATTTATTTTCAATATGGGACTAATTCTTCTAAAAATGTTAAAAACTTAAGTGAGTCAATTCTATCTTGCATGATTGGGCCTATTGCAATGTGAAGTGACAATTGAAATTTTTTGCAATTTTCCTTTATGTTGCTAAAATTAAGTATTCCAATTGATGGTCTTTAGTTTTATGGTTGTATGAAGAGTCTACCAAGCCTCAAAAAGTTTTATCAAGCCACACACTAATCTGCTGATACAGCTATTTCATTAGTGTTGGGTTTGATGGTTGAATGGTGGTTATCCACTTAGTCTTTACTCTTTGATAGTAGAACTAATTTTGAATGAATCTCAAGGTGAAATAGATAGAGAATTGAATCCAAAGGGATAAATTAGGCCATGTTTGGACCTTTTGAAGCCAACCCATGTATACTGCCTAGTCACCCAAATTTTGAGCCTATGCAAACTAAACAAATTCAATCAATCCATTTTTCGGTTCCCTTAGCATATTTTTGTGTTCACTTTTTTCTTGCGTGACCCATAATTCAAATAGCATAACTAAATTAGGTGGGAGTTGAAACTCCTAAGGAGCAATGAGTGAAAGCAATTTGTGGGTGGCAAACGATTAAAAAAATTACTTTCAAAGCATTTATAGTTCATAAACTCAATCAACATCAAAAGATGACTGAGCCATTGTCATAAGGACAAAGAAATTCCAAATAAAGCTAGATTTGAAGAATGGCTAACAATACGCCAAAGTTCAAATTTGGGGGAGATGTCATGCAGAAGAAGGGGATCTTCAACTGAATTCAATCTGGTTAAGTTTTGCAAGCTGAACAATTAAACATTCATGATTAAACTTTTGACATATCCTGGTCCCTAGCCCCATTACAACCAAGTAAAATCCCAAGCATCTTAGGATCATCTCTGTACGAGTAGTGTAGAGTGAATTTGAAATTAGTTTACGGCCTTTGCTTGAGGACGTGCAAATATTTAAGTTTCGGGGTATTTGATGAGTGTAAAATATGCGTTGTTTTTAGCCCATGAATCGCTATAAGTTGAGTCTATTTTTTACTTAGTTTTGGTGTTTATTTGTAGTTCAAGTGCGAAAACAATGAAAACACCAAGTGGAAGAAGGAGGAACTCAACTATGCGATTTCAGACCAAAACACCCTTAAAGGAGAAAATCAGAAGCTGGTGTCACAGGGCGCCAAAGCAGAAGCCACGGCGCCAAGTGATTAGAAGCAATCACAAAAGTGACACCACATGGCGCCAACAACGGAGCCGTGATGTTGCAGTGGCACAGAAGATCACAGTCGCCAACACCACATGGCGTCCACTCGAGTGTTGCAGAATCAGGATGTTATGAGTTTTTACGAAGGAAAGTGGCTATGTCCTGAGCAGCCGAGAGGCTGAATCAGTGCAGTGGAGCCGGGGGATGTTTGTAGTTTATGGATTGTGCACCCCATTGCCCAAATCAAGTCCAGCCGCGCCCAAGTTCACATTCGAGCTCCCTGGGAGTTAGGCCCCAGCGCAAGGGCGCTAGCAGCCACTTCATGCAACAATAGTGTGGCCACGACACCGCTTGGCACCAAGACCTGGCTCCATAGAGACATACGACGCCACACGGGGTCACGCCACTTAAGTTACAAAAAAATAGGGGAACTTTGGGCGTTTCCCTATAAGTAGGCGCTATGAATCCACTTCAGGGATCACATCTCCGCGCCTTGGTGGCTGTGCAAGATTTGGAGTAAGGGCAAAACACTTTGGGAACACAAAGGAAGGAAGAAGGTGGAGATTGGGAGTAGAAGGGACGCTTTATCTCCCACTTTTCTCTCTTTATTTCTGTAGTTTTGTGTTTTCTTAGCTTGCTATGCATTGTATGGTTTTGGATTGGGATTTATCCCAAATCCTAATTATGTTTAGCTAAGTACTCCTAGAAGGGTTGTGAAGTAATGTGATTTTGTGAATGGATTCAGATAATTTCAGATTATTAGAGTGTAATTTGTTTTAAATATAGTGTAATTAATTGGTATGTGTTGCAAGGTAAGTGATTAATGACCTCTTAACATCAATCAGATGCCCCTTTTGACAACGAGAGGGTATACTTGGACATACACTCATTAGACAGCGTGTGATTCCCAAATCGACTATGCTCTGCTTAGTGTCGGATGAGAGATGCGCAAGTAGACTTCGAGTGAAGCGTCTTGACACACGCGGTCACAGTGGCTGTGGTAATGGACCCTCAAATTAGCACCTTGACTTCGAGAGACAATAGGGCTAACGAGCGAGTACAGTTGTTGTGCCTCGAGAGGGGGCTACGTGTACTGGATTCCGTTCCACTATCGTGCTTGGAATTACCCAATAAATCCGAATTGCGTGAATCCTCCACTAATTACATGAAATTATTAGTATGTAGTTTC
The DNA here is from genome assembly GCA_022405105.1 of Aristolochia contorta. NCBI lineage: Eukaryota > Viridiplantae > Streptophyta > Magnoliopsida > Piperales > Aristolochiaceae > Aristolochia > Aristolochia contorta. Next base: position 127,646 of record JAHZSQ010000041.1, read on the forward strand.
AAGCCCCTGAAGAGACAAACCGGACTCGTGCGCTTGTGTACGGGGCGATTTATTACAAGATCGGTTTGCACCCAACATCCCACCACTTTCTAATCTTGATAAATGGTCAGCCACAAGATTTTCACTTCCCCTCTCATCTCTAATCTGTAAATCAAATAATGCCTGACTATCAAAATCCATAGGCATTGGCTTGTTGATTCTGATCCCCAACTCTTCCAACATAGAACCAACCCACATCATCTCACAAGCTGCATGTGTCATCGATCAATACTCTACCTAGGCACTAGATCGTGTAACCACTGTCAACTTCTTGCTTTTCCAAGTGACTATATTGCCACCCACCATAACACAATACCCACGAGTGGACTTTTCTGTCATCCCGAGACCCTGTGATAATCTGCATCTGAGGCACCATGAAAATTTGTGCGTCCCAAATTTCTATAGTACAACCCTCTACCAAGAGCCCTTTTTAAATATCTCATACTATGAAAAATAGAATCCATATGAGCTTGCCTAGGAGACTCCATAAACCTGCTCACCAACCCAACTACATAAGAAATATCCGATCTGGTAACAGTAGCATAAATCAACTTACCAACCAACTTACGGTAACGGGCTTTCTCTTCTACTAGGGGAGGAGTTGTATCAAACAATGAGGACTTTTCAGCGAGTGGTGTCTCTGTAGGTCTCACCCCTAGCATCCATGTTTCACTCCATAAGTCCATGACATATTTTCTCTGAGATAAATGTAATCCCCAATCTCTCCTTGCTACTTCAATGCCAAGGAAATATCGTAGAGTTCCTAAATCCTAAGTTTGAAAATGAGTAGCTAAATAATTTTTACTTCAAATATTCCATGCATATCATCTTCTGAAATGAAAATGTCATCAACGTACACAACTAATATCACCATACCTGTCTGCCGACATAGACCACTGAGTGATCAAACATGCATCTCTTGAACCCAAATTTAGTGACCACACCACTAAATTATCAAACTAAGCTCTCAGACTCTATTTCAAATCGTAGAGAGACTTCCTGAGTTTACACACCTTTTTTTCCTCCCCCCAACCAAAAAATCGGGGCGGTTGCTCCATGTATACCTCTTCAGCTAGGTCCCCATAGCAAAAAATATTTTTTACATCAAGTTGATGTAATGACCAACCCCTGTTCACAACAACAAATAAAATAATACAGATGGAGTTCATACGAGCAACTGGAGAGAAGGTCTCATTGTAGTCAACCCTAAGAGTCTGTGTATAGCCTTTTGCAACAAGGCGAGTTTTATATCTTGCCACTTCACCTGTCTCCTTGTAATTGATCATTTACACCCATCGATACCCAACTGTCTTTGCTCCACGTGGAGCCTCACAGAGATCCCAAGTGTCCTGATCTTCAAGATCAGCCATCTCCTCTAGCATTGCTTGCTGCCAAATGAGAATTGACAGAGCCTCAAAAGCAGACTTAGGAACTGATCGAGCAGAAATGGCAACGAAAACGATCTGTAAGAATCAGACAACTTCCTAAAAGAAACAAAACGTGAAATAGGGTGTTGAGTACATTAACAGCAATGGGAAGATGTAAATCAGAAAATTCAAAAGGAGACTAATCTGATCTCGTATTCTCATAAGTGAATATTGTGTTAGAGAGAGAAGCAAAGTTGTACTGGGAGTCTCATGACGAACCTGTTTCGAGGGAAGAAAAATACCAGAATTTTGACCACTATAGTAAGAGACATTAAAGAATGTGACATCATGAGGTGTAACAAACCATTTTCTGAAAGAACGATTACAACAACGATATTCCTTTGAAAATTTAAAATACCCGAAGAAGATACTCCAAATTGAACGAGCTAACAACTTTGTACAAGAAGGAGATGAATCAAGCACGTAATATGCACACCCAAAAACATGAAGTGGAAGAGGAAACATATTCATTGCTGTTTTTTAGACATGAAAATGCACTCTATTATGCAACACAGTAGAGGGCATAAGATTAATAACCATGGATGTTGTTAACACAACTTCAACCTAATAAAATTGAGAAACATTATGTTGAAACATCAAAGTAGGAGCAAGATGAAGCAAATGCCAATTCTTCCTCTCAGCCACACCATTTTGCTGAGGAGAATAAGGACAAGAAAACTGACTAACAATACCATTATCCAAACAAAATGAATTATAGTCAGCATTAATGTATTCAACACCATTGTCACTACGCAAAGTTTTAATCGAGCAACCATACTGATTTTTTTTACGATCAATCGTTTAAATATAGAAAAACCTTCAGACTTGTTCTTCAAAAGATAAAGCCAACAACATCGGCAAAAGTCATCAAATAAAGTAATGAAGTATGAATAGCCCAAAAGATTCCTAACAGGGCATGGCCCCCCACATATCAGAATGAATCAAATCAAAACAAGCACTACTAGATGAACTGCCTCTAGCCGGAAAGGAAACTCTATGTTGTTTCCCAAATTGACAAGCTTCACACTCGAAGGTTGAACAGGCTGGAATAGACAGAAGTAGGAGGGGAAGCTTAGTCATATTAGGATGTCCAAACCGAGTATGTCATTCCAATAGAGACAATGATACACATGTGAATGGACGAACTTGTTGCTTGATTTGGAACATACCCCCTCTCTCACGGTCCAAACCAATAATCTTATGGGTTTTGCGATCTTGTATAACACAACCTTGAGATGAAAAGATGACAGAAGAATTCAATGTTTTGGGCAGTTGACTAACCGATAACAAATTAATCAGATACTTTGGGACAAACAAGACCGTATCAAGTGTCAATGAAACTAAAAGGTTTAAGCACCAACTCCAATTACTGGACATGTTGACCCATCACCCAAGGTAACAATCCAAATTACAGGAGTAAGTTATTGAATCCAAAAGGGAAGAATTACTTGACATGTGAGCATTAGCTCCAGAGTCGGTCACCCAAGTGCGCTTGGAGATAGAGACATGGAATGTTAAATTACTTGTTTTAGCCAAGAAAGCAGAAGATGTTGACTCTGAGATTAGAGACAAACTTGGGAACTGTGAGATCTGCTGAAGCAAAGAAATTTTCTAAACTACTTCAACTTATCCATTCTACGGGATAGGGTTCACTTGAATGTCAACCATAGAAACTCAATATAGCAGCACTAATTCAGTAACAATGACTTATTTCAAGAAACCCACATAGTTTAGCAAACAAACAATAGATTCCAGCAAGTTAACCAATTACGAAACTTCCAGCTAAATACGTTAACTTAACAAGCAAGCAATAGAAATCCAGCAAATTAACAAATTAAGAAACATCTCAAACTTGGCTAAACACTTCCAATAAATCAAATAAGTCAAAGTCTAATAAAAACGAAGAAGGAAGCTCTCTAAGAACATTATTACAACGGCAAAGAGAGTGCAACTTCAAATAACCCAAGGTAATTCCTTCCAACCTAGAAAAAACTAGTTTCTAAACCACACAAAATCTGGTGGCAGCTTGTAGGATCAACAAATATATCTGCACATTCAACTGAGAGCTTGCAATAATATAAGTATTGTCGGCACCATGAGAGTTTTCTATTCGAATTTCCATAACTCCTGCAGACCTCCAAAAATGATCTCCACCATTCAGAATGTCGAACTAGAAGAGATGAACATTCACCCAAAGTTTCAGCACGATCCAACGGCTACCAAATCCGTAAATGACAATACTTTGAATCTGCTATGCACAAAAACGTGAAGAACAAAGACTTCTCCTTTACCATAAAGATTTTCCAGAAGATCATACGTAAGGATGTAAGGAGAAAAAGACACACAAGTTGTTGTTCCATGCAACTATGGTCGTGGTTCACCCTAAACCATGCATTTGCTTCCTTTAAATAGGGTAGCACTCTTCTTATATTAAAAATAAAAGAGTACACAGTTACAAGTACATCCTTATAGGAGTGAATCACTTAAATTATATAATATACCCCTACTTACACATGTACAAGCATCTCTAACACCACCAATTTTTTACCTGAGGTATAAAATGCTCATCTTCCAGCCAGTAATTCTCAAACCTAAATGGTATTCCACCCTAATTTTCCGAATTGGTGTTAAGAAGGACAGGCCAATGATCTGAGATAATCTTTCAAATAACCTTGCAAGCAGCCCTCGGATAATAAATAAACCATTCTGATTCGCATAGAGAATTCTATCAAGTCTTCAAAGAGTGG
>JAHZSQ010000047.1:0-91109 GCA_022405105.1 Aristolochia contorta
TTCTATTTGGGTATTATTACATTTCTAAAACTTGTTATTTTGGTTTACATACAATAAAAACTTTAAATATTATTTGAATAATATCTGGGAGGTTTATATGGATACTCTGGGGTGAGCATCTGATTTCTAAACAGAATGATAACTTGCCCAAATATACTTTTTTCATTTCTTATGCACTTACCACAAAGGCTTCCGCCATGCTTTCCTGATGCTGATAAAGTGTTAATATGGCATTATCTTGTTGATGTCCCATAGTTTATATGTTTCAGTAGAAGCAGAGCACTTACCTGCTTGGAGGCATTTGACATACTTACCTAACTAAGAAACTGAAGATGTGTCCTGGTTGCTTTTTTTCCATTAAGTCTTTTACCATTCAATATATTTCCAGATTGTTGTTTTAGCAATAAATAGGTTTAAAGTTTGGGACTTATTTATTGGGCTTGTACACTTTCATTTATTTATTTATTTTTCAGAGAAGAACTTTGGTCTTTATTTCTTTCTTCTCATGGAATACCATTTCTCTTAGATACACTCATCTGAACTTAACATGGTGACTCTAGAAGAAAACATGCCTCTTTGAGTCTGGTGCATTCATCTCTTTCTGTCAGGTCATTGACAAACTCATTGTATTTAAAGTTGTCTTTGCTGTAGTGCTTGGGTATAATGAAGACCATATGATTTCCAAATACATAAAAGCCGTAATAATATTCCAGTGACCATTTTAAGAGAAAAGCCACTGGCATCGCTTTCAAATACATGTTACTTGGCTTTCATTGGTTTTTCTGTAACGTATTATCTCATTGAATAACTGAACATGTTGCTGTTGTGAAAGTTAATTATTTATTTGTCCAAACAGCTGGAAAAAACAACACATCTAATCTGAACAATGTATACTAGAATGGTGTCTTTTAACCTAAAAATATTGCTAAATTCTCGGTACTTTGGATGTTTCATTTTTACCCACCTTTTTGGTTTTGAGCTCCTTTGTAAATTATATCCATTATTAAACTTTATAATCATCTTATAATACATTAAAATTTCTTACAGGTTCTCTGGGTGATTTTTTAAGTCGTTCTTTTAACTACTTTGCTGCGGTGAGTACCTTCCCCAAGTTTATGATTTTAATTTGCTTTTGATGTCTTTCATTCAAATGCTTTGTCATCTAAAATGCCCTCAGGGATCACAAGGGAGACATTCACAGCAACTTAGTCAATAACAGATTTTGTGTAATTGCATAGTTGTGCATTACACTCAAAAAGAGGCCTCAGCCTTGTAACTCTATGTTTGTACTACTATTGCTGTAACATTATAGTGTCACTAGATTTACTATCAATAATAGCTTCACCATTTCGAAAAAAAAAAGAAATCTAAAATGCCCTCTTGAAAAACTTTACCTATCTGTACATTTCCTGTTCCCTTCGCTTCACCCACCTTTATTAACTAAAAATGGTGGGTAAACTGAGAAAAGGTAGCCACCTACTAAAGCCAGGCATGGACCTTTTAAATCGAAAGGAATTGTTCTTAATAGAGTGGAGGAAGTGCAAGCTGTCCTGGAAATGTATTTGTTATTATTTCTATGAAACGTGAAATGGTGATCAAAACTTATTAGATCTTCACAGCTTCTTCTTTTCATGCTATATTTTCCTTTTCAATTCTAAAGATACCGCTAATCTATGGTATTTTCCTTTAAAGGTTATAATGTGTTTAATTGCCATATAATTCTAGACTGTTGTATTTTGTAGGTGACCTTGCTCTCTTACAATCTGGTTCTTAAGTTTGAGCAAGGTTCTGCAAATATGCAAAAGGATAATGGCTCCAGCGTTCCCTCTACTCCTACTGGTCGTGACACGGCACCGTAAGCGCCAAGCGAGGTAAGCTTCTTAAACATCTCTGAATGTGCGCTGCTTGGTGTGTCTTTAAAACATTTAATGGCTTAAAGTGTGTATAAAAATGATTTTTCTAAAAAGGAAAACTTAAGTTTGGTTAGTCCAGCTGGTTGCAGTACCTAGATTAAAACTGGTACTTTTGAACTGTTTGCAATAAATGAACAAGTTTTGTTTTAGGCTAAGTTGACTTATTAGATTTATTTAAAAATAAGTTTTAAGAGTCAGTGGACTGCAATGGTATTTTGAAATTCTCAAAAAAAAAAAAAGGGTATTTTGTAGTCAAACATGAGTAGCTATGGAATCAGTAGATATAGCTAGAAGTTTCGATGGATTATCTCATCATGTGTATCTGAAATGGTCATTTTCCTGGTTCAAACTTGAAGAATCGTTCTTCAGAAAAATATTTTTATATAAAAATCCAAGTAAAAGATAAAAATGTTAAATTAATACATTTAACCCCATCTCATCGCCTCAAGGTGAAACATAGGCAAAATGTTGGCAAAGGGGCAACACATTGTTATTCTTTTTGTTGAAATAGGGGTGCATTTGCAATGCCACCACCAAAATGACTTGAGTGAGGCATATGAATGCTGTTACCGAAATGACATTGTTTAGAATTTTCCTTTGAAAAAAATTGCCAAAGAAATGAGGTGTTAATGCTGCCACTAAAATGACTCGAGTAATGAGGCTGATGGAAGAGCATAAATATTTCTTGGTAGCTGATAAATTGTTGTTGACTTGGCCAGGGTGGGGGTGTCCCAGTAGCACCTCACTGTAGGTTATATCCCCTTATCACACTCCTTGTTACACTCCTTGCCACACTCCTTGTCACACTCCTTGTCGCACTCCTTGTCACACTCCTTGTCGCACTCCTTGTCACTCCTTGTCACAGTTTCTTTGCTTTCGGTTTTAGTTGTTTTCCTTTTGTTTGTATTCTTTGGTAGGCTTCTTAACGAACCCATTGTTGAAGACTCGATACTATAACGGGGGTATTATTGATGGATGAAGATGATTTATCGATGGAAAAGAGAGCATTAAGCATTACCTTCCGGTCCATCCATGCATCCATCAATGGAAAGAAGAGTGTTAAGGTTCGCCACTCAATTTCCATTGATGGATGATTCTCTTGCTAATGGTTTGAATTTTTTTCGATTTTTAGTTTTACTTTCTTTATAATCCCTTTTTGAGGGCACTTATGTAATTCTCATTATTTCCTTTAAGGTTGATAAAAGGTTTTTAGAGCCTGACTTCATTCTTTAACAAACCCTGCATGTCCTTGTACAGTCTCTCTCTCTCTCTCTCTCTCTTTGTGATTTGTCTCTAGTTTTCTTTGTTTCTCTCTTTCAAATTTTAATCTTCTCAACCATCATTGTCTTTGTTATAGAAAATGACTTGAGTAAGGAGGCTTTGGATTCTGTTTAGGCAGCATTAAGATGCTGCCACCATGTTAAGGAAGCGACATTGATTTCTTTTCCACTTAAAATAGATTGGGATATGCTTTTCACACACAAAAAAGCAAGACAGTAGTTCTTTTTGCCAAATGTTACTTGTTGGGTGACTAGCTGTCTAAGGTGAAATTGTGATAAATAATTGTGCGTATATACATTTAAATAAATATTTTGGTTTTTTTGTAAGAAGCTTCAGATATAGTTTCTTCCATTTAAGAATCAGGTACATGATTAGAAAAAAATATTTTGGGGAGTTTTTGATTGAATAGTTGCTCTTACAAAACGTATAGGCTTTTAGGTTCAGGTTTCTTAATGTTATATTTACTTTATTGTAGAGCACTTTGTGCACTTCCTCTCTGTAGCAGTAGACATTACAATATTTATGGTGTGGGTCCCACTGCTACAGTGAGAGGAAAAGTGCTAGCAGCGCCTACAGTAAAAGTGGATATAGCATTTTCATTTGGGATCTAACTAGTAAATAATGAGTTCAAGTTCTAGGAGCAAATAAATTTTAGGTTCATTAGTATGAATTTCCAAATTTGTCTTAAGTCAAATAATTTCTTTAGGCTCATCAGTAAAAAGATTTTAATTTGTGACAAGCGAGTTGTTCTTCCTGAAAATTGTCTTTCAATTTTATTTCTCTGTAATCATTATGTACATGATTTATCTTCTAATAATTTATCATTTCTTGTTCTACTTTCCAACAACTTTCAGGCTGTACCTGATGCAAATAAAGCAAGTGGTCCTTTACTTGTCAATGATCAAGACAAATACAAGTCTATGAGAGTGCGAGCATTGTCCACTGCATGGATGATTGGAGGATTTACATTTATCATCTATATGGGCCATCTATATATTTGGGCGATGATTGTGGTGATCCAAATCTTTATGGCAAAGGAGTTGTTCAACTTAGTCAGGAGAGCTCATGAAAGTAGACATCTCCCAGGTTTCAGGCTTTTAAATTGGTATGTTGCTTGGCCTTTGTTAGAGTTTAGTCCCACATGGATAAACGAGTAAAAAAGATTCTGACTTATTAGTTGGAAAGAGGCTTCCTAACTTCGGCTAGTCATTTTAAGATAAACCTCGGCCCAGCCTTTTTTTTTTAGAATATTTTGTCGTGTTGAAAAAGTTCTTTTCCTTTCCCTGTGGAGGTTGGGTCTTGGTGGTTTTTTGAGGTTTGAATATGCTGATTTTATAGCAAGAAGAAATATAGTTGATTACTATGTTTTTGCTTTTTCTATATTTGCAGGCATTTTTTCTTCACTGCAATGTTGTTCACTTATGGGCGCTTTTTAAGCAGACAGCTTGTTAATACTGTGACGTCAGATAAATTCCATTATAAGCTTGTGAGCTTCCTTATCAGATATCAGATGTTTATTTGTTACTTCTTATACATTGCAGGTTTGTATTCCTTTCCTGCTTTGATGTTGTTCACTTTAGTTTCACTTATGTTGTGCTTTTATTTTATTTTATTTTATTTTATCTGTGAGGGATAGACTGAGACTATGTTTCCGATGTACAGTTTGACAAGTTAGCTTAATGGTGACTTCCTGATGAAGCATTCATAATGTATCTGTTTCATAATCTTTTAGTTTGTCATTTATGAAATTCAGCACTAAACTTCTTTTGAGTTGCTATGGTCATTTTGCATGCACTGTGGTTTGGTTTGAAAATTGATTTGCTTATTGCAGGATTTGTATGGTTTATTCTTACATTAAAGAAGAAAATGTACAAGTATCAATTTAGCCAATTCGCGTGGACCCATATGATTCTTTTGGTGGTGTTTGTACAGTCATCTTCACTGTGGCAAATATCTTTGAAGGCATATTCTGGTATCCTACCCTTCTCATGACTTTATTAAGTTCTGTTTCACTTAAAATAATTTGGTGGACCAAAGGCTATGCTTTCCTTTATAATTCTTTTTACTTCTGATGATAGGATTATATTTTAGTTGGAAGGAAGACCTTGGAACAATTGTTTACTATACTTTGTAGTGATGTTAAGTCATTTTGTCACATGTGCGCCAAGCAGCTCTATCAGGCTTATATCAGTTAAGTCATATACGCAATAGAATGGTGCCTGGGGTATTTGTCTCGGACAATCACTGAAGTTTTGTGGTGTTCTTTATTTTCATCTGGAAGCTGTAAAGTTTTGCTTTCCTTTGGGAGTTCTCTGCTTGTTCTTCCAGCTGAAAGTGTTTAGTCACTTAAAAGGGAGAAGATAAATATGAGAGGGAGTTGAAATTTAGAAGAATGACAAAGAACTACATCTCAGAGTAAAAGTAACAAATGCTACAGGGGGACTTTTCAATATCAATATGTTTCTGAGAACATTGACGCTCATAAATTTGACAAAAAAAACTAGTCTGAATGAAAGAAAGAACATCTAGGAGAGGTGGGTTCTGACCCCAGTATGTTTTATTTGTATTAATATGATAATCGCATGTTAGGGCCTCATACTCTGGGCGTAACTTTCAAAAAGGAGAGATTGTGATAGATGTGGATAGAGTGTAGGATTTAGGGTGATAGAAGAGTGAAGTGCACAAGCGATTAAGAGGAGAGGATGCTGACTGAGCTTGTGAAGAGCTAAGGAGGGATTTTCCACTGTCTTGGTTATATGATATTCACTCAAAAACAAATTGAACAGGGGTAAAATAGGAAAACAAAATTATGGTCTTCCAGTTAACTTGGTTCTCTCCTACAATTCAAACAACTAAAATTGACATACATTGCCCATACTGTCAAGCTCCAAAATGAGTTGTTTGCGAAATAATTACTCCATGATACATCAGCTCTCCATGTTGTGTTGCTAATGTCAAACACTTGCATGTTGACATGGTGTTATGTTTTTTTATTACTTCCTCACGAAGCTCAATTTGCAATGCAGGTTCCTTTTACCAGCATCACTTATTGTTATCAACGATATTGCTGCCTATATTTTTGGCTTCTTCTTTGGTAGAACACCCCTGATCAAGTTATCTCCAAAAAAAACATGGGAGGGTTTCATTGGAGCTTCTGTGACCACAATAATTTCTGCTTTCGTGGTATGTAAGATGCTAGCATTTGTTTGGAGTCTATATCGACTTTTGAATATTTTTTGTTTGATGAAGTTTTGAGCCTACGAAAGGATAAGTGAGTTTCTGCTGTACCAGTTTGTAGTTTAATTGGGTAATGACTGAGCTTCTGCTGCCATTTTGTAATATGACCTAATTACTCGTGCATTCCTTGTGAGTTGTCTTGCTAGTCGGTAAGTTGTTTGACATGTGGCTGGTTCAGGGTCAACACCAGGGTTCAGTCACAGACTGGATCCATCCCCTTGATCTAATCGAGTGCATTAGACTGCTGTATTTTATTTCCGTTTGTTCTGTTTAATAATCAGTCAGACGGTAGTATGGGTAATAGGATACTGTTTACACCCCTATTTAGTGGAGCATATTCGTCATTGTTAATCGTGGTCATGACCTTCTGTTCATTGTAGTTTTACTCAAACATTATCAATTGGTTTGTGTAGTCTGTTCTTTCCACTAAGCAATTTATGTTGTTTTCTAGATGTATAAATGTCTTGGGACATTCTCTAATCCTCAATATTGCTGAATATTTTACTTAGTTTGTTCTGCGTTTATGCTTTGCTATCAGCTGTTTCATTTTCTTCCCGTGGTTTCTCCTATGCGCGATCATGTTGAGAGCTTGGCTTTTGACATTTCAACGATTTAGGGGAGTCATTCTCTGACAAATTGATAATATGGCTACGTAGTCTGAATGCAGAACTCTCTGTGCTTCTAATGATTTCAATATTTTAGTTAAACCTTGGGAATCTGGTATCATGTGGCTGTTTTTATTTTTATTTTTATATTTATTTTTATATTTTGGAGAATGGGTGCTTTTTATTTAATGAAAGGCAGAGCCAGTTGCAAATTAAATCCCTAATAACGAGGGAACAGGTGGGCATCTATCTATCAGTGTCTCCTGCTCATCTGAAAACATGCTTTATGATCTATAAAATTGCTACAGAACAGAATTATGTGGCATCTATCTGCACTCGTCTTCTGCTTAACAGCAATTCTGTAAAACATAGAAGACATCTTTGCTGCAGTAGCCTAAAGATTATAACTTTACTAGAAGTGCTAAAGAAATGCTGCAGTACATGCATTAGATAAGGAGGGGATTTCTCCTCAGCTCTTCATGGTTAAAAACCTCTCTGCCTTGTAATTTTTTTTCCTTGGGTTTTTCTTTTCTTTTCTTTTTTTTATTATTTATTATTTTTTATTTTGTTAATATAGCGTGCTAGTCCTAAGAAAAAGTGAGACTTAAAGAGAGTAAAGGTAGGTGAAAGAGAAGTTCCTGTTTTGTGTATGGTCTGGGATGGCACCATGCATTTTGCTGGTGCTTGGAGAAGGTTATGGGTAGGGGTGGAATTAATCCAATCCACTCACAAGTAGCTGGGGCTGGTTTAGCTTGTCTCTGTTCGTTCTAAGATTAGCTCAAGATGAATTCGAACACAGACACAAGCTCATTTTCTTTTTTATGGATTGAGTTTGAGTTTCATTAGGTTCGGCAATGGGCTCGATAATTATACATCTTAAGTATTTAATAAATTTTAATATTACGGGAAACCTGTACTTTATTTCATGATGCCACTTTTACTGTCAATGTCTATTGTTTCTTTTCGAAAAAAAAAAGGTTATTCTTCTTCATCCCTTACTCTTCGTCCTCTTCCTTCTTTTATTTCTTTTTACTTAGTAATTGCTCAATCATCTTCATGGCCAAATCATTCAAATCATGCTTCAAGATGCATAAGAGTAGGAATGAAGAGTCTCTTCGGTGTATTAGCAGAACAGGACGTCCAGAGAACCATTCAAAATCCGTCAGATACATGTACGTCTTCAAATTTAGAAGACCCAAGTACTTCTTTTTGTCTTCTTTGCATCCATGGTAAAGATGCTTATGGGAAAGAGCTTCTGGGCCTTAAGGGGAATATCTTAGGTTGACAAGGGATTGAAGAAGTTTCTTGATGAAATCCACTACCAAATGGCTAGAGCAGGAATCCCACCTCGTCTCATCTTTCACCTTATTAAGCATCTTTTAAAGTCACTAAGCACATAGCGAACGAATCCCAAAATGAAGAGCCACCTCCGGGACTATTGGCCTCTGGAAGGAAGAGAAGAGAGCAGAAGGGCCACCTTGCCTGTTTGAGCTCGATAAGTCTGCCAGAGGCCGAACTTGAGTTCTAATGGGGGCTCAAGGCCTGGCTAGAAAACCGGTGATTTTAGGTTCGCCAAACTGAACATTCATAAGTTTGTACTCCGCTCAACTCTAGTCCTCCTCTAGTTATGGGGCTATGCTTTGTGGGAAGATTCATAGAAGGACACTTTTTTTTTTCTTTTTCTTTTTCTTTTTTCTCTGAAAGAGGTAAAAATAAAGAAAGTCATTTAGGAACAAGCTTGTTGTGCTTGTTAAATAATGTTGAACAACTGATAGAAAGGTCATCCTGATTTAATATAGAACAAGCTTGTCGTGCTTATTAATGTTGAACAGCTGATAAAAAGGTCATCCTGATTTGATATATGTGGCCAAATGGAGAAAACTGCTTTGTGTTATTTTCTTGAATATTGAGCACACGACCATCCTTGACTCAAGTAGACTTGAACCCAAGACCTTATATAAGAAGCCTCCCTTGTGGCCATGGAGCCAAAGGTCGAACCCTGTGTGTATGTTAAGGTTTTGGCTGATAAAAGATGATCTTTTGGTTTAATTTGTACTGAACTCAACTGGCTTGCAGCAAGGACAAACATTGTCTCTTTTTATACCATTGATGGGCTGTAGCCTGTTGCATCATCCAGTAGTCTGTTGTAAACGTAAACATGTCACTGCTATTATGTTGGTGTGATTGGCTTTGTCCTAGATGTGTAGTTGCTGCCATTAAATGATCCCTTCAACATGTGATCCTTGTCAGTTTTTTGTTTTACTTTTGCCGTTAATCTTAATCTTTTATCAAGTGTCTAATTTGTTGATGCCTTGTAATTTTTATTTCTGCAGCTTGCGAATGTCTTAGGCCATTATCAATGGTTAACATGTCCTAGAAAGGTATTTGGTGTGACAACATATATTCGTGTTATCAGTGTTGTACTTGTAGTTGCTTTCCAGTTATAAAATTATTTGAAACTCTTCTTGTGGGTGATACATACAGGACTTATCAACTGGATGGCTGCAGTGTGATCCTGGCGCAATGTTTAAACCAAAGTATCATTCTATAACAGATTGGGTACCTCAGTGGGTATGAACTAGATAAATTTATTTGCATAATAAATGCTCAAAAGCAATCATTTTGATATAGTTTCACCTTTTCAGACTATCCAAAAAGAACAATTTATTTAACCTTTCATTCTTCTGGTTCTGGTTACATGTGTACATCTTCAGTAGAATAGAGTACTTCTTAGTTGTTATTGCACTTTTCTTCATGCCAAGTATCATCACCTTATACTTGCGAATTGTGTTTGGTGCAATGCAAAGAGGATAAACTAGGATTAAGTTATGGAATCGTGTTCGAAGGTCTACGAATGGTTTAGCTGATGGTTGGCCAAACAGGGGGTAACTCTTCCTCACCTTGAGGTGAGGGAGAGTCCCTAAAGACATTGTAAATCCATGGATTCCTGTGTAATTGAAGCATGAATTTTAATGAAAAATCAATTTCCTCAAAAAAATGAATTAAGATAATTCAACGAAGGACATTAAGCAAACTTTGCTTGGCGTTGAATAGTTATACAGTGATATAAAAAAGTCATCTACGAAAGCTGTGAACTGCACTCTGTAGCTCACGTGAATTTATAGAAAAAGCTTAGTCAATCTTTCCTAGATATTTTTGACTAAAATTGATATTTGTGTGGTTCCTCGTAAAATTGATGGACATTGGAATCTGAGTTATGCAACATGCTTTTGATGCATTACAAGTGGTTGGATATGTAAAGAGCTTTGGGTATTTGATCTTTCTTTGCATGAAATTTTACAGAAAAAATTTTATCCAGAATGTTTTGAACACCAGCTATCCTGATAGTTGGGAGAAGCAACCTGTCCTCGAAATTGTTTATAACATATTCAGTAGTGTCCTGGCCAGTTGAGTATGACTTTTCAGTTCTTTATGACAGTAGTTGTCAGTATGTTCTTCTTATTTTTGTTCTTCTTGAGTGCTTGGATATTCCTTCTGAGTTCTGTGTTGAGGTCTAAAATCCCCTTAAGTTAAAATTTATGAGATTTGGATGTGGTCAAATCAAGCTGCCACTGGCTGATTCACTCAGCCAACAGAGGAGCTTTTGCAGGAACCTTTCACTGTGGATAGAGGTTCTGCCTGTGGACCTTTTCCTGTGAATAGATGTTCTGCCTGTTGGACCTTTTGCTGTGAATAGAAGTTCTACCTTTTGGACCTTTTGCTGTGAATAGAAGTTCTGCCTTTTGGACCTTTCACTGTGAATGGAGATTCTGCCTATTGGAAGGTGTGAGAGAATTGCTGAAGTGAAGCGTCGTCCGTCTGCTGCTGCTTGGAGCGTGATGACTTCCCTGTGCTCTTTATATAACGCTTCTTTATGAAAATGTTTGCTTTATCCAGGAATATTTTTTTTTTAAGTTGGTTGAGCTATTCAAGAATGCCAGGTAAATGAAATGTGCTTCAGGAAAAAAAAATTGTTGATTAAGCAACCCAAGATAATGACAGTGTCAGTTCCGCATGGGGGTTCCTGCGGTTTCCATATGCTCTCCCACTGAATCTTGATCTTTTATGGTGTAAGTGCTAGTGAAGAAGAGTGATAGTTGCTCCTGGTATTGGCCAATCTTAATGTTTTAGTTGTTTCACACTTGTAGCTGTTGTCAAGGTCAAAGTCGTAGCTGCATGGTAGGTGCTCTTTTATTGAATGCTTTGGTCCCACCTATTGAATGCTCGTTTATCCCAGTTGCTGCTGATGATGAATACTCTTTTATCTCAGCTGCTGCATTTTCAATCGGATAATTTTGCCAAGGGAAATTTTTGGTCTTAGAACAGTGCTGTGAACAAATTCAAGTCATATAGATTGTGTCTGGAAGCAGTACAGTAAATATATTTTTATAGAAGTTGACCAATTATTTGAGATTTGGTATACCATATCTCTTGTTGTTCGTTCGGTAGGATCTGATGTCGATATGTGTTGTGAGTAATCTTAAGTTGATCATAGTGTACCAGTTAGTTGATTCTTTTTAATCTTGTGATTGTAATTTTTTTTATGTTGATTCAGTGTATCCCACTTCTTGTCCCTGAAAGCTGAAAAAGTTATTTTTAACGGTTTATAGCAGGCTTGATATATTTTGGTGTTTGTTTGGATCAACTATAATGATATTCATGTTGGTTTACAGTTCCCTTGGAAAGAGGTTTCAATACTGCCTGTCCAGTGGCATGCCGTAGCGCTTGGTCTATTTTCATCGATTATTGCACCGTTCGGTGGGTTTTTTGCAAGTGGTTTTAAAAGGGCCTTCAAAATTAAGGTTTGATATCTTAAATCATTGAATCCTCAAAATAAAATAAATGTACATATTAATATTGTTGACCATTTACTTTTTCAATAATATTCAGGATTTTGGTGACAGTATACCTGGACATGGTGGGATTACAGACAGGATGGATTGCCAGGTGAAATAGAAATGCCTTTTTACATGAATATGTTTAACTAAAAGGATTTGGTTTCGTTTTTAGGCCATCCTTGTGCATGCATCTTTGGATGCTCTAGTTTGGCGAGAGCAAAATGGTTATTGAGATTTTATTTCATATTTCTAACACTGTTGCTTTTCTGTAGATGGTGATGGCAGTGTTCTCATACATCTATCATCAGTCATTCGTTATGTCCCAAAGCTACTCGGTTGAAATGGTTTTGGAGGTAATAAATGAAATGTTTGTTTTCCTGCATGACTTTCCCTTGTTTGGCAGCTTGTGCGAAAAAGTGTGCTTGTTATCTCAAATGCTCTCTTCTTTCAGCATGTGTTGAATTTTATGTCTTTCATTGGAGCTGGTATAAGAAAAGTGAAAAGACAATAATTTGATAAAACTATTGATCATCTCTGTTAGGCACCAGATAGAGGGATAACAAGAAGAAGATTATGTAATTAGGAGAAATAAGGAAGACTGAGCTTCCTGTTTCTGTTACTCAATTCCGTGCTTCACAAAGTCTGACCAAGCATTCGAGAGGCTTGGCACTCTCCCACAGAGCAGAGTTCTGTATTTACGACATAATTTCCCCCATGGTTTCCGCTACCCCTTCACTCTTACATATATTCCTCACTCCTTACAGTTCGTATGACTGATTCTGAAGCTTGACACATCAGCCATCCCACTAACTAATGATTGGGCCAGTAGCTTCCCCTCTTTTGACCACTAATGACTAGGATCCTTAGTGGACATCTCAGCAGCCTTGTCATTAGTTGACACCTCAGCAGCCTTGTTTCTCCTTCCACCTCTCCTAGCATAGGTGAACCAGATCGGAGGTCTATCGATCTCCTTAACTATTATAATATTTTTCCTTAAATGTGTAAGAGTGAAAAGAATGTTGGTTTTAAGTGACATGAATTTCATCTAATGAATAAGTGTTAAAATGATCTTAAACTTTTGTTCACTACATTTTAGGTATCTTAATTTTAGCAGTTATCAAACTGACCAGCAAATTGTTTTTCTAGGTTCTTGTGCAGATGTTAAGGAACCTATCTGTTGAGGAGCGAAAGATTTTCTTCGAGAAGTTTGAGCAGATGTTTGAAGAATTGTTATTAGATGCACCATGAGTGAGGTGTAACCGAGGTTATAAATACTGTTGTGTACATAATTGAGTTTTAGTTGTGTGCCTCACTGCTTCGTGAGTACCGAGTTTTCTGGCCCCAGCTTTTACATCTGCACTGCGTGTGTACCCATGATTCACCTTGGATGTGAGCAAATTTAAAATGGGAGGCCATTGGACATTGGAGGAGATTTACCTGTTTGAGAGAACTGGTACTGAACCCGCCAAACTGCTGGAGATGCAAGCTCTTCTGTAGAAGAAAAATGAGGCAGGGAAAGTGGTGGGATGGGGCTTGACTTGGGGCTATTGATGTAACGTTGCTTACAACATCTAGATTATTCAAATATGGTCATGTGTGGCCTTAATCCTTTCATGTATGCCGTTAGACTGGTAAGGTCCTGTATCATAATGCATGTGATTGATCTAGGGTTTGATTTTCCGCCTACCACCATTTGATGGCAATCAAAAGCCATGCTGAGTATTTCATCATCGAATTTATATCTGCATTGTTTTCCTTGCCGTATGTATTCTAGTTTAAACTTACAGTTGATTGGCTCTCGGACTGTCGGAAGTTTGGAAGTCCTCAAGGTTCTTTGCCATGATTAGGACAACAGTATTATTTAAAATTTGCTTGCAGAAGCTACTGAGCCTACAGTATTATTTAACACATACGTCTTATAATTCTATGAAAATTCTCATGGAGTGAACTATATCCCTTGGATCCCAGAAACTAGAAAGTATAAGTAAAATTCAAAGTGTTCAACATTTCGGTAATGAAGAAGTTAGACTTTTTAATATCAAATATTACTAGAATATAAACTTGGACAACAAGTTTCGTAGTTTTCTAAGTATCAAATCTTTAGTCTTTTGATTCTTATAAATTGTTCTATGGTAATTGTTACCAATCAATTTATTACTTTCCTACATAACTTTTTTGCTTTTTCAAACTTTTTCTTTTAGTAATGTCTCATATATTCAAAATATTTTCTTCAATCTTTTTCTGAAATTTTTCATCATCATCCCTTATTATACTTTGCTTATAAACCCTCATCTTTTTTATTATAGCCATTTTCACACTTTTTCTTCATCTTCACTTTTTCTTCATCTTCAAACTTTTTCTTCCCTTATTATATTCTTATTATGGCCTATTTTGAAGATACTTTTATAATTTTTATTCATCATCCCTTATTATTAACTTATTCCAAAAAAAAAGTTATCTAACCTTATTATAGCTATCTTGCAAAATTTTTATCTCTTTCTTTTTTATACCCTTTAATTAAAATCTTTCATCATCTTCCTGTATTGTTGTCTTTTGTTAGGCTTATTGAAGCCTCCGATGTTTGTTTTAATCCTCCCCATTTTAAGGTTTCCCTCTAATTTTTTTTCATCTTCCCTTGTTAGAGCCTTCTTTCAAAACAATTCTGTATCTTACTCAGTACTAGCCTTTCTCAGCCCTTCTTTAAAAAATTTCTTCATCCTTCTTTACTATTGATTTATTTCATAAATATTCATTATCTTTCTTTATTATATCCCTCTTTCGAAATGTTTTTGAACTTCCAAAAAACTATAGCTTTCTTTCAAAAACTAACTATACCACCTAGTAATAATGTAATATATCCTTTTCTCGATTTTTTTATTGGTGAGCTTTCAAAAAAAAAAAAAAATCTTGATGTACCCTTGTTATATCTTGCTTTCAGGGTTTTGAGTTGCATTCCCTTTTTATATCCTCCATTTAAATTTTCTTTATCTTACTTTGTTATAACCTTATTTTATAGTTTTTTCTTTATCTTCACTTATAATAGTAGTCATTTGTTTTTCAAAATTTCTCTCCTTCTTGCCTTACGATAGCCTTTTTGAAAATTTTGAGACACCTTTCTTTTTGCCTCGTCTCAATTTTTTTCATCTTCTTTATTGTACTTTCTTTGTCTAATTTTCTTCGTCTTACTTTTGATAATCATCTTTCAAATATTTTTCTTCTTGTTCCAAAAGTTTTCTTCAAATTTTCTTATTATAGTGAGCATATTATAGCCTTTTTTAAAAATTTTCTATTTTCCCTTAGTATAGCCTTCTATGCTAACTTTTGCATCTTCCTTTATTGAATGGTCTTCATTCATAGTTTTTCTTCATATTTCTTCATTATATTTTTTATTCAAAATGTTGCCTCATCTTCCTTCACTATAATTTTCTTTAATTTTTTTCTTCATCATCTCTTATTATAGCCTTATTTCTGAATTTTTTTTGCCCCTTGTTTTTTAAATTTTTTCTTCATGTTCCCTTATTTATTATTTATTTAAAATTTTCTTCATCCTCTTTTATTATAGCATTCTTTCAAAATTATTGCCTTAATCTCTCATTATATAGTCTTCTTTTAGGACTACATTTCACATATTACCTTGTTATAGCCTCTCATTCAAAACTGTTCTTCAACTTCTCTTAATATTGGCTTATTTTGTTATTTTGTCTCTTCTTCCATTAGGGTAATCTTTTTCAAATATTTTTTCCTCACCTTTCCCCATTAAAGCGTGTGTATAACCTTCTCTCATACATTTTGCATATTTATTATAGCCTTACCTTAGTCTCTAAAAATTTTACTTTAGCGAATCACACTAGATACAAGAAAAGAGACGAGCATTTTCTCAGTGTGCAAAAAGACTAATAGGGAGAAAGCAGAGTGCTTATGGAAGTAATACTTATTACTCATGATTGGGATCAAGAAGCTGCTCTCAATGTAGCATTATATAAATAGGGTAACAATCAGAATTTTTTAGCTTACAAATTAAAAAGAAAGAACATAATAAATAAAGTAAAGGAAATGAGAATGAAGTTCACATATAACTTTTTGAGTGAGCCTCACTTTTATGTATTGGGAAAGTGAGATATTGGACCCTGTTCAGTTTGCAACATTCTACTTCAAGAATGCGACAGTGAAGGAGGCGCACTGAGACTCTAGGGCCCCCCCCCCCACTCTTTTTCTTTTTCCTCCTTATAGCAGCCATGTGAAGAAGCAGAAAAGGAAGCATGGTGTTAGGACTAGAGAGAGAAAAAAAAAGTTGGAAATGGACATATCACTTGTATTATGACACTTCTTTGAAAGAGCTGACATATCCTTTACTTTCCAGCTTCTCTAAGGGTCCCCCTCTTCCCTATTTCAATAATGTTACTCAGATGAAAATATCCCGTTTATGCTACATTTAGAGAAATTGTAGCATAATTAGAGTACTCTTGTTAGAAATAATATTAGTTTGTTATTTTTCTATTTACAATCCCGTTTGTA
The DNA here is from genome assembly GCA_022405105.1 of Aristolochia contorta. Lineage (NCBI taxonomy): Eukaryota > Viridiplantae > Streptophyta > Magnoliopsida > Piperales > Aristolochiaceae > Aristolochia > Aristolochia contorta. Next base: position 16,390 of record JAHZSQ010000047.1, read on the forward strand.
GAAATTAGTCCTTATTTATAAAAGTTTAACAACAATTACTCTCTGCAAATCAAAACTTGGGGCGGGCAAGTAATTGACTTGAAAAAACTTAAATGAAAGAAACCATTATGTTTGTAGTAATAGAATAAGAATGAATCTCCTACCGATTGATAGGTTTGCTAACTCAAATTAGAGCATCATTAGGGTTTTTTGTTGGGTTTTTGTTTTGCAGCTTGTTGCTTTGATTAAGAGAAAGAAAAAAGGTCAGAATATAGAGAATTTTTTTGAAAAAAGGAAAATTAGCGGAACATATAATTAGACCTAAAACAACTCATCATCATGCACCTCAGGGAAAATTAGAGAATCTTAGCGTCGATAATCTCAACAATGGAGTCAACTTGAATGTTAATTTAATATTCATATCAAGGCAGGCATTTGTCGGTGAACAGACAAGATCAGTTCTACCCGAGATCCAATGTTAACTGGGGTCATTTGATGATGGAGAGATCAATGTAGATATTCTTTTATTAAATTATATGATAATATTATAAAATTGATTTATGTGATTGTCTGTGTTTGTTCCATTGAACTAGAATATGAAATCTAAAATATGGTTTAGGGTTCATTTTCATTTTTGGTACTACAAAAGTTCAAGTGATGAGGGTATGAAAGTTTTGCCAAACATGGTATAGGGCCTACCATTAGCATGGTCTATTGTATAGAATGTCACTGTTGTTAAAAAAAGGAAAGATAAAGTGAAAGCCAACCAAATAATCGCAGCAAAGAGTGGATTGGAAAAAGGAGCCTCGTGCCATGTCTCCCTAACCACTCACACCACCTTCCCCTTCTCCAAAAGTTGCTACTATATCCCACATTCATCTCCCCTTTACCCATATCTTTTTTTCTCTTTTCTTATCTTTAATTACATTTCATTAGCTTTTATATGAGAAAATTAACATCAATATTTTTGCAAAACTAATTTTTATCAAATACATAATTGTTGAAGTGTAATATGTTATTTTTATGAGAGTGCACTTATTGGGTTTTCGAAACTAGTGGGTAGGGTGCATAAGTTTTTTGATTTGGAGGAAGTGGAAAATTTTTATGCAAATATAAGTATTGGGTTTTTTTATATTGTTTAATCGGCACTTATTAATATTTCATTTGGAAGGAAATTGAAATAATATCTTATGTTAACAGTACCTAGTATTGTATCAAAATGTCAACCAAAAGTTTTAAAAATAAATATTTAAATCTCTTCATTAAAAAATTAAAAGAGATAATGAAGTGATCACTGTTCCAAATTCACGACACGTGTCTGATGTAGAACGAGATTTGAGTAAAGAATTTCAAAAGGTAGATATAAAAAAGATCAACTATATTTTCACTGCCAAGATATACTTAAATATGCAAATAAGAACAAGAAATAATTTGAAATAAGAATTTTTAGTTACTTTAAGCACTCACTTTTATTTTTTAAGAGCTGTAAAAATAAAATAAATAAATTAAAAATTATCTTGACTCTTAGTCCTGCTGATCATTAAGTACTATGACATAAATCAATAAAAAAGAATTAAGGATTAAACAACATATACAAAGATATGTTATGAATGTGGGGGTTTGAAATTAGAAAAATTGAACGAGTCTTCCACACATAAATCTTTGGTACAAGGTCTTTTATTATGCTGTAATTTAACTAAATCCCTATCCGGATTTCCCAATGAATGATTAGTACTTGTCTTTTGATTTTTAGTACAAATAAATAAATGGTAATAAATCCTCTTAAATGACCTGAAATAATTTACTTAATTTAAGTACTACGTCAAATTTGAATATGTGGGAGGTACAAGCTATAACATGCTCACCGAAACTCGCTTAGTCGAATTTTAATATCAAACGACAATGGGAACTGCCCATGTATAAGGTCCCATAAGAATAATGGATGACTCTAGCGAATGTTTTGGATTAAAATAGGTGTTCCCCAATTGCGTTGTTTTTTTTTTTTTTTTTTCATTTTCAAGTTCGAAAGGTTTGAAGTGACAAAGAGAAATGAAGGATAGCATTAATTGCAAGTAATGGCTTTATTTAATCAGTTTGCTTGAAACTCAAGACAATGGAATTGAACTAACATAACTGTCTTGGCTTAAAAAAGTTTGCAAAGGATCTGCTTTGGCTGGTCAACCAAGGTGTGGAGTGCTACCCATGATAAGTTTATTTCAGGCAATGGGGTCACTGTTGTTAGCCAGTTTGTGGGTCACCTAATGGAACACTTGAATTGATTGTTATTTGGTTATGATTGAGCAGCTGTGGCAGTTTTGGTCTCTCATTGAAATTTGGTAGCAAAGCATCGTGTTATGGCTTAGTATGAGAACCATTCATCTGAAGGACCCTAACTTAACAACCCAGAAAAATTACAGTCTACCATTCAAACTGTTCTTTTGTCTGCAAAAAGAAGAATGGAAAGAAAAAGGGAACAAAAGGTGGAGAGGAAGAGTCCAGAAGTGGGAAAAATTGAATCGGGACAGGTTTTGGATATCCGTAGAGGTGGAATGCTAGTGAGATGGTTGGACCCAGTTCTTGATTGATATGGGAGCATCATCAAAAGGCATGGGATTTTATGCATCCAACTGGATGCTGCATGTTCTCAAATGGGTCCTCTGAATTTCTCTCTTGACAGAGAATCCAATATAATATCCAGCCTTTTAGTGGAGTAGAGAGTGTGAGAGAGAGAATAGATTTCATCATTATCCTCACATTTTCACTGTAAGTTCACAGACCGAAGGAATCTTGCCTTTTCCTGGCTTCGTTTCTATATTTAGTGATTTATTCCCAGAGAAGCACAGGGCCTTTAAACAGGAGAGACCCTCTGTGCCTCTCTTCCAACCGTCCAAATGCAGTTAGATTTTGCTTCTTCGTAAGATCCTTACTCCGTTCTCTGCGTTCTTGATCGACGCTTGTAATATGGTTGCTTAAATTTGTCATGAACTCGAGCTTCGTGGTGAATGTGGTTTTATTTCCCGCAAAGCAGGTATTCTCCTCTCATTTGTTGCCATTTGTTGTACTGGGAAGACTTCCTGCCCGGCGTTTGTTGTTGCTCTGCACGATTTCTTCTTTCATTTGTAGCTTTACTCGGTCTTCGTCCAGGCTAAACGTTTCATTTTAGTTGGTCCAAATTTACAATTTTCAGTCTTTCTGATCCTTCACGCAACTGGGTTATCTGTTGACGCTTGCTTTTTTATTAAAAAAAACGTCTTACTCTTTCTCTTTTTTGCCTTCTAAGGTAGCAATTCCCGGGAATTTTCTTCGCGCTCGATTCGGCGTATACCTTTTCTTTTTATTTTAATATGCGTAATTTCTAACTTAAAATTGTCAAAAGGTTCTGTTTCGTTTCTGCTTTCACTCTGCTCTCTTGATTTAGCTCAAAATAACTTTGTTTTGCATTTCCGAAGCTGCCCGAGCTTCTTATTCTGATACAGATCATAAGTTCTTCTCCGAACTGTCTCTCCTCAATGGGTTAATATTATATCTCTTTAGCTAACGAAGGTCGTGCTAAGTTGTGCTGTTTGTGGTTTCCCTGCAGTTTTCTTCCACTTAGCTGAGATGGGTCTTACCTGATTCTGTCCAGAACCTTGGCCCCATGGCTCCGTCCTACTTCCCTCTTCGGTGGGAAAGCACCGGAGACCAGTGGTGGTACGCTTCCCCGATAGACTGGGCCGCTGCCAATGGCCACTATGACCTTGTCCGTGAGCTTCTGCGCATTGACACAAACCTTCTGATCAAGCTCACACTTTGCGCCGAATTCGCCGCCTAGAGACGGTCTGGGATGATGATGCTCAGTCTGACGCTGCTAGATGCCGCTCTGTTGTTGCGCGGAACCTTCTCCATGACTGCGAGAAAAAGAAAGGGAAGAACTCCCTGATCCGTGCCGGCTATGGTGGGTGGCTTCTTTATACCGCCGCCTCTGCTGGGGACCTGACATTTGTGCTTGAACTGCTCCAACGCGACCCACTTCTTGTGTTTGGAGAAGGAGAGTATGGTGTCACTGACATATTCTATGCTGCCGCAAGGGGAAAGAACTGTGATGTCTTCAGACTTTTGTTTGATTATGCAATCTCACCAAGGTGTTCTTTGGGAAGTGGTGGAGAGTTAGAGGAGCAATCACAGGGTGTGCCCTCAGTTTTCAGGTGGGAGATGATGAACAGGGCTCTTCATGCTGCTGCTAGAGGAGGGAACATGGAGATCCTGAACGAGCTCCTTGGAGAATGCTCTAATGTGCTGACTTATAGAGATAATCAAGGTTCAACTATTCTACATGCAGCTGCCGCCAGGGGTCAAGTTGAGGTGAGGTGCAAATTCCAGGTTTCCTTGGTACCAGTTGTGAAATGAATGTTACTGCATCTAAAATCTTTCCACATTAGTAGTTTATCCTGCTACAAATTGGCTTATGAGCATGATTAATCCTGCTTGATAAATGTCTGCAGCATGGGTAGGTGAGAAAGGTGAAACATTCTTGGAGGGGTGGCAATGATTTGTTTTGTCTCAATCTGTCTTACTGTCAACAGACATCACATCAATGCAACATATATAGGTTAAAACACCTTAAATATCGCAATTAACTGGATGTTGTGTTTGCTTGAGAAACTTCCAAGTTCATCTTTCTGTTGCAATATACAGTTGCTACTTTGAACTATAATTGACTCTATCACCTGAAGAGGACAAAAGACATTTTCTCTACTACTGTATATCTGTGGAAAGAATAGATTTCATCATCACCTATACTTATTTGTGTGGGCTTTCTAAAACCATGAGATGACTGAACCACGTGGTTTACTCAAATGAGCAGAAGGAACTCTTTTTATGCAGAATAAATGTTAGTTTCTCAGTAGACATGTCTTAAAATTAAACCGATCAGTCTTCCTGTAGTCTTCTTCTACGCATCACTTGATTGTGCTTCGCTTTAGAGGTGAATAAGGTGATATCGCATGTTTCAGTGTTTTGTCTTGTTGGGTAGCTAGAAATTCTTTTACCTCAACATCGTATAATTCCTCTTCTAATTGAGCCTCAAATGTTGAAAAGCCAGTTTATTTACGTGATGTGTAGCTGTTAGAAATATGAATGTTTTATCTTAAACTGTTTATGTTTCTTTGTTGAAGGTAGTGAAGAAACTAGTCAGCTCTTTTGATATTATCGCCACAAGGGACAATCAAGATAATGCACCCCTGCATATTGCTGCTTACCGAGGCTATTTAATGGTGGTAGAAGCCCTTATTCTTGCCAGTCCCTCATCAGTGTCTCTGACTAACAATGCAGGGGATACCTTCCTCCATATGGCAGTTGCTGGCTTCGTTCCCCTGGGTTTCAGAGATTGGACCGCAAATTGAGCTTATGCACAAGTTAATACACAGCAATTTCATAAAATTGCAAGATGTCATCAATGTAAGAAACAACGATGGAAGAACTGCCCTGCATATTGCTGTCATTGGGAATATCCAATCCAATCTGGTTGAACTCCTAATGTCAGTCCCTTCAATTGACCTAAATATTCGGACAGCAATGGCATGACACCACTGGATCTTCTAAGTCAAAGGCCCCGATCGGCTTCTTCAGACATACTGATAAAGCAGCTTATTTCAGCAGGAGGAATATCAAATTCACAAGACTATATAACACTAAACGCCATTGTTTCACATCTTAAAATGCAAGGAATTGGTAATAGTCCTGGAACTTCTTTTAGAATCTTGGACTCAGAGATATTCTTATATACGGGCGCTGAGTTGTACTCCGTATGGAAAATGCATCGGGTATCAGCGGTGAAATCGAGAGTGGAAGGGCAAGTTCATGTTCAAGTACCAGCAGAAGTGATCAAAGTCACCTTGGAACCGTCAATGGTTATCATGGCTTATCAGGTTCAAAGAAACCTAGTTCAGTTAATCATGCCGCCAGACGTTTAAAAATGCTGCTCAAGTGGCCTAATCGAAAAGAGAAGAAAGCCACTAGGTTCCCTGTAGAGCAATACAAGGTCTTAGCTGATAGCGAATCACTGGAATCATACAAGAAGTCGAGTGATTTGGAGGATACACCTACACCCCTGCGACAGAGGTTCTCGAAGCCATCTGCTCTTCCAAACAATAAGCGGACACTTGCTGTAAGGAGCTCTTTGCCCAGTCCTTCAACCAAGAAGAAATTCGCAGCAGGTCTGATGCATGGGGTCATTCATGCAATGCCATATCTGGCATTCCAATCTAACTCACCCTCAAGAACTCCGGCATCTAGAACCCCAGTGTCAAGCTCCTTGTCAAGAACCCCAATGTCTTCATCTCCTACTCATTTGGATAAACAAAAAGGGGTCATATCTGATGATGATGTCGGGAGTCCTCTTGCTCTAAACCATCTTTTGAGGAAGAAACACCCCCTGGCTCATCTCATAAAACAAGTTCATTAAATAACAAGCTGATGAACCAGTACTTCTGCTTTGGTGCACAGGGGCTCTCTATGGAAGACTCCATCAATGGGCAGCATTCAAGTCGGTCCTACAAGCGTTCTCTCTTGTCTGCAGCTTGATCTAACTGGCTAGGAGGAGGCAAAACGTGCTGAAGTTTGGATCTAGTCTAATTTAAGACGGTATAGTGTCAGCAAGGTTTTTTATGTTATTTCAAGTTTGAGATAGTATTGTATCATGTGTCTGGATCACTGAGCAAGTCCTGTTTAGACCATGGTCATCAAACTTCTTAAACTCTTAGTAGATCCAGTAGTTTCGCAATCTTACTGCTGTTGATATGTTCGTGCCCTGTGAAAATATCTGCAGTGGTTACTGTTCCTCTTGTTATTTTCTGTCTGCTGTAAATTGGTAGGTGACTCAGCGCTGAATCTTGCTCTAGTTCATGTAGTATTTTTATTTATTATTGTTATTTTTTTTTTTTTTGAAAATGTCTAGTTCATGTAGTAACAGGTGGTTGATTCTTGGAGCAACTGTGAACCTTCTTTGACAGTGGAACAATTCATCTTTTATTTTGGGGTGAGTCAAAGGGTCCAATTCACCCTTTTATTGGGATAAAAAAAGAATCACCCTTTTATTCGGATAAAAAAAGAATCACCCTTTTATTCGGATAAAAAAAATCACCCTTTTGTTCGGATAAAAAAATCACCCTTTTATTTTGGGTTGAGTGAGTGAGTATACTCCCTCTAGTCTGCTCTTAGTTCACTTAAAAGAGTCCTGCAGTTGAGCCAACCCCACTCGGTTCAGAAAACCGTGTCTAAAAGCCTTTTTCTCAACACAAAAAACTATGGACTACGTAATTCCAGCTTATAATTCAGACTAAATGGTGTTAAAAAAATCGGGGTTTCATGTTGTGTGAGTAAAAACACCAAAAATTTATCAATCAGTTAATTGTATTGAAGATTTGAGTATTAACAGAACCCTGGACCTCCTACCTTGGTGGAAGATTTATATTTTGTTAACCAAGTATATGATGTTACTAAAAATTTCTATTTCTTCCTTGAAAATTTTATTTTATCTTCACTTGTAATGTTAAATTGTGGTATTTTGTGCTCTGTCAACTTAAAATTTCATTTAGCCTATGACACATGGCATGGGTAGATATAATTCTGATATATATGGCGCAATTGGCAATTAGGATTAGACTTGGAAGTTTATATGTAAAATTTAGAGATTCACAATCAACCAATTTTCCTTTATTTATATTTGAAACATATCCAAAAAGTTTGTAGTTTAGTACGTCATATATAGCAAGAGTTGATTTCAAACTTTAAGAAAATAACTGCCTCAAACCTCAAAAGAGAGACAGATTTGTACTGTTCTTTGGTTAACTCCCAAATGCTCAATTTGTTCCATTCTCAAATAACGGACTGACCCTTAAACAATAAAAATCAAATATAATGCAATTTTTGTTTTGTATTGGTTAATATAAATATTTAAAAGCTTTTAAAACACTACAAGGCTATCATTATGTTTGGACACCTTAGAAACTTGTTGTAACCCATCTTGGGGTTGTAATTTTTCTTGAATGAAATAAAACAACTTTCAAAAAAAAAAAAAAACAAGGCTATCAGTAACCCATTTCAAAACTCCAATAGGGTTAATTTAATGAATAATACTATGAGTAGTGAGGCTGTACTCACTCTTGAGTACAGCCTCCCTCACTGTAGCAATGGGGTATTAAAATATTCCCTTTGTGGGTCCCACTGCTACAGTGAGGGAGGCTGTACTCATAGCATTACTCTATTTTAATATGCAACATATGTAAGCAACAGTTAAAAAAAAATATTCTTGTTTTCTTGTTTTGGAAACCATGAGATTTGAACCCTAGACCTCCATTACAAACTCCTCATTGTGACCACTCGAGTCCTGCTCAAGTTCACGAATTTTTTTTCTTTTATGACAGTGGTACAATTTCAACATTAAACAGGTGCTTGTTAATACAATTTTTTAAATACTGGAATGAAGATAAAATTTATGAAACAAATGACTATAATAATTGATCTCACTTTATCAAAAAGTAATTCGAATAAAATACTACGGAAGTTATTCGAACTGTTTATATTCAGGAATCAGCACTATAAAGTTTTACATGGATTACTTAAAGAAGTTATTTTCCCTTTTTCGTTGTCTTTTAGCATTCATAAGAAACAATATGTTTGAACTTTCCAATTTTCACTCCCCCTTTTATATTTAATCCATAGACACCGAAAAGTAAGAGAAATGAATCAGATATTTTTGATAAAAGAAGTCTGATATTTCTATGACTTTACTCCATTAAATTGCAATAAACAATAATGCCTTGGCAGTCAAACCTTATTAACTCTTACTTAAGTGATACCTCATTTATGATGGTACATGATTGTAACAAGTACCGGAAGAAATATCAGTACTAATGTTGACTAAAACTTCAATGCTACGAAATTGAACAGAAAGATGTTTAAAACTGCTGAGATAAAGTCAATTAGGCAGAGATAAAAAGTATTGATGATTGATGACAAATCCAAGTTTAGTTAGATAATTATTTTAATATTCCACTTTATTCAAGCAATTATGTTTTAGAAAAGGAAATAATAATGGAATAGAACTCCATGCCATACCTAAAACATTTCTTCTCAAAGAACCGGAAGATATTAACTGTCATGTCTTTAAGGTGATTGTCTTCATCACTTTGTTGCTTAATGACCAGGGTTACAAAAGTTTCTATAGCGACTTTCATAATGCATCTGAGCAGATGTTTTCCAAGTGATGATGGTATGGTGATGCAGCAGCAGCACAGAAACTTTTGGAAAGATGTTCATCATTTGTAACAATAAATCTCAACCAAACCACCAATAGTTTAATTTTACCACTACATCATCTCAATACCAGGTACCTGACTTTCCACGGACAAATCCAATTTTGTCCCTTTCAGGGATTTTTCCACGGTACATTTCTTGCACGGATGACATCCTCCTATCAAAGTCTGAAAGGAAATCTAAGAAACCTCCAAACAAGTCAGTAGCTTGAGTTGCTTGATATGGCCAACCACTATAGACTTCTTGATGGGGAGTTGCAACATTCCGGTTTTGTAACGCAGGTTTTAAAAAATTTCCATTAACTATTTCAACAAGTTATGGAAATGGACTTCATGGATGAATCTGTAATGAAAGTACAATCACCCTGTGTTGACTCAGTCATTCAATCTCTGGGCAGCGGCTTGGATACTTCATAGATGCCGGTAGGAATGCTACCTTCATCTCTTTTTGTTTCTTATACTCACTGTCATTCTCAACTAGTACTAGTGATGGTTAGCTACAACATTTTCCACGGTCCACTATCTTCAATTCCTCTGAAAACCTTGATCAGAATGAAAAACCCTGCCGACTGTATTGTATCTTCTGGGTAACTACTAATAGACTAATAGACTTGTTTATAGTTATTGCAACGGCGACGAGTACTGACTTCTATTTTCTAAACACACAAAGTATGCTCAAGAAATCACCTGCATTAGTGGTAGAGTCCAGAGTGTGTCCAAGAAAGCTCCCATAATTAAATTGGATACGTTGTCCTTGACCCCATTGCTTCTTACAAATAAACTGTTTCAAATTCCACAAGAAAGTCCAAAATACCGGTGAGGTTTATCTTCTACAGCTTATCAGGTCAGAAAAAAACACAACATTAGGAATTAGATAAAAGGGAAAATCAATCTGTTCTCATCAGTCTACCTTAAGCTGAAAGTGGTGAACAACCAAACGGTATGTGAACAGACAAGAAAGCCGATCAAGTTGCTCAGTACTAACTAGACCAAGCAAAAACTCACTGCAACTTGCTATGCCTTACCTCTAAAGAGCTGCGTCCACATTTTGGCACTGGCAACCCGTCAATCTTGACCGATGATTCATACTGTCATCCACTAAGATCACCAGCCATGGATGGTCAAAGGGGAGATGGACATGTTTTAAGGGGGAAGAAAACAAACTGAATCCGTCCATTGACTTTCAACATTATGAGAATCTGGATCTCCCAGCCCACCTTCGGTTATCTTTCATTGGGCAGCCGTCCCCGGTATCTTGTCCCCAGTTCCAACCTTGAAAGAGACAGGAATCCGTGCCACCCCAATGGGATATTTTGAAGAAAGCACACGGAATTAAGCAAAAGTGGCCTGCTTTGATTTAGCAGGAAGTCATGAAAGAAAAAGACAGGTTCCATATTTTTTTTTACCTCAGAGTCAACCATGGATACCTCACTGCATGGCTTTCTACAAGTTGAATGGTGGGAACACAGGCAAAGGATGTTGAATTTGCAACCAAGAAGCAAACTGAACAAAAAAATACTCTCGCAGCAAAATCAACAAACACTTTAAGTACAACTCCGTAATTGACTAGCAACCTTTTTCTCTGTTAAACTCTCAGTCTTCCTCATCTGCAACCTTAACTTGATACGTCCAAAACTTCCACGAATTAAACGCAGACCAAGTGGGAACATGCATATATTCTCACTGCCCACTTGAGAAGGAAATCTCCAAATCAAAAAACTTGACCGAGTCAAGTTTGTCATTCTCGCATGTCAATTTCAATAATCCTTCTAAACGCGTATTACATGTGGACAAATACACGTAAAAATCAAATAAACGACGCTTACACCATTAAATCCAACACCCCATGTCACCCTTAACCAACTCCATTTAATTTCAGTCGGCTGCTTAAGCTGTAAGACAGACACATAACCGTGTCTGCAAATACTATACTAATCCTGATTTGATAAGAAATACCTAATTTTAACGCTTCCGTGGAAATTACCAGTAAGAGTTTGGAAGTCGACAAAGAATCGAAACAAACCCTTTAATTCTTTACCCAGAATTTGTCAATTTTGAGACCCCCGAAAGCGCGAGATGATGGGCACAGCCTCTGTCCGAGGCTACATTCCAACCGTAATTTCCGTCTGTTAGAAAAATAAACTAATCCATACAGCAATACTCTGTCAGTTTCAACTTCTCTGCGCCCATTCACAGAAAAAAAGAACAAGGAAAAAAAAAAATCAAAATCAGCATTTCAGTCATTGTTTATAGCTACTGATCAATCCTCCTGCTTCATGTAATCAAGAATTTAATTTATAGGAGACAATGACACAGTTCAAAATACTAATTAGGCATGAATACAAGATAAATTATACTGTAATAGAAAATTCTTAAAATTTTGGAAGAAAGATTGCATCATTTATGGTTAAATATTGACCATTGAAAGCTGTGAACTGTAAAAACGTTTGAGATTGGAACATGTGGATCATCTCTTTAGGTCCAACGAGGCAATGTGGATCATATTTTTCCTAGTAGAATAAAAGGTGCATATTATTGAGTGGTGGAGGGGGGGGCGTATCTAGACTTGACCATATAAATATGTTTTTCCATATGTCTGAGGTATAAAAAAACGAAATAACCCTGATTTGAATTTGATTAGTCAGGCAAATTAAGGTTGAAAAACTAATAAATACTAACTATTTCAAAAAGGGTACAAGAAGAAGTTTTACTGAAATCTCAAGAATCTAAAACACCAGAAGAACCACCCAACAAACTAATCTTGGTTCATATGTGACCTTTATTAACTTCTTTTGCCTGAAAGAAACAGATTAAAATGAAAAAAATATCTCTAGAGTGGCTGTGAGGAGGGAAGCCCAGGCTTCTTCTATTAATGCATTTAGTTAGTTAAATAGTAAAAATGTTTAGTTTGTTTCTTCATTCTTGAAACTAGAAGTCTCTCCTGATCTTCTGCAACGTCGCAGTAATTCTGACTTCAAGTTGTAGCTTGTAACACTGGTTAGTTATATCAGCAACAAAACTGGGATACTGAGATTTTTATGAAACAATTACTGGATTATTTTTATTTTGTATTATTTATTCTGTTTTTTTTGTTAGTGACTTAGTGCACAGAGGACTTCAAATTGATAGAGAATTTTCAATTTTGTCAATGTGGTTTGGATTTTCTCATAATTTCTCTTTTAATATATATGGTTTCCATGCATATTTGAACTCTTTTGCCATGAAGCTCATTTGGGTAATGTCCTTAAACCCAACAAACTATATAAGAACCACTTTCCTCTCATTTAATGAACACTTAACCCTAAACCCTATGAAGACAAAAGATTGGCAATCTGATTTATTTTCCTCTCAACAATAGGGTCGGTCTCTTTTAATTTTCTGATGTGAACAGAGGAGACCAACTCTACTCTTATATAAAAGAATCCTATTTCATCACTCTTAAGGGTCTTCCTAATTATCTTCACACATACCCAACATTAAATTAAAGTCCAAGCGCGTAAACATATGCAGAACATCTCCCCTCTTCAATCATTAATCTATTGCAAAATCCATCAGTTACACTAATCGTACCCATAACATAAAAATCAGAACATTTATTGTGCAGTTTATGTTTAAGTAATCATAAAAATCCAAATTCTTTCCTGTTGTCAAAAAAAAAAAAAAAAACCAAGCTTCTGGCATAAACAATTCTCAATTTGATCGTTTGTTAACTTTGTTCTTATCCATATCTCCATCTCAGACACTCGAGAAAGATGGGAAAAACCCAGAAAAACTGCATTTCCGGAAGTAAGAATACCCATGATTCATGTGCAATACCTCACAACCTCCTTTTCTGGGCACAAAAATTTCAGAAATCCGAACCACATGCTAGTTTTGTTTTCTTTAATCGTCTCCCCCATTCTAATTCAGAGCACGAGCATCACATGAAGAAGGCAGTACTGTAGCCAACTTGGGAGGAGCTGGGCTTCATGAGGAAAAAAATGGAGGGTTGGGATCGTTTTGGACTGTAAATTCTGGTTCTGGGTTGATGAAACAAAAGATTAATCTGTGTTAGTTTTTTCTTTATTTAAGCCGGCGGAGGGAAAGGAGTAAGGATTCCTTGAAATTTCTGGGAAGAAGACAGCAGGGCGAGGTCGAGTGGACCGATGTAGAAGACTTTGGGGAGTCAGACGCAACGTCACCATTTTTAAAATCGAGTCCGGTTCCCTGTTTTATATAATCCGAGTCTCTCTCTTTCTCCTCATTTCTGAAACTCGAGTGCTCAAGAGCCAGAGAGTCTCGTTTCTTCTCTCTTCTTTCTCTCGTTTGCTCCAATATCAGTCCCTGTATCTTATAAGGAAGCCATATGGGAACTCAAGGTCCTGAAACTGACGACTCCTTTGTTGCCAACAAAAAGGTACTCAGATCTTGCTCTGTTTTTATTTTTTTTCCCTTTTTCAGATTTGATCTCCTTTCTTGTATGATAATAATTTGTTTTATGGATAATAAATCACCCGTTTCATCTTCTTTTAAATTTTCAACAACTGGGTCTTGCACTTTTGCTTCTGACGAAGCCATGTCAGATGCTCCAGAGCTCTGACTTCCTCTCTTCCTTCTCGCTTCTGGGTTACATTTTTCTATGGTATAATTCGCTTCTGGCTTCTGAGGGTGGCCTCTCAAAAGAGCCAATTCGGAGTCGACCACAGTTGGGCTTCTCTGAGATTTTCCTGCTGCATATATATCTTCACTATCGTCCATTTCTCTGTTCTGCTGCACCGGACGGAATCCATGATCGCCTTCACCGTGATTAACACCTCTTTCAAGAACCCAGATTCAAAGATCCATCTCCGAGTGACCAGAATCTCCAACTCAGTATTCATATCAACTCCGTCGCCATTTTCTGATAGTTATCTGGGTCAACGACGACCTCGTTTGATATATCAATTCATCCGAGACGAAACAGACGCTGTTTTCGTTGTAGTTTCCATTAAAAAACTAGAGACGGAACTGCGTCGATTTCAATTTTCTAAACTTGTTTATCTCTCTCACGTCTCCGAATCACTTGGGTTTAGCTTTTGGATTCCTGCAATTTTGCTAGAACTGGTAATTTCTTCTTCTCCATGAAAGCGGCAGCTCCACGTTGTTCGTTGTTCCTGAACCGGCGGGAGTGGTCTCGTCCGGTAATTTTCGTCGTATATGTTAACGTCCATTAATGAACCTTTATCCACAATTCCACACCCACGGCCCGGACTGTCATTTGATCTCAACCGTCCAATAAATTTCCGACCCTCTTATCTTCTCCATCCATCTAGGCATTTGCCACCACGTAAAAAAATACGTAGAATTTCTAAAATTTTATTTTAAAAAATATTTTATTAAATAATTTTAGCTTATAGGGAAAATTTATAATTACGATAATATATGACCGGTCGACCAGGCCCTGAACCGGCCCAATTGTAGAAAAGGGCGGGATTACTAAATATGTCAACGATTGGACACGACCCGAATCCCCGGGCTTCTCAAACGAATACGACAAGCGTCCACTTTCGACAAAGTGACAAATGGCTCAATCCGAATATCCGTCCGCCGGACCCGGATCCGAATCTTCGTGGAATCGATGCCATCTAGAGACTCTGAGAGAGAAACCGAAACGACCCCAATCTCGTTCTCGTTCCAGATGAGCTCCTCTCTCTTCACAGTTGTTAATTCCAGCTTCTTCTGGGGCGAGCGTTTTTATTCCCAGTACTCCCCCCCGTTTTTTGTTCTTCCGATTAGCTGTCTTGGCATCGATAAAAAGGAAAGCATGTCTGGCAAACATTTGATTCTGGTGGATTCAATGCGGAATCTGGCTGGAAGGGGACACAGATTCATCCCCTTCCGGGCTTCTCGCCCCGAATGGGTGCTGTTATTGCAGCCCCGGTGACGGTTGTCAAGAGGAAGAGTGATGTGTTTTCTGTTATTTCTTTCCCAAAATAAGTTTTTCCCTGCTTTGACTGCCCTCCCCCGTTTTTGAGGAGCACTCGCGTACAAATAGACGGACTGTGGGTGGGTATCTCTTCTGTGGGATTTCTGGGTCTTTTGCGTCTGTTCGTTTGAAAGAAAGAGAGAAAGTCGGGTTTGGTTTCCCCCCGGCGAAGAACAGAGCAAAAAAGGACTGATTTTGTGTGCCTTTTTTATTTGTTTTGGGTGAAATGGGTGCTACTGAACAGGCACAGACGAAGTCGGAGAAGTCGATTGATGAATGGCTTCCTATCACCTCTTCCCGGAATGCGAAATGGTGGTACTCGGCTTTTCACAATGTCACCGCCATGGTCGGAGCTGGTGTTCTCAGCTTGCCGTTTGCCATGGCGGAGCTTGGATGGTAACTCTCTATACCATATATTTTTCTTTTTCCACATTTTCATTTCGTTTTCTTGATTGGATTTTCTTTTTTCTTTTTTCTTTTTTCATGCGATTTGCTCTGAGTAAATGATTTTAGTTCTTTTGTACCAGGCGTCTGTATCGTTCTGGTACTACTGTATTTCTCCTTTAGATTGATCTCTGTGTTTTAAAGCATGGATCTTTTGCGAATTGAGTTAGCTTTTGCGTGATGAAGTTATCAATTCAATACTATTTGGTTTTTCAGGGGTCCTGGCGTCGCTGTTCTGATAATTTCATGGGTAGTCACGCTATACACTCTCTGGCAAATGGTTGAGATGCATGAAATTGTACCCGGCAAGCGTTTTGATAGGTACCATGAGTTGGGCCAGTATGCATTTGGTGACAAGCTCGGCCTTTGGATTGTTGTTCCCCAACAACTGATTGTTGAAGTAGGAGTGAACATTGTTTACATGGTCACGGGAGGGAAATCACTGAAGAAATTCCATGATACAGTTTGCCCCACCTGCAAACCGATCAAACAGACCTACTTTATCATGATTTTCGCCTCTGTTCACTTTGTTCTCTCCCAGTTGCCAAACTTCAACTCCATTTCCGGCGTGTCTTTGGCCGCCGCAGTCATGTCTCTCAGGTAAGATTACCATCTAATCTCTGTTGGTATTCTTGTAATCAGGTGCTGCAAGATTTAACAAATTTCTCTCTTTTTCTTTTACTGACCCATGTTTCAGGAAGTTTTCTTTTACAATTTCAAGTTGAAATCTGTTTCCTTTGTCTCCCAGCTACTCCACCATTGCTTGGGGTGCTTCTGTAGACAAGGGAAGCAAGAAGATGTTGACTACGGCTACAAAGCCACAACCACAGCGGGAACAGTTTTCAACTTCTTCAGTGCATTGGGAGATGTTGCATTTGCTTATGCAGGCCACAATGTGGTGCTGGAGATCCAAGCAACCATCCCTTCCACACCTGAAAAGCCATCCAAGAAGCCCATGTGGAAAGGTGTTATTGTTGCTTATATCGTTGTTGCTGTCTGCTACTTCCTGTGGCTCTGGTTGGATACTATGTCTTCGGAAACAATGTTGAAGATAACATCCTCATTTCATTACAAAACCCGCTTGGCTGATTGCTACTGCCAACATGATGGTTGTTGTTCATGTTATTGGGAGCTACCAGGTATTTCTTGAGGCACACAAATCTTTAGATTTCTAACTTGATGAACACTCCTCCGGGGCCAGAGTTATCTGAACCATATTTTTATCTGAATGATGTGCAGATCTATGCCATGCCAGTGTTTGACATGATAGAAACTGTTTTGGTGAAGAAGCTTAAATTCCCACCTGGTCTCACACTTCGTTTAATTGCTCGATCCCTTTATGTTGGTAATGCATTGTCGTCCTTTCATCCATGTGGCTTCTACTCTATATAGCAAGATTAATAATATTACTAATCCTAATATTTGATGATTCTCTTTCTGCAGCCTTAACAATGTTTATTGCCATATCCTTCCCCTTCTTCGGTGGCCTGCTTGGATTCTTCGGAGGCTTTGCATTTGCGCCAACAACATACTTTGTAAGACATCAACCATTTCTTTAACGTTTGAAAAAACAGAGCCAACAAGTCAGAAGATAAAAAAAGAACAGCAAGCCATAAGTGCCTGAGCTTTCACAATCTTCCAAAATCTGTAGTCTTAATCAAAATTCACATGAGAAACTGATAAAATTTTGTGTTTTGTGTAGGGAATCTAGTAAGTAAATTCTCTGACTAATTTTTCTTCTACCGCAGTTGCCCTGTATCATGTGGTTGGCCATCAAAAAGCCCAGAAGATTCAGTTTATCTTGGATTACCAACTGGGTATGTTTCCAGCAATGAACATGTCTTTTTTTCCCTTCTTGGCCTCTAAACTTACACACTATGAGTTTTTTCTTCCACAGATCTGCATTGTACTTGGAGTCATTCTGATGACTGTATCGCCCATCGGTGGACTAAGATCAATAATTATTCAAGCCAAGACATACAAGTTCTACTCTTGAAGCCTTTTATAAAATACCCAGTTGATGTGGGAGTTGGGTTTTTTAAGAGATTGTCTAGCGGGGATGGGGAGGCGACAGCAGTCAAGCTATGGCTGATGATTTCAGCTCAGAGGTTCTTTGGATTTTTTTATGGATTACAGATGTTTGTGGTGCTCAAAAAAAATCAGGATAGTCAGGATGGCTGTATGGAAGGAAACTCTTTCAAAGGGGTCCAAAATATTCCTTCCCGTTTCATATGTCCTTCAACAGAATCAATATAAATCGTCAGTTACTGGTTTAATCCAATTTCTTCTATTTGGGTTTTCTTTCTGTCAGATTTTCTTGTATAATTGGAAGTCTTCGCGTTTTATTTTAGACAGTTTTAGGAATCACCATTTTACTTCATATACCTAGACTGATTTCAGAACACGAATAAAATATAAATTTAATTTTGCAATAAAATATTCTTCTGAATAATATTAACTATTAATCCCTTAAGTCAAAGTTCGATATTATTTATTTTATTTTAAATTTATAAATATTTACCAATATTTTAGTTAATTAGTTAACATTTGTGGAATTATTTTTAAAAATTAGAACGAATGGGCCGGTTCATCCCGAGTCCCTGACTTGAACATTTTTTAAAAGCTATAATGTGGAAATTGATCCGGTGAACATTTTGTATATATTTAAAAAGCTACAATTTACAACCATGTAAAACTACATTATCCATATAATTTTTTTTAAAAAAAATCCTAATGTAATAATTGTATAAATTCATTAAACGTATGATATTATATTTCGAAAATATCCTGCATGTGGGTCCATCGTGCAGGACCCACGGGCGGGTGGGTCCCGCCTGCCCCGGGCAGGGATCGGTCTCACGGCTGAACTCATTCGCGCGCTTTATAAATTTTCTCGTCTTCCCCACGGAGCAGAGGTCTGATTGAGAGCGGAGGGGAGCGCGAAGAAGATGGGTCTGATTGCCTTACGCCTCCTCTCTCACCTCCGACGAAGCCCGCGCCTGGCGCTCGCCGGCGCCCTCGTCGGGGGGGAGATTGGGGGTGCGAGGTCTTCAGATCGCAGGAATTCTGCCCCCCAATATTGTGCATTTGGTTCCTTACCATCTGTCTTCCCTCTCTGTAATTCCCTCTGTCTCACCAATTTTTTGAACCTTTTTGTCTGAAGGCGCAATGTATTTGTATCGATTGTTGAAGAAGCTTTAAACAAGATTCTCGATTGGGCTTTCTTTAATTAAACTGCGGAGCAACATTGCCTATGCAATATTTCATTTGGAATTGCAACTGGAGAGGTAACGAGAGCTTCCTCTGTTTCTATTATCTTCTTGGGATATGTTTTCTTGTTTCTCTTTTCCCCGCGCGTCCTTTCTCGTCTTCGGGAATTCTTTCTTTGTCTTCTTTTCTTCTTCTTTCTTATTTTTACAAGACCCAATTTCTTAGAATTGTCGAGTGCCTCCCGAGACCCACTTGCGACGTTTTGAACATTCGCATCTCTTGCGTAGACGGCTCTCTTTTGTGCTCAACCTCTGCTCTTGAGTCCGCGTAAATATCCAACTGCTTTTTTTATTTGTTTCTAATGTTGAAATAACTGGATAGTTATTTGTAAGTGAATCTCTATATTGGATATGGTGCGATTTTCGCCTTCATTTCTTGTTCTCGTTTCTCTTTTGGTGGTTTCTAAACGAGATTATTGATAGGTATTTCGTTTTTAAACTGTGCGCGATATCACCAGTGGAGGATTTCCAGGCACTAGAGGAGTTCCGGAAAGTATTCTCGTCTTCTCCTGTTTCTATATATCATCTTTTGATCACTCTCTGTATTTTTTCTTTTTTGTATTTTCCATGTTATGATTCGCTGTAGAAAATCTCACTTTGCTCCTTGTCTCCTTTACTCTGTGTTTGTTTGGGGGCCTTACATGCTGCTAATCTCAAATTAAAAGGAAAGGGAAAGGGGGTTGTGACCCTCTTCTTTTTTTCTCGTGCTTATGGTTTTCTATGGGTTCTATTTTTCTTTACTTCCACAAGTCTACGACTCTATATAACGTTTTCGATTTTCCGTAGATGAAAGAACAAATAGAACTGGACGGTTGCTTTAATTAAGATTGGTTTGTCAATGGAATTTGAATTAAAGAATCTCTTCAAAAACATTCCCAGGGTTATAGAAAAAGAGGCCATCATTCATGGTGATTTCTTCAGTTAAGAAGAAAGGATTGTCACTGGAATGGGAATTATATTGATCAAGAAACTCCACCTACCAAAAAATGCCTTGCAGTGGGCGATCTTCGTTGGTTTTAAGCAAAACGGATTCAATAATGGAACGTGAATTGATGTAAGCTTGACATTCAGTTTTTATTTGTTAAGGGAACTTAAAAACATATACTAAATAATTATATCTATGGTTTTCCCTTTATATATTACTACAGATATAATTCTCTTCTAAAACATTTATCAATGCCAATTAGATGGAGCTGTTCTAGCTCATTTCTAAGAAGTTGTAGAATAATATATTTCTAAGTTAAAAACCAGCACTTTTCTTCTTCTTCGTTTCTAGAATAATACATCTTCACAAAAGACCCAGCTGAAGATGTAGAGGGAAAAGAGGGAGCTGAACATTTGTCTTCTTCTTCGTTTCTTGAACCGTTTTTGTTTCCTCCCCCCAAACCCTTTCTCTGATCCTTACAGAATCTCCGATAGTTTCCAAATTAATTTGACTTGTGTCTGCTCTAGGTAGGAGACAAGAACGGAATTAATTTGGAAAGTCAGTCTCTTATTAGGACTCCTTGTAACTACGGAAAACCAAATCAAATATCGCGAATACAAGTCCCACTTAGATTAAACTTGGATTAGTAACTTGACCAAATTAAGATATTAATTTGGAAAGTCAATATCTTATTAGGACTCGTAACTACGAAAAACCACGTCAAGATATCTCTCTTAGATTAGACTTGGAAGAGTAAACTTAAATTTCTAGTTGAAGTTCTTTTTTCGACGGAAGTCTTATAAATACCACGGAACTGATCATGTATACGCGAGTACTGAAAGAGAACCTCAACGCTAGCTCTCGTCTTCTCTCTCTCTTGTCCAACTAGCTAATTGAGCTGATCTGTCGCATTCGAGATTAATTAACGTGCATTGGATTCTGCTGCGATGGAGGGTTTGGGTAGTGGAGTTGCTCGAGCGGTCATTGCGCTGTTGGTGGGAGTGGTTTTTCTTGGGTGGATGCTCTCATGGGTGATTTACCCAACAAGATATTTCATGGAATGGCTGGCCATTATCACCGCTCGAGTTGATTCCACTTATTTTGGAACCCAAGGTATGTATATTTGATCGATGCAGGCCGAGATGAGATAATAATGCTTGCTTAATTTCTTGCTTGTTAATTAGCTTGTTAATTCGTTTCTTATTCTGAATGTATGTACGATTAAATAATGATCTTATATTGTTGTTAATTTTGGGTCGACGCAGGGGCCGACTTGTTGATGTTTGTGTTCCCACTTCTGTTCATGGCTGTTCTGGGATGCCTCTATCTCCATCTAAGCAGCAAGCGGGAGGAGGAGGTTAAACCTGTGACGTCGGAAAAGCCTGTTAGTACAAGTACCAACAGGCTTTTGCTTTGTGGAGACGCCCATTGCTTGTTAATGGCCCTCTCGGGATCGTTTCTGGAACAGAGCTTGCCTTCTTCCTCATGTTCGTTGCGTTGCTCATCTGGGCTTTGGCCATGTACTTACACAGCAGCTATTCTCACATGACTGCTGCAACTGCTCACCGACGAGGACAGCAACTGTAATATATGGAGCTGATATCTTTAATTAATTTGTTTCGGATTATTTTCTTATACTTAATCAAGATCCGCGATTGATTGATTTGCAGGTGGAAGCAAAGCTAGAGAGTGCAGGTCTCCGATTAGGCCTAGTTGGGACAATTTGTTTTCTTTCTCTTCTTCCCGTCACTCGAGGATCGTCTCTGTTGCCACTGTTGGGACTCACCTCGGAAGCCAGCGTCAAGTATCACATATGGCTCGGTCACATCGTCATCGCCCTCTTCACTGCTCATGGCCTCTGCTACGTCGTCTACTGGGCTTCCAAAAACCAGATGTCCCAGGTACGTAATTAATTGATGTTGCCAGAATTTCTTCTACTTCTACTTCTGCTTCGAACAGAGGAAGAGATAGTAATGACTTGAGCTTCCTCTTTGATTGCTCGATTTGGTTTAATCTTTAATATTAATGGTACTGCATGCAGATGCTGAGGTGGGATAAGATTGGTGTCTCTAACATTGCAGGGAGTTGGCTCGTCTGCGGTTTGGTAATGTGGGTTACAAGCTTGGGACGGGTGAGAAGAAAGATGTCTGAGCTCTTCTACTACACCCACCATCTCTACTTCCTTTTCTTCATCTTTTTTATCCTCCATGTGGGCACCTCTTTCTATGGCCTTGCTAATTTCGGCCTCATTCTTCCGGGCATCTACCTCTTCTTGGTCGACCGGTGCTTGCGATTTCTGCAATCTCGACGGCGAGTTGGGTTGCACTCTGCCCGTCTCCTCCCCTGTTGTGACACACTGGAGCTCTGTTTCACCAAGACTCCAGGGTTGAGATATTCCCCTGCAAGCATCATGTTTCTGAATGTGCCCAGCATCTCCCGATTACAATGGCACCTTTCACGATCACTTCCAGTAGTAGCTTGGAGCAAGATACGATCAGTGTAGTGATCAAGAGCCAAGGAAGCTGGTCGAGGAAACTGTATGATCAGATGCTGTCCTCAGCTTCTAATTCTCCTGATATTAATCCTCGGGTAGTACTGGATAGTCTGGATCAAATGGATGTTTCAGTCGAAGGACCTTATGACAGAGCCCCAGCTTCTTCGCCCAATTTACATGACTTCCTCAAGTATGACAAGATTGTGATGGTCAGCGGAGGCAGTGGCATTACCCCTTTCATCTCCATCATTAGAGAATTGATCTTCATGAGCTCGAAACCATCACAAGTAGCTGCAATACCACAAGTGCAGCTCGTGTGTAGCTTCAAGAACTCGGAACAACTCTCCATGCTCGACCTCCTCCTCCCTCTTGCAGGAACCAGTACCTACTGCAATTGCAATTTCTCCCGATTGCAGCTCCAAATTGAGGCCTACGTGACAAGAGATCAAGAAGGACCCAACAAATACAACAACCAAAAACATGAACTCCAGCGAAATTACATGATCCGGTACTTCAAGCCGGACCCATCTCGTGCCTCGGTCTCGGCTGTTCTGGGTCCCAACGGCTGGCTATGGCTTGCCGCAGTCATCTCCAGCTCCTTCCTCATCTTTCTCATACTTTTGGGAATCACCACACGCTATTACATCTACCCCATTGACCACAACACCAACAGAATCTTCTCCAACTCCTCCAAGGCGCTGCTCAACATGTTCTTCATCTGTGTCTCCATACTCGTTGCTTCCACTGCTGCAGTTGTGTGGAATAGTAAGAAGCAAAGCACCATGGTCGGCAGCGCCCAAGTCGAGGATCCATCATGGTTCTGCAGTAACAACGACGACCCAGAGCTGGAAAGTCTTCCTCATCAATCACTCGCCGAGTCCATCAGAGTTCACTACGGCAGCAGACCACATCTTAAGAGTAAGCACCAGATCAATGATATATCAGACCCAAAATTTAATGTTTGTTCTTTCTTAATTTGCTTTCCTTTCTGATCGATTAACTCTCTGATTGGTTTCCAATATTGCAGAAATACTGTCGGAATCAAGCTGTGAAGAAGGATCAAGCAATATTGGAGTTTTTGTGAGTGGGCCCAAGGAAATGCGACAATGTGTGGCAGGCATATGTTCTTGTGGTTGTAGAGATAATTTGCATTTCGAATGCTTGAGCTTTACCTGGTAGATGTTGATAACAGTGAAACTGAGCAACTTTTTGGCAAAACCAGGCTCAGGAAAAGGAAAGGGGCAGAGCTCGAAGCAGGATTAACAGGGGATCACATGTTACTGAAGTTTTTTTTTTTTTTTTTTTTTATTTGCAACACATTGTTTGTGAATGAATTTGTTTATTCGCGTTCATGTCAAACCTTGTACTAGTTTGGAAGAATGTTTATTTCCTTTGTCTTTTTTGTGAAAGCAATTGTTATGAATATTCATTTATACAATTCTGTTTCTCAGTTCTACCACAGCTCCAGCTATTAATAACCAGCAGTCTACCATTGGACACGTGTGCTGCAATATAGTATGAAGACTCACTCTTACTGAATACACCTGATGCCAGACATATCTAAAGTGCAGAAGTTAATGCAGTAAGTTTTTCTGCCCCAGCTGTTGCGCATATAGGAGGTAATAGTACCCACCCAAATGCTCAAACCCGGACCAGCTGCTCAAACTTGGACCAGCTGCTCTGGACATTAGAGCCATCTTGGCAGCTCGTTGTTGGTGTCACTGTTCAGTACCTGCTGCAGCAATGAGATTTATTACAAACTAAAAGTACTAAAAATCTAGTTTCCACATTCTTTCATTTAGAAAAGAGTAAAAGACCCCCTTTTTCTATTTCGATACAGATACTAATTATCCGTTGTTTCTTTTCTGCCCATCTCTCAGAAAACCAAAAGAATCATCCAAATTGTGAGGACGAGATAGACGGCAGATGTTAAACTATAAAACTAATTGTCTAAATCAGAAGTAAAACCCCTTGGTAGTTGTACAAAGAAAGTAGAACGTTATGGTTTAATAATCTAAAAAGATGTTAAGTAACAAGAACTGACTACCGATCGAGTACAGATCTCAATAGAATAAAAATCATTTCCAGACACCAGACCTTTCTTTTCAGTTTTCCATTTTCAATGGCTAATGAAAAAGAAATTAAAAGGTTAATCTCTCAGACTCAATAAGGTGGAAAGCTTTTTTACCCAAGTTAGCTAGACAAATGCCTCGGATGTCGGAACATTTCATGACCAAACAGCAACCTCATACCCATCTTAATATCCGAAACTCCCAACCATTTACAATTGAAATTAGAAGCCCCAAGAATATATCTATTGGAATGTGGTTTTTATTTGATGAGATATTTGTTTCACTCTTTTTTGATAAAAAGCACCAACATGTTATTCTTTTTCTTTCTTTCTTTCTTTTTTTTTCAATGTTAGAGTCTTTTAGATGGATAATCTAGCTTTTTATTTATTTATTTGAAAACAACGGTTATTAATGGAAAAATACAAGCTGCAACTGTGCACAATACCCATCTGACGTATCAATCAGAAACACATCTACCTAAGGTTGAGGATATTATAAAAAAATTAATCTTTTTAAATGTTCTAATTGGTTGGTACGTCAATGTGGTGCGTGCAACTAGCATTACTCTTATTAATAATAACACAATGATATTGTTTTATTTGACCAGTGTTTTGAAAGAGTAAATGCTAGTGTTTAGAAAGAGTAATGCTAGCTGCACCTAGACCAAGTCCCCTATGGGCATACCTCCTGAGTAGATGTTACAACCAACATCTACATCAAAATCTTAGTCAACACTTTTTGGAAAAGTTTTTTTTTAAATCCTTAAACCCTAAAATCTTCTCTAAAACCCAATAATCTACACCTGACATGGATGACAGATGTGCATCCGTTGACTGGTACATTAGAGGGGTATTGCACGAAGGTGCAACTAGCATTCTTCTTTTAGAAAAGGTTGATTTGTTGTTTTATTTTTAAATGATTTCTATGAAATTTTGAGCAAGCTCCTCCTTATTTCAGAAATTTATGTATAATAATTGGAAGTGTTTCAGTATTGTAAACAAGTTGATATAATTTCTGTTATTTTTAATCTAAAAATATTTATGAATATTTCAGTTAATTATTAACATTTATACAAGTATTTTTAAAGTTAGAATGAATGGGCTGGTTCAACCTGTTTATAACATTTTTTCACAAGTAATAATATGGAAATTGATCATGTGAATGCTTTGTAGTTTGTACTTATTTTAAAATCCATAATTTGCAAGCATGTAAAAGCTATATTATTCATATACTTAAAAAATCTAATGTGGTATAGATTAATTGATCATATGATATGGAAATTGATTTGGTGAACGTTTTGTACACATTTAAAAAGCCATAATTTACAAGCATGTAAAAAATATATTATTCATATATTTAAAATTTTTAGAATGTAGTATAAATTAATTTAAAGATGTGATATTGTTTTTTTTTTTAAAAATAACACTTGAATCATATTATATCTTGATCATGCATATATCTACTTAGATAAACTCATGATTATTCTTACAAGATTAGTTATCTATAAATATTAAAAATTACATGATAACATATAAAAAGAGTCATCCTTATTTAAAATATTCAAATTGCAAATAATAGTATAATACACCAATTGGGAGATGAGTAAATAAGTATTAAATAGATTACTATTCTTTTTTCAGTATTCGTTTTATTTGTAGTGCATGTCACGCCACCATCCACACAACATTTTAGAGTTGGTCTTAAAAGACTGAATAATGTTAGGCGTACACAGCGTGTGCCCGAGTCGCACACTCAAATTGCAGAATATTTCCTTCCCACCTGTCTTCCCTCTCTGTAGTTCCGTCTGTCTCACCATTCTTTTGAATCTTTTTGTCTGAAGGCACAGTGTGTTTGTAGCGATTATTGAAGATGCTTTAAACAATATTCTAGATTGGGTTTTCTTTATTAAACTGTGGGGCAACATTGGAAATTGCAACTAGAGAGGCAACGAGAACTTCCTCTTTTTCTTCCATCATCTTCTTGTTTCGCTTTCCCCGCGCATCCATTCTCTTCTACAGGAATTCTTTCTTTGTCTTCTTTTCTTATTCTTACAAGACCAAATTTCTTAGAATTGTCCAGTGCATCCCGAGACCCAGTTTCAACAGACCCAATTTCGACGTTTTGATCATTTGCATCGCTTTCGTAGACGGCTCTCATCTGTGCTCAACCTCTGCCCTTAAGTCCGCGTAAATATCAACTGCTTTTTGATTGTTCTACTGTTTCAATAACTGCGTTATGGTTTAATCACTATAGAATATTTTTTACAGAAAATTCTTTAAACATTCCCAAACTCATTTAGGAAAAAAAACACTAATGCATAACTTCTAGCCGGGTATCCTATTTACCCGTTACCTTATACAAACTCATAACATATGCTAGCTGGGTGCATGTGTTATACATTTTTACCATAACTCATACCCTTTTTTCTCATAAAAAAATTCTTTTATTTTTATATTTGGTAGAAATACAAACTCTTGACATATGCTAGCTTGGTGCATGTGATATACATTTTTACCGTAACTTATAACATTTTTTCTCATAACAATTTTCTTTAATTTTTATATTTGGTAGAAAAGCAAATTTTAAATAATTATATCTATTGGTTTCCCTTGATCAAGGCCAATTATATAGAGTTCTAGCTCATATTAATGAAATTTTGGAGAAATATAATTCTAAGCACCAGAAGCTTCGGTTGAAGCACCATATTATTGAGAAGCTGCTACCTTAGCCATCTCAGTGATTATTCCGTAGAAATGTATGGGCTAATTTTGTAGGATTCTGAGTAAATTAGTCATGCATATTGAGTTTTGAGATTATATAGTCTTATAACTATGAATTATTTTGTCCTAAAAAGTGAAAAAATAAACTCAAACTGTAGGGTATCCGGGGAACCTACAGATTAAGTGAGGACTTTTAGTTGTGGGTTACACTTTGCAGGAGTTTTCACCCCATGGATTATGGATAGGTGACTCACTTTACCTGTAAATCTGAGTCAGGTTGGCCAATTCGGTCTGAGTTGAATGTTGGACTGAGTCGGTCTGAGTAGAGATAACTCAAGTTAATTTAAAGAAGGGACAAGTCTACCTCCTCTCTACCTAGACTATTGAAAATCTGAGTCTACAGAATTATTACCTTTAACAGGGGGGAACAACCATAGCTAGGTTGTAAACGATACAGGTACTAAACAAAATAGGTTATTTATTCCGTTTATTGTTTTGATTATGGCCACATGTTCCATTTCCATTTCTTCCCATTAATTTTGGAATCATTATATTTCCAATTGTTACCCGATTTTCCAATAGGTAATAAATGATAAATAAACATATAATAATGAAAATGATCAATTTTTTCAAAACTAAATGAAATTTAAAAATATATAATAACAGTATATAAAAAGAGCTTTCGGAAGTGGGGTGTGGTCCGGAAGGAAAAGTGAAATATGTATATTGCTGGAAACAGGATATTATACCAGAAATTACTATATTACACCAACTTAAAGTGAAATATGTAAATGGGTAACAAACGGTATGGGTAAAGGTTTTCGTCTACTGTTTACATTTTTTAACCCTTTGCACATTACCGTCCGTATCCGTTTAGTTCCGCGTAATTCTATTCCGTTTATTACCTGCTGGAAAACCGGGTAATCGGGTAATAAATGGGTAAATAATAAAAAAATATAAAAATCACAAAAAAACACTCAAAAAGAGGAAATATTAAGGAAAATTAAAGAAAATTACTAATAAACAGTCAAACAGAACACTTTTTCAGAGTTCAA
Source organism: Aristolochia contorta (assembly GCA_022405105.1). Classification (NCBI taxonomy): domain Eukaryota; kingdom Viridiplantae; phylum Streptophyta; class Magnoliopsida; order Piperales; family Aristolochiaceae; genus Aristolochia; species Aristolochia contorta. The sequence continues at coordinate 44,585 of JAHZSQ010000047.1, forward strand.
AAATACATGTTACATAACTGAAAAATCAAATACAAATATAAATTGTCCCCTACGCTTAAAATTGACATTCAAATACATTTGATACTTTATATTCAAAATTGTCCAACCCAAAAAAGCATTTGCACTCTTCAATCCTCAATCTTCAAGAAGAAAGAATTCCATCCTCGTCCTCAGATTCAACTTCAGCCATAGAGTATAATGCACCAAACCGAATGTCATCAAATTCACTTGAAGCACAAAAACATTATATTAAAGTTATGCTAATGCGTAGGCTAAATGCTCAAGGACTAAGGACTAAGGACTAAGAACTAAGGAGTTGAGAATTAGAGATTAAGTGATTAGCTGATTAAGGAGGGAGTCGCATCTGTTAGGGTCCTAGGGAGGGAAGATCAGAATAAGAAATCTAAAATAATAACTAAATAGAGAAGTAATTAACTAGTAATTAAAATCAACGATATAACTTATAACTTATAAAAAATTTAGGGTATATGTCATGATCAGAATGTCTGTCCTAATATGTTATGGCCAAAAAGTTTGAATAATGTAAGCTAATTGAAATATGATGAAATCATCTCGTGTATTTGTTCATTACTATGTTTATCTTTGTATAATTTTTTATTATGAATTATAATATGTTTATTTTTGTATGACAATTGTTTTACATTTATAAAAATAATTAACTTTTGTAAAAAAAATTTCATTTGTAAGAAAAATGAAATTTTTTTAATATTAGATTAATAAATACTACCTTAATTAGTTAATTATGAATTGACGATATATGATCTATCCTCTATCACTATGAGTCTATGACTTTATGAGACCATGAGTCAAAGTCAATACATATTGACTTCTAATAATTACCAAAATATAAAAATATTCAAATTCTCTCCAAACTTTTCAACTGTACAAATTTTTACAATAAGTGAAAAAAACATTTTGAAAAAATAATAAGGTTATCTATATGAAAAATAAATATTTTATGATTAAACTAAGTGGATATATAAATTTACTATATTACCCTTACTTAAGTGGTAAACGGGTAAAACGGGTTCGGAAGAGCTATTTCCGTTTCTGTCCTTTTATTAAACGGTAGAGCGGTAAATGATAATAATATATTATTGCCATTTTGTTCCGTTTAATAATCGGTTGGACGGTAGAGCAGGTAATTGGCTCCCGTTTACATCCCTAATTAGCATTTGTCTCTAAAACATTGGACAAGTGTGCAATATGGAAACTCGCTCTCACTGAATACACCTGATGCAACAAGACATAACTAAAGTGTAGAAGTTAATGCACTGAGTTTAGTTTCCCCAAGCTCTTGTGCACATATGAGGTAATAAAACCCACCCAGATGCACATTAGAGGTATCTGTGGCGCTGTTCAGTACCTGCTGCAGCATTCAAATTTTTTACAAACTAAAAGTGAAAAAAAATATAGTTTAAACTTTTTCATTCGGAATAGAGTAAAAGACAGGTTGCCTTTGTCCTTATTTGGAAGTCTTTACGTGTTGTAGACAGGTTGATATAATTTCTGTTACTTTTAATTAAAAATATTTACCAATAATCTACATATCTAATTAACATTTATACAAGTATATTTAAAAGTAAAATGAATGGCCAGTTCAACCCGTTCTAACTAATTTTTTAAAGCTATAGTATGGATATTGATTCGGTAAAATTTTTGTAGTTTGTATATACTTTAAAAGCCATAATTTGCAAGCATGTAAAAACTATATTATTCATATATTTTTGAAAAAATTCTAATGTGTTATTAATAAATTAATTGTTCACATAATATGGAAATTGATCTGGTGAACATTTTGCACTGAGATACATAGCAGGAATACAAGTGTGTCAGTTAGGGACTCCCGCACCTCAAGTTGAGGGAGGGAGACACCTTCCTTAGCAAGCTCATTAGCTGTAGCATTTGCAAACCTTGGAACGTGGTTGCAGCTGCAATTAGTTTTCTTTCCTAATTCCCATATTTCTTTGAAAATTACAATCAGCTTCCAAGGAGGCTGAGTCTCTTCTTTGCACCACTTGATGACGTTCAAACAATCTCCTTCTATCTGCAGGGGTCCACTGTGCTTCTTATCAAACAGTTGCAGTCCCTTCAGTACCGCAAAGGTTTCAGCTTCAGTGGAATCTTTGATTCCTAGTGGGCCAGCAAAGCGGAGCACAATGCTGCCTTCGTGAGATCTAATTACACCCCCAATGCCCGCAGGGCCTGGGTTACCAAGTGAGGAGCCTTCTGTATTCAGCTTAAGTACTCCTGGTTCTGGTGGGTTCCAAGGGGTTTGGGTTGGTGCTTGTTTTAATACCGAGGCCAGCAATTACTATCCAGGATGCTCTGAGGTTTTTTGCATTGAATTTACTGAATTTGTTTTGTGTTGTGAGCCAGCTAATGATCCTTTGTAAGTTCATTTCAGATAGGCTATTACCACAAGTTGCTTTGTTAGTGAACACACACCTATTCCTTTCTTCCCGACCAAGGGACAAAGCCAGTAACAGCTTCCATCATTAGTCTTCCCCTTTTTGTGCTAGTTAACCCTCTCAACTACTCAATTCTAGAGTGAAAATCTGTTGATAAGACAACGTTGATCGGGAACAATTTCAGGACGAAATCCCAGATTTGTCTAGTGTAGCTGCATTCCATGAGGACATGCTAAGTAGTTTCGACTTCTTCATTGCATAGAGGGCATAGGATAGTATCCAGGCCCATCCCTCTTTGAGATAGTTGGGACCTCGTTAGTATTTTCTGGTGCAGAGCTGGCCATAGAAAGAACTTTACTTTTGGGGGCAGATGCAATTTCCATGCCCAACTAGCATTATGAGGTTGTGGCTGGGGGAGTTGGGTTATGGCTATGTAGGCTGATTTGCTCGTAAAATCCCCATTGGTACTTGGTGCCCATACGAATTTATCTGGCTGCTGCAGGTCAAAAAAATATGTTGACTGTACTTGATCAAGGTTGCTAAGTTCGCATGCTTCCTCTTCATTTAATTCTCTCATAAACACCGAGCTCCAATTGAAATTTCTCCCTTGTCTATTTGACAGCAAGCATTGGATTGTCATCTCAGGCTGGCACATAACTCGAAATAGTCTGGAAAACCTTTGTTTCAGAGGCATGTCCATGAGCCATATATCTGCCCAAAAGTCAATTATGTCTCCTTTGCCAAGGAGAAACCTGATGAAGGATCTAAAACTTGACCATAGCTTGAGTATATGCTTCAAAATTGTCGAGAGCCTATTGGTAGGGTGCCATCCAAAAACCCATTCATTTTCACCAATATTCATCTTTTCCCTAAAGAAGCCCACTGAAAAGGTCTGGGTTGGAATTCGTTGAGCCTCCAGCACCACTTAAGTAGGAGTGCTTGGTTCAGTTGCTGAATTTGACGTAGCCCAAGTCCCCCTACATGTTTTGGTTTACAAACCTCCTCCCATTTGATGAGGTGGTGCTTGAAAGATTCAGAGTTTCCTCTCCATAAAAATTGTCACATGATTTTCTTGATTTCATTTGCCACCCCCTTTAGGCTATGAAGAAACGAGAGCATAGAGGAAGGTATTCCATACATGCTAGATTGGATGAGTATTAATCGCCTAGCCTTGGATAGATGCCTTCCTTTCCATCTGGAGAGTCTTTTCCTCATTTTCTCCACTACTAGGTCCCACAGGATTTTGTGAATCCTACCATGGAATACTGGGAGTCCAAGGTGGGTGATCGGTTGTGATCCCACTTCGCAGCCAAGTGATGCAGCAGCTTCATTAGCGAAGGTGTTTGGGGTGTTAATTCCAATCAGGGTGGTCTTCCCCCAATTAATTTTTTGCCCTGTCGAAATTTTCTATTAAGTGTAAGCCAGCCTTCAGCCTTTTGATTTGGTTTAAGCAACTGTTAGTGAAAATCATGTATCATCTGCAAATTGGATTAGAGCATCTCATTCATGGAGTTTGATAGCCAACCCGAGGCAAAGAGTTGCCTAAAAAAGGCGGTCATGCCTTCAGCCACTATGTCAAATAGGAAGGGTGAGAGGGGGTCTCCTTGTCCGATTCCTCTTTTTCCGGCAAAGTAGCCGAAGAGTCCTTCGTTTATGGATATGGAATACCTAGCAGAGGAGAGGCATGTATATATCCACTTCCGCCATCGTAGCCCAAACCCCTTAGCTTTTATTATTAAATCCAAATATCTCCAATTTACTCGGTCAAATGCCTTCTCTAGGTCCAACTTGAGGAGGAATTTTGGTGCTCCTTGTTTATGGAAATGGTCAACTACTTCATGTGCTAGCATCGCTGCATCCAAAATTTGTCTTCCCTGGACGAAGGCACTTTGTTCCTGACTAATAATTGAGGGGAGGACCCATTTTAACCGTGCTGCTAGCACTTTTGCAATAATTTTGTAGACTCCTGTGACCAAACTGATTGGTCTGAAGTCCTTAACCTGTTCCACCCCATCCTTTTTTGGCACCAAAGCTATGATTGAGGCACCAAGGCTTTTATATGCTAGCCCCTTCTCGTAAAAGTCTTGAAATAGAGCCAGCATGTCTTCTTTCATGTAATGCCAAGATTCGTGGAAAAATTCCCCATTATAGCCATCCGGGCCCAGTGCTTTATCCTTGGGGAGAGTAGTGACCACTTGCTCAATTTCTTTTGAGGTGAAGGGGGCTTCAATATTGTTTTTTTATGCATAGTGAGCTGAGAGAATTTTAGTCCTTCGATACAAGGCTTGCAATTATCATCCATTGTGTATAATTTTTTGAAGTATTCTACAATCTCCTCTGTCTCACCATCTTTTTCTGCTATGAGTTCTCCATTTACCATCAGTGCATTTATCCTGTTGGTTCTTCTTCGAGATGAGGCAATGGGGTGGAAGAACCCTGAGTTCGTGTCCCCCTAGCCATTTATAACGGGCTCTTTGTTTCCAATAGATGCATTGTCTGTGGTTGATATGTCTAAGGGAATCAGAGGAGAGGTTCCTATCATGCTGCTCCTCATGTGAGAGGAATCTTTCCTCTTCAGTTTGACCTAGCCCATCAATCTGTAGCTTCAAGAGTCTCTTTTGTGCTTCCAATGTGACTTTTTCATGTTTTACCCATTCAATTATTCTTTCTTTCATCTTCTTTAATTTGATGGGGATTTTGCTTGCTGGCTGGTGGTTGGCTTCTCGTTGCTCATTCCACCACCCTTGTAGCTTGGCATTGAAAGCTTGCTTAGCCTGCCATTTGTTTTCTATTCTGAAAGGCTTCTTGCCCCATTGGCTAAGCTTCGTGTCTAGGAAAATAGGCCAGTGGTTTGAAACCACCTTGCCCAGAACTCTACCAGTGGCATCTCTGTACATATTAATCCAATCTAGTAATGCAAGAAACCTATCGATTTTAGATAGAATAGGTTGTGCTTGTTTGTTACTCCATGTGAACATTTTCCCAGCAGTGGAAATTTCTTCAAGCTCATGTGTGGCAATGAATTCGTTGAAACTCCTCATTGTAGAGGTAATTCTCCTAGCTTGGGGGGATTTTTCATTTCTAAATCTTATGGCATTAAAATCTCCAGCGAGCAGCCATGGTCTCTCCCATCTGGACATTAGATCCCCCATCTTATCCCAGAACTGGTTTATGTTATTGTGAGAGCATGGTCCATAGATTCCTCCCACACACCATGTTAGGTTTTGAGTTTTATCATGAATTTGAAGGCCAATGCAAAATGCTCCTTTTTCAAATTCCATAACATGAATTAGGACTTGGTTCCAAAAAATTAGTATTCCTCCTGAAGAACCGAGAGCATCAATTGCTTTCCAAGAGGGTGAAGAAAAGGGAGCAATATTTCTAACAATTTCATCATTCACGCATTGGATTTTCGATTCTTGCAAAATTACAAAAGACACCCTAACGGACGTTAATACATCTTTAATATTGGCTCTTTTTAGGGGTCCACCAATGCCCCTTACATTCCAGGAGATCGCTTTCATATTCAACGATACAGACGCCTTCCAACTCCTCTTTGGGCGATATTTGCCCTGCGTTGTGGGATCGGTGGTTGTGGCCTCCTTTCGCCCAATGCACTCCTTTCGCCCAATGCAATGCGTGCAGCTCTCACATCTTCCAGAATTTCAGCAAGACGGATAATAACTGCCAAGTCCTCTTCTAAATAACGATCATTGTTTGTTCCGGCGCTTTCGAGCCAGGATGCCACTGCGGGGTCATTTGCATACTCATAGCGCCTCCGAGAGGCAGGACGTTCCACCTCACACGGGTGGCGTACCATCACTCTGTTTCTGTGCCTATGATGATTCGTAGGCTCGTACCCCTGCTGCTGGGGTCAAGGGTGAACATCCTCTGAATCTCCCTGACCCTGTATGAGGTGTTCCGACAGGGGGTGATCAGGTGAGGGCAGGGTTGGAGGTGAGGGGAGGTGGCGGAGCATCCTCACGTAATACCTCCTTCGCCTTGGGGCCATTGACGGATTTTGGTCCGCCGGGAGGGGAGGTGTCTCTGCTGTAATTTAGCTGAGGTGTGGTGCCTCTAATCACTTGAACGATGTTGCACTCTATTTCCAGTGAGAAGGCCGGGTTATCATATAGAGCACGAGGGGGAGATGCGTGTGGCTCTATACCATCGGGTATTTTAACACTGCCTGGTTGCTCGCTAGAGCGACTGTCAGTCTGTAGAGTTTCCAGAGGAGAATTAAGGACAACATACCTATTTTGTAATGGAAGCGGCGTTGCAGCTCCAAAGGTCGTCTCGTCTGTCCTTTTGTATGGGCTCGTTGGTTCCCCATGCATCCGTCCCAATGTTAGGTGGGGGGATTAAAATTTGAATTAGGCGCGTATTCAAATTGCCATGTATTCTATTGTGTCGCCACATGTTCAAAGAAGGTTCGAGAGCTTCGTTGACCGGTGACTCAGGTTCAGCGAGTGGTGACTCAGTGGGATCAGTGAGTGGGGACTCAGTGAGCCGAGTCGCGAGTCGCCCATGTCGTTCCATCGTCTCCAGCGCCGGCGTCGGTGTGCAGCTGGAATCCGAGTCCGGGATACCAAAAACATTGAACTCCTTATTTCCCACATTTATGGCGCACCTACCAGTGGCCATCTGTCCCCCCACTTAACCCAAGCTCTTGCCATGTCAATCCTCTTTTTTTTTTGTTTTTGTCGCCTCATCAAAGTGGATGGGGTCACCGTATTTACCAAATATCTCCTTCAGCAGTTTGTCATTCCAGAGCTCTGGAGGTATTCCGAAAAGCTTGAGCCAGCCTTCTCCCGCCGAGAATCCCCTTCGCCATGGCCGTATCCCTTCGCCTCCGTGGTGTTGTGCTCCTTCCATGCTTCGCAGATAGTCTCTGTACATCCTCTTCCTGTTTCATCCATAAGAGCCATCGTGTATCACCCATGAGGAGAGGTAGGGGTCATAGTCCATCTTAGCTGCTCGCCTTATTCGCTCTAGGACTGTTTCTTCCTCTATCTTTTCCTTTTGCTTTGTAGATTGGTGATCTCTTTAGATTCTCTTCTCCTTCTTGCCATGTCGATTCTGGGACTGTGAGGCAGGCTATCTCTGTCTGTTGGCTCAGAATCTCTGGCCGTTTTGGGTGTTCCTCTTCTGCTTTGTTCCAAGTGACGCTTCCCAGTAGGCTGCTGAAGGCTTCCAGTAGATGGTTCCAGATGCTTTTTTTTGACGCTGCAGCAGGTATGTGCAACCTTGCCAAGATTTTGTCGTTCCTTCTCAGGGTAATCTTGCACATCGTGTTCGGCCGATTCGATACCCTAAACATCATCTCCATTCCAGATTTTTCTTGTTTCTTCTCTTGTTTGCCGTGCATCGAGGAGATATTGCAGCAAGGTCCAACATTCACGCAGGATGTTGGCCGAAAAATGCACGAAGGACCGTTTCGCGTCGTTGGCTATCGTAAGTTTGATGCTCCTCCTTGCTTCTCCCTCCGTTCTGTCCACCAAATCTTCAATATTCACTGTTGAATCTTCAAAACGAATGATTTTGGATCTGAGAGGGGTTTTGGGTAGTCTCCCTCTCCTCATAACCAGGATCCACTCGTTTTCCTCTTAGTTTCGTCCTTCGTTGACGGTCGGGTGCCTCTCTGGTTCGCCGGAGATGTGTCTGGCAACCCTTTCTTCTCTGGTGACCTCCGTCATTGCGTCCACCTCCAAAGTTGACTTTACTATTGACCAAGGGAGCCTCAAAACTCCCGCCAGTGTGTACTTGAATTCCTTCTCTCCGTAGACCCCAAATATTTCAAGGAAAAAAGAAGTTAATTGTTTTTTTGCACATATTTAGAAAGCCAGAATTTACAGGTATGCTAAAAATTGTATCTCATTATCCTCAATTGTTGTAAATTAAAAGGACATAGGATGATTGTAAATTAATTAAACATATGCTGAAAAGGAGAGGACCACACATGTGGGTCCCACTTGTTGATCCACAGGTGGTCCCCTGTGTGGGTCCTGCCATCCCGGCCAGGGATCGCGAGGGGGGAGATTGGGGATGTAAGGTCTTCTGATCGCAGGGATTCTGCCCCAATATTGTGTTTTTCGTTCCTTACCTGTTGTCTTCCCTCTCTCTCTGTAATTCCATTAGTGTGTTTGTAACGATTGTTGAAGAAGTTTTAATTAAGATTCTCGATCGGGTTTTCTTATTTGAACCTAGCGCCTTCAAAAACTCCCTCACAGTTGGAGCCTATAGACAGATTGGGTCTAGCCCAAAGACAAACAAATTGAGTCCGGTTTCATCCCAACACAACTAACTAAAGTTAGAAAAACTTTTTCCATCTAACAAGCTAGGATATTTTCTATCTATTTATTAAAGTGGGACTAAACTATAATGTAAGAGTAATGTTATAAGCGTGACTGCAGCAAGACGCGATAAATTGCGATCGCTGACGTGATGGCTTACGTGGCCGCCCACATCTCGCAGCTGAGTCGACAACAAAAAACCGGGTCTGGTTCGACCGAATCGCCTCCTCGCCCGCCCTTGCCTCGCCTCGCCTTAGCTCCCTGCAGCGGGCCCGCCCGCCTCTCGCTCCCAAGGCCCCGCCCGCCGCCTGCCTCCCGCAGCGGCCCCCCCGCCTGCCTCCGCGGCAGCCCCGCCGCCTCGCCTCCCCGCGCGGCCCCGCCCGCCGCTGCCTCCTGCGGCCCCGCCCGCTTAACTCCCTGCGGCGGCCCCCGCCGCTGGGCCTTGGCGCCCGCCCCCGCCGCTTAGCTCCCCGCGCCCCGCCTCGCTCTACCTCCTGCGCTGCCCCGCCCGCCCGCCTCCCGCAAGATGGGAAGCGAGGCTGCGGAGGAGGGAGGCGAGGCCGCTGGAGCGGGAAGCTGCGAGATGGGAGGCGAGGCCGCGGGCCCGCCTCCCGCCTCCCGCGGCCTCGCCCAGCCTCCTCCTCAGGCGCCCCCAGCCTCCCGGCCACCCAGCCGCTGGGTCTCCCCCGCCGCCGCCTCGCCGCAAGGCCTACCTGCCACGGCCCGCTGTCGCGTGCCTGCTTGCCGCTGCCTTGCTGCCGCTGCCTCCCTGCTGCTGCCTCCTGCCGCTGCCTCCTCCTCTGCCTCCCTGCCGCCGCCTCCCTCCTCCGCTGCCTCCCTGCTGCCTGCCTCCTCCTGCCTCCGCCGCCTGCTGCCTCCCTCCCTGCCTCGCCTGCACTCCTCGCAGCCTCGCCTCCCATCTTCCGCGGGAGGCAGAGGCGAGGGCGGGGCCATGGGAGGTAGAGGCGAGGGCGGGGCCAAGGAGCTAGAGGCGAGGGCGGGGCCAAGGGAGCTAGAGGCGAGGGCGGGGCCAAGGAGCTAGAGGCGAGGGCGGGGCCAAGGAGCTAGAGGCGAGGGCGGGCCGCCATGGGAGCTAGAGGTGAGGGCGGGCCGCCGGGAGGCAGAGGCGAGGGCGGGCCGCCGCGGGAGGCAGAGGCGAGGGCGGGCCACCGCGGGAGGCAGAGGCGAGGGCGGGCCCGCCATGGAGGCAGAGGCGAGGGCGGGCCGGGCCAAGGGAGCAGAGGCGAGGGCGGGCCGCCGGGAGCTAGAGGCGCAGGGCGAGGCAAGGGCGAGGCGAGGAGAGCGATCTGGGCCGAACCAGACCCCGGTTTTTAGTTGTCGACCAGCCGCAGATATGGACGCCACGTAAGCCATCCACGCCAGCAAAGAGACGCAATTTATGCGCATCGCTGCAAAGACGCATAGCATTACTCATAATGTAATGATCTAATAGTCTTACAAGAACTGGCTACCGAGTACAGATCTCAATGGTATAAATATCATGTCCGGACTCAAGACCTCTTTTCTTTTTAGTTTTCCATTTTGAATGGCTAATGAAAACGCCATTAAGAGGCCAACATCTGAGACTCAATACCCAAGTTAGCTCGACAAATGCCACAGAAAATTGGATGACCAAACAACAACCCTATACCCATCTTAGCATCCAAAACTCCAAACCATTTACAATTAAAATTGGAAGACCCAAGAATATATCTAGTGGAATGTCCTTTTTTTTATGAAATATTTGTTTTACTCGTGCTTGCTTATGATAGTAAGAACAAGCATGATATTTTTTTTTTCTTTCTTGCTTTCTTGCAAAGTTAGAGTCTATGGGTGACTGAGCTTTTTTTTCTTTTTTTTTAATTTCTTTGGAAACAAGGTTTATTAATAAGCTAATGATATTGATTTATTTTTGACCAATTTTTAGAAAAGGCTGATTCTTTTATATATGGCTGCTATAAAATTTTGAGCAAACTTCTGCCATTTGCCCTTTTCCTTATTTCAGATTTTCACGAATTATAATTGAAAGTCTGCGTATTGTAGACAGGTTGATATAATTTCTGTTATTTGTTTATGTAAAAATATTTACCAATATTTTAGAATCTTAGATAACTAATTAACATTTATACAAGTATTTTTAAAATTAAAACGAATGGCCCGTTTAACCCGTTTTAACTATATTTTTAAAGCTATTATATGGAAATTGATTTGGTGAACATTTTGTAGTTTGTATATATTTTAAAAGCCATAATTTGCTAGCATGTAAAAACTATATTATTCATATATTTAAAAAAATTCTTATGTGGTATAAATTAATTGATTATATGACATGGAAATTGATCTGGTGATCGTTTTGTACATATTTTAAAAGCCATAATTTACATATTTCATTATCCCCAACTTTTGTAAATTAATAGGATATAGTCTGAAAAGGAGGACCCACATGTGGATCCCACTTGTTGATCCACGGGCGGGTCCTCTGTGTGAGTCCCGCCCAACTGGCCAGGGATCGCACCGCTGAACTCACACGCGGGCTTTATAAATTTTTAGTCTTCCGCTCGGGAAGACGGAGTTATGGTTGTGGGATGAGAGAACGGGGAGAAGCAAGAAGAAGATGGGTCTGATTGCCTTCCGCCGTCTCTCGCCTCCGACGAAGCCCGCGCCCGGCGCTCGCCGGCGCCCTCGTCGGAGGGGAGAGAGGTGGTGAGAGGTCTTCAGATCGCAGAAAATTTGCCCCAATATTAATGTGCATTGCTTTCCTTACCAACTGTCTTCCCTCTCTCTGTAATTCCTTCAGTCTCACCATTCTTTTGAACCTTTTTTGTCCGAAGGCACAGTGTGTTTGTAACGATTCTTGAAGAAGCATCAAACAAGATTCTACATTGGGTTTTCTTTATTGAACTGCGCGCGACTTTGCCTCTGCGATAATTCTTGAATATTGAGACTAGAGAGGTAACGAGAGCTTCCTGTGTTTCTACCATCTTCTTGGGCTATGCTTTTCTTCTCTTTGTTTTCTAGTCTCGCTTCCCCCCGCGCGTCCTATCTTGTCTTCGGGAACTCTTGCTTTATTTTCTTTTCTCCTTTCTACAAATCCCAATATCTGAGAATTGTCGAGTGCCTCCCGATACCCACTTTCGATCTTTAGAACATTCGCATCTCTTGCGTAGACGCCCGCTCTCATCTGTGCTCGACCTCTGCTCTTGAGTCTTTGATTGTTCTACTGTTGCAATAACTAGACTGTTCTTTGTTAGTGAATCTCTGTTTTGATTATGGTGAGATTTTCGGTTTCGTTTCTTCTTCCCGTTTCTCATTCGCGTTTCTCGTTTTGTAGTTTCTAAACGAGGTTCTTGATAGGTTTTTCTTTATTAAACTGTGCGCGATATCACCACTGGAATGATCTCGTTTTTCTCCTGTTTCTATGATCTTTCGGGTCTCTGAATTTTTTCTTTGTATTTTCCATGTTATAATTCACTGTTGAAAAACTCAATCTTCTCCAATTCTCTGTGTTTGTTCGGGGCCTTCCCATGCCTCTGATAAATCAGAGGGAAACAGGAAAGGGGTTTGTAACCCTGTTCTTCTTTTCTGGTTCATGTGGTTTTCTATGGGTTCTTTATTCGGTAGTCCTAAAAGTCTATTCTGTACGTTTTTTATTTTCTGAAGATGATAAAACAATTCGAACTCGACAATTGCAAGAATCACTTCAAAAACATTGATAATGGGAATTATATTGAGCAAGAATGTCTACTACGAAAAATGCCTTAATAATGTTTTTTTAACAGTTAATGGCTTTCTTGTTTTATTCTTTCAAAAAAGAATAATGTTTCGTGCACTTAACCATGCCCGAAATATGATATTTTAATCTTATGTGAGTTAAGCAGTGCACGAGTCGGGCACTGGTTAAGTGCACGAATCATCACTCTTCAAAAAATTGAGAAAACTCCTATTTACTAGTTACCTTATAACATATGCTAGCTAGGTGCATGTGCTATTTATTATTACCATAATCAAAGTACTTATAACATTTCTTCTCATAAATTCTCTTTAACTTGTCTATGTGGTAGAATAGCATGATTAAATAATTATATTATGGACAAAATCGGCGTTGATTATGAAGCATGGGTTGAGGGGAAAGAATTGTTTGTGATATGACTAATGATATGATGGATTCTTCAAACATAAGTTTAATTTGGTTGCCATACTATCACTACTGCTGATATATATATTATCTTTTCTGTGGACAGCGTCCGAGTTGGAGTAGAGATGAGTTCATTTTAGGAAGCCACGAGTTTACCTCATCTCCACCCAGACCATTGAAAATCCTCTCACATGGGAACAATCATAGCTAGAGTTCTTAAACCCCCCTACCTGTTCTATTTCCATTTCGTCCAATTCATTTTCGAAACGTTATGTTTCTCATTATTACCCGATTTTCCAATGGGTAATCAGGTAATAAACGATAAAAGAACATAAAATAATAAAAATGGTAAAAAATTTAAAAACTAAAAAAATAGAAAAAATGTAATAGCAATAAATCGAAAAATATTGGAAATGGGGAGCAGTTGAAAGGAAAAGGGAAATGATATTATTACACAAATTACTATATTACCCTCATTTAAACGATAATTTAAAAAAGGATTTGAAATAATTATTTTCACTATTTATTAACTAGTGATAATCAGAAATTTTTTTTTATCGAAAAATAATTTCAGTACTACCATATTTTACTATAAATTTTTACATCTAATGCGGCTGTTCTCTGGCAGCCTAGTTTGTAGTCCAGATAAGGCCTAAGGTTTAAGGCTAGTTCCTACTTTATAAGCTAACAAATACACTTCACACTGTAAACCCTCATAGTAAAATTTGACATTGCATACATCACTTTTTTTTTAATTTCAGTTTCTTGCATTTAATAATGCATGTAGAATAGATCGGTAAGGGGTAAGTTTTATAACGCTAAGGCCCATACCTCCATCAATTAATTACCATCACTCTCTAGAAACATTTTGCACGTGCGCAATAGAGCATGGAAACTCAATCTTACACAATACACCGGATGCAACACATAAATAAAGAGCAGAAGTTAATGAAATAAGTTTAGCTGGCCCAGCCGATGTGCACATGGGAGGTAAAACCTTCCCAATGCTCAAATTGGGACCAGCTGCTTTGGACATTAGAGCATATGCGGCAGCTCGTTGCTAGGGTCACCGACTACATATCTCAATGGAATAAATATCAGGTTCACACTGGACCCTCTTCTTTCTTTTCAGATTTTCATTTTGAATGGATATTGAAAAAGCAATTAAAAGGGCATCTCAAACAAAATAGTGGTGATACGGGTAGGTGAGTTTTTACAATGTGACATGGCATCTTCATTGGCAATCCAAGTAAAAGATAAAATAGGAATTATCTTCCTATTCTATAGGGAAGCCTAAATGCTAGACCTTATCTGGAATGCCAACTAGACTGCGAGGATAGCCGTGTCAGGATGTAAAACCTCACTATAAAATGTCAAAATACTAATATCATTTTTCTACAAAATAAAGTGGAAAACGTTTTTACCCAAGTAAGCTACACAAATGCCACAGAAAATTGCAAGACAAACGTCAACCTTATACCTAACTTATCATCCAAAACTCCCTACCGTTTACAATTGAAATTTGTAGCCCCAAGAATTAATATATCTAGTGGATATGCCGTTTTTGTTTGATGAGATATTTGTTTTGCTCTGCTTCAAATAGCAAGTACAAACATTGTATTCTTTTTTCTTTCTTTCTTTCTTTATTTCTTACAAAGTTTGAGTGTAATTAGATGGGTGATGAGATTTATTTTATTTGAGTAATGCTAGTTCCACCTACCACACAGTACTAGCTAACTAGAAATAGTTAAAAAGATAAAAAAATATTTTTTTATAATATCTTAAATTCTAAATGATAAACCCTAGGCAACTTTGATTCTGAGTGGCAGGTACGTCAGATAGGTACTGCTCTTAGGTGCAGCTAGTATTTTCCTATTTTTTTATTTCTTTGGATATAAGGTTTATTAATGTGGCAATAATATTGTTTTATTTGACCAATTTTTGGAAAAGGCTGATTCGTTGTTTTGTTTTTACTTTTTCAATGACTTTTATGGAATTTTGAGCAAGCTCCTCCTGCCATTTGTCTTTTCCTTAATTCAGATATTTGAGTATAAAAATTGGAAGTCTTTGCGTATTGTAGTCTTGTAGACAAGTTAATATAATTTCTGTTATTTTTAGTTTAGAAATATTTATCAATATTTTAGTTAACTAATTAACATGTGTACAAGTATGTTTAAAATTAGAACGAACGGACCAGTTCAACCTCTTTAGGGCATTTTTTTTAAAGCTATAATATGGAAATGGATTCGGCCAACATTTTGTTGTTTGTACATATTTTAAAAGCCATAATTTGCAAGCATGTAAAAACTATATTATTCATATAAGTTTAAAAAAACAATTCTAATGTGGTATAAATTAATTGATCATAGATCTAGAGAACGTTTTGTACGTATTTTAGTATTATAATTTACAAGCATGTGAAATAAATTTTTACAAATTATAATTTAGTGTAAATTAATTTAAAGATATGATATTATTTTTTGAAAAAGAACACCTGAATTCTTGATCATATATCTACTTTGATAAACTTATAATTATTCCTACAGAGATAAGTTATCGATAAATATTAAAAATTACATGATAATACATACCAAAAATTCATCCTTAATTTAAATATATTCAAATTACAAATAATACACCACGGGCGGGTCCCCTAAGTGGGTCCCGCTCATCCCGGCCATGGATCGCACGGCTGAACTCATATGCGCGCTTTATGAGTTTCTCGTCTTCCCTTAGTGAGCAGAGTTTGAGGTTGAGACTTGAGAGCGGCGTGAGCGCGAAGAAGATGGGTCTGATGGCCTTCCGCCGCCTCTCTCGCCTCCGACGAAGCCTGCGCTCGGCGCTCGCCGGCGCCCTCGTCGGAGGGGAGATTGGTGGTGAGAGGTCTTCAGATCGCAGGATATTGTGCGTTTCTTTCCTTACCTTTCTTCCCTCTCTCTGTAATTCCGTCTGTCTCACCATTCTTTTGAATCTTTTCGTCCGAAGGCACAGTGTGTTTCTAACGATTCTTGAAGAAGCTTTAAACAAGATTCTAAATTGGGTTTTCTTTATTGAACTGCGGGCGACTTTGCCTCTGCGATAATTCTTGAATATTGAGACTAGAGAGGTAACGAAAGCTTCCTCTGTTTCTATTAGCTTCTTGGGCTATGTTTTCTTTTCTTAGTTTTCTAGTTTCGATTTCTCCCGCGCGTCCTGTCTCGTCTTCAGGAACTCTCTCTTTGTCTTCTTTTTTCCTTTTTACAAAACCCAATTTCTTAGAATTGTCCAGTGCATCCCGAGACCCACTTTCGAAATTTTGATCATTCGCATCTCTCGGCGGCTCTCATCTGTGCTCAACCTCTGCTCTTGAGTCCGCGTAAATAACAACTGCTTTTGTTTCTCTACTGTTGCAATAACCGGAATGTTCTTTGTTATCTTTCCGGCCTCTGTACTTTTGTCTTTGTATCTTCCATGTTATAAGTCACTGTTGAAAATCTCAATTTTCTTTTCTCTGTGTTTGTTCGGGGCCTTCCCATGGTGCTGATATGAAATTAGAGGAAAGGTAAAGGAAATTGTGACCCTCTTTTTTTTTTTTTTTTGTTTGGATTTCTACGGGTTCCATTATTCTGTACTCTTAGAAGTCTATATACGTTTTTGATTTTCTGTAGATGATAGAATAATTAGAACTCGACAATTGCAAGAATCTCTTAAAAAACATTCCCTGCAGAGGTTATGGAGAAGTGGTTTTCTTTCGTGGCGATTTTTTTTTATTGTTATCAATTGTCTTTGGAATGGTTATTATATTGATCAAGAAAGAATGTTTACTACCAAAAATATCTTGCGGTGGTTAAGGAGCATGTTTCTTTTTGTTAAGAAAATTGATTCATTAATGGAATTTGAATTCACGAAACTCTTTACCTCCATCAATTAATTACCATCAGTCTCTAGAAACATTGGGCACGTGCGCAATAGAGCATGGAAACTAAATCTTACTAAATACACCTGATGCAACACATAAATAAAGAGCAGAAGTTAATGAAAAAGTTTAGCTGGCCGAGCTTATGTGCACATGGGAGGTAAAACCTTCCCAGATGCTCAAATTGGGACCAGTTGCTTTGGACATTAGAGCATCTGCGGCAGCTCGTTGCTAGGGTCACCGACTACATATCTCAATGGAATAAATATCAAGTTCACACTTAGGACCCTCTTCTTTCTTTTCAGATTTTCATTTTGAATGGATATTGAAAAAGCAATTAAAAGGACAACATCTCAAACAAAATAGTGGTGATATGGGTATCTGAGTTTTTACTATGACATTGCATCTTCATTGGTAATCCAAGTAAGAGATAAAATAGGAATTATCTTCCTATTCTATAGGGAAGCCTAAACGCTAGACCTGATCTGGAATGCCAACTAGACTGCCAGGAGGATGTAAAACCTCACTATAAAATGTCAAAATACTAATATCATTTTTCAACAAAATAAAGTGGAAAACATTTTTACCCAAGTAAGCTACACAAATGCCACAGAAAATTGCATGACCAACCATCAACCTTATACCTAACTTATCATCCAAAACTCCCTACGGTTTACAATTGAAATTTGTAGCCCCAAGAATTAATATATCTAGTGGATATGTTGTTTTTGTTTGATGAGATATTTGTTTTGCTAGGCTTCAAATAGCAAGTACAAACATTGTATTCTTTTTTCTTTCTTTCTTTATTTCTTGCAAAGTTTGAGTGTAATTAGATGGGTGATGAGATTTATTTTATTTGAGTAATGCTAGCTACACCTACCACACAGTACCAGCTAACCAGAAATAGTTAAAAAGAAAAAAAATTATTTTTTTTATGATATCTTAAATTCTAAAGGATAAACCCTAGGCAACTTTGATTCTGAGTGGCAGGTACGTCGGATAGGTACTGCTCTTAGGTGCAGCTAGTATTTTCCTATTTTTTTATTTTTTTGGATATAAGGTTTATTAATATGGGAATAATATTATTTTATTTGACCAATTTTTGGAAAAGGATGATTCGTTGTTTTGTTTTTACTTTTTCAATGACTTTTATGGAATTTTGAGCAAGGTCCTCTTGCCATTTGTCTATTCCTTATTTCAGATATTTGGGTCTAAAAATTGGAAGTCTTTGTGTATTGTAGTCTTGTAGACAAGTTAATATAATTTCTGTTATTTTTAGTTTAGAAATATTTATCAATATTTTAGTTAACTAATTAACATGTGTACAAGTATGTTTAAAATTAAAACGAACGGACCGGTTTAACCTCTTTAGGGCATCATTTTTTTAAAAAACCTTAATATGGAAATGGATTCGGCAAACATTTTGTTGTTTGTACATATTTTAAAAGCCATAATTTGCAAGCATGTAAAAACTATATTATTCATATAAGTTAAAAAAAACAATTCTAATGTGGTATAAATTAATTGATCATATGATATGGAAATTGATCTAGAGAACGTTTTGTACATATTTAAAAGTATAATATACAAGCATGTAAAATAAATTTTTAAAAAATTATAATTAGTGTAAATTAATTTAAAGATATGGTATTATTTTTAGAAAAAGGACACCTGAATCATATTATGTCTTGATCATATATCTACTTTGATAAACTTATAATTATTCCTACAGAGATAAGTTATCGATAAATATTAAAAATTAAAATTACATGATAATACATACCAAATTAAAATTCATCCTTAATTTAAATATATTCAAATTATTCATTCCTTTAATTAGTGCATGCCACACAGCATTTTAAAGTTGGTCTTAATAAAAGTTCCAGCACAGGGCGGGTCCCTAAAGTGGGTCCCCTAAGTGGGTCCCGCTCATCCCGGCCATGGATCGCACGGCTGAACTCATATGCGCGCTTTATAAGTTTCTCGTCTTCCCTTAGTGAGCAGAGAGTTTGAGGTTGAGACTTGAGAGCGGCGGTGAGCGCGAAGAAGATGGGTCTGATGGCCTTCCGCCGCCTCTCTCGCCTCCGACGAAGCCTGCGCTCGGCGCTCGCCGGCGCCCTCGTCGGAGGGGAGATTGGTGGTGAGAGGTCTTCAGATCGCAGGAGATTGTGCGTTTCTTTCCTTACCTTTCTTCCCTCTCTCTGTAATTCCGTCTGTCTCACCATTCTTTTGAATCTTTTCGTCCGAAGGCACAGTGTGTTTCTAACGATTCTTGAAGAAGCTTTAAACAAGATTCTAAATTGGGTTTTCTTTATTGAACTGCGCGAGACTTTGCCTCTGCGATAATTCTTCAATATTGAGGCTAGAGAGGTAACGAAAGCTTCCTCTGTTTCTATTATCTTCTTGGGTTACGTTTTCTTTTCTTAGTTTTCTAGTTTCGATTTCTCCCGCGCGTCCTGTCTCGTCTTCAGGAACTCTCTCTTTGTCTTCTTTTTTCCTTTTTACAAAACCCAATTTCTTAGAATTGTCGAGTGCATCCCGAGACCCACTTTCGAAATTTTGATCATTCGCATTTCTTGCGTAGACGGCGGCTCTCATCTGTGCTCAACCTCTGCTCTTGAGTCCGCGTAAATAACAACTGCTTTTGTTCTCTACTGTTGCAATAACCGGAATGTTCTTTGTTATCTTTCCGGCCTCTGTACTTTTGTCTTTGTATCTTCCATGTTATAAGTCACTGTTGAAAATCTCAATTTTCTCTTTTTCTCTGTGTTTGTTCGGGGCCTTCCCATGGTGCTGATATGAAATTAGAGGGAAAGGTAAAGGAAATTGTGACCCTCTCTTTTTTTTTTTTTTTTTTTTTTTGTTTGGATTTCTACGGGTTCCATTATTCTGTACTCTTAGAAGTCTATATACGTTTTTGATTTTCTGTAGATGATAGAATAATTAGAACTCGACAATTGCAAGAATCTCTTAAAAAACATTCCCTGCAGAGGTTATGGAGAAGTAGTTTTCTTTCGTGGCGATTTTTTTATTGTTATCAATTGTCTTTGGAATGGTTATTATATTGATCAAGAAAGAATGTTTACTACCAAAAATATCTTGCAGTGGTTAAGGAGCATGTTTCTTTTTGTTAAGAAAATTGATTCATTAATGGAATTTGAATTCACGAAACTCTTAGTTAGAAATAGAAGCTGTTAAAAAAACAGCTCACAAGAGTTGAGGACTTTTCTTAGGAGATACTAGTGAAGTATAAAATGTTTGGCTCTTTGGATGTTGAATTTGTGTTGTTGGTTACACTATGCTGGGGTGTTCAGCCCATGGGGTAGGTGACTTACTTCCAAGGAACCCACTCGACTCGGGTATCTGTACGTTAATCCGAGTCAGGTTGGCAAAATCGGTCCGAGTTGAATGTTGGACTGAGTCCAAGTTGGAGTAAGTCTTACCTCTTCTCTATGGAGACCATTGAAAATCCTCTAACATGGGAGCGCAACCATAGCTAGAGTATTGAATTCACGTAACATACAAATCAAAATAGGTTATTGATTCCATTTATTGTTTCTGATTATCGCTACCTGTTCCATTTCTATTTGGTCAGATTAATTTTCCAATCATTATGTTTCCCATTATTACCCCATTTTCCAACGGGCAATAGGGTAATAAACGGTAAATGAATATAATATTATAAAAATGGTAATGGTGTAAAATTGACACCCCTAAGGCCTATACCTTCATCAATTAATTACCATCGGTCTCTAGAAACGTTAGACAAGTGTTCAATAGAGCATGGAGACTCGCTGTTACCGAAGACACCTGATGCAATAAGACAAAACTAAAGTGCAGAAGGTAATGCAGTAAGTTTAGCTTCCCCAGATGCTCAAACCGGGACCAGTTGCTCTGGACATTAGAACCATCTGCAGCAGCTCGTTGTTAGCGTCACTGTTGTTCAGTAGCTGCTGTAGCATTTAGATTTTTTTACAAACTAAAAGTAAAAAAAAAAAAAAAGAAAATCTTGTTTCCAAATTCTTTCATAAAAGACCCCCTTTTTTTTTATTTCAATACAAATATTACTTAAGAAAGAGTTAACTCTAGTTTTAGGTAAGGGTCTAAAAGATGTTATACTGACAACAGAGTACAGATGTCAATGGAATAAATATCACGTCCGGTCCAGAGTCAGGACCTTCTTCTTTCTTTTCAGATTTCCATTTTTAATGACTAATGAAAAAGCAATTAAAAAGTCCAACATATCAGACTCAATAATGTGGAAAGGTTTTTTACCCAAGTTAGCTAGACAAATGCGACAGAAAATTGGATGACCAAACAGCAACCTTATACCCATCTTATCATCCATAGCTCTTAACCATTTACGCTTCCTCTGCAAACCCAAAAACAGAGAAATGTGGCTTTCTTCAAATAGGAAAAAAAAAAAAAAAGAACCCACCACTCCTTGTAACTGAGTCAGAGGGCTGCAGAGAAAGAAAAGGCATCGGATAAAAAGAAAAAGAGCGTTGGGTGTGTCTGCGTGAGAAGAAAGAGAAAGCGTAAAGATGAGTGTTGCGTCTCTGGAATTTTGAAATGAAATCTCTCAAAATCTGGATGAATCCAAGGTGGGGGGGATGGAAGAGAGAAGGAGGAGGGAGAGTGGAGACAAAAGACAGTCAACCAGACAAGAAGGCAGCCGCTAATCCCAGAAACGGCTCTCCCCAGAAATGTAAGCACGAAACACAGAGAAGGATGAACTGAAACCATGCCGTCATGTCTCGAAACGGCTTTTTCCCCATGTATATTTCTTCTCTCAGGGGAGAGAGAGAAACAGAGAGAGAAACAGAGAGAGAAATAGAGAGAGAAGAGGCCGAAGGGGAAGAGATAGTATATATTAAAGGAAAAGAAAAGAGAAAGAAGGGGGAATAATGATTACGGACTATGGAGCGCGGGGTGTGCATCAGTGCATGCTTCGCAGAGCCTGAGGGGAGACCAAAAGACATTTGGTTCAGAGGCGAGCAGAGGACGCGACGGCCGAGGAGGGCGGCTCGTCCAAATGGTGGGTCCCCTTTCCTTCCCCTTTTATCGCCGGAATTCGCCGCATCCGTATCGCCGCCCCTGCCGGAATCCGGCCACCCTCTGTCGGGCCTAATCACGAGAAATGCCCAAAGAGAGAGAAAGAGAGAGACTCTTTCACGCGCCCGCGCTGCGACCGTCAGACCTCAGGGGTTTTATAAGTTACATGTATTCATTTATACATGCCTTTTTTTTTTATCATCATTATTTCGTAAAAATGAAATTAAAATATAAGTATTGTATATATTGGGTCAAAATTTGACCAGAATGCTCGTATTAGTGATACGAGGGAACAATGTGGAGACAAGGGTATTGGGGAGAGTTTTTAAGGGCCGCGTGATCCCAAGCGAACTACAGTACCCCCCTCGACAGACACGATTCAGGGCTATGAGCGCTTATGATTTTTTTTAGAGGCGCGGTCGTGGCACCCTAGCACGCTGCCCGAACACCCCGTCACTGGCTTTTTCGCGGCGTCCTGTTCCTCACACGCACCGCCATACCAACATCATCATTCCCACGCACCCCCTCCTCCCACGTGGCCGCTCTTCCTCGGCGAGCACTTCCCTGGACAGCCCTATCGAGTTCGGACGAGTTTCAATGACTCGTGCTGGCGATTTCAGGCCGAGTCTCTGTAACTCGTGGCCCGGTCTATGAGTACTTCGCCTAAAAGCGGCGTCCCGTCACGACTCTCGTAAGCTCAAAAAAGCCACTTTTGTCTACGGAAGGAGGACCTACGTTTGTTTCACTTACTCAGGTGGGGTGGGGTCCAGTGTAAAGGTGGACCCCGGGGAGAGATCTTCCTGATTAAGATACCGCATTACGTCACTCCCTCGTCAGCGCTTGCTGTGACGTGGACCCCATCGGAACTTGGACGGCCGAGATCCGGAACAATGGGCGGAGTCGATAGAAAAGAGCTAACGTGCGCCGGGAGGGTCCTGGGCTATTCAGGCCGGGGAGCCGACAAGAAGGACGCCGACAGCCGTCTTTTTACCAACACTCCCCTCCTGAAAAAGCCTGTCCACTGTCGCGAAAAAATTTACCCTTCACTGTTTACTCCTTTTTTTTTTTTTTTTTTCCTTTCTTCTTCGAAGAGAACTTTTCGTATTTCATTTTCTATATATTTTATTTTTTTCCTTTAAAAAATAAAATATAAAAATATGAGAGAAAAATGGAAAAAAATCCCACTTTCCACACCCAGGCTTTCTTTATCGGTCCACTGATCTGCATGCGCTGACGACTATAACTACCTGTGTCACTGAATTACAGAAATACCCTCCATGTCAAAGGAATTTTAAAATAATCCCTCACCCGCTTGCTCTCCTATAAATAAATGCGTGCGTTATTACTCCGGCCAGGTACCGAGTCGTCACTGTTGGTTGTGCTGCTGCTTCTTCTTCGACGGGTTCTTTTGTTTTGTTATTTTTTTGCTTCGCAGAGATTGGAGATTACTACAACCTTCAAAGAATGCATTACCAAACGGCGCCGGGGACTTCGTGGGGGACGTACATGGCGGCGGCAGCTGCGGCGGCGGCTGCGGGAGGAGGGGAGGTGGAGGAGGAGGAGGAGGAGGAGGAGGAGGAGGAGGAAACGGGGATCCGCTGGAGAGGGTGGAGAGGCTGGCGAGGGAGAACGCGGTGGTGATATTCAGCTTGAGCAGCTGCTGCATGTGTCACGCCATAAAGAGGCTCTTCTGCGGAATGGGGGTGAACCCGACGGTGTACGAGCTGGACGAGGACCCGAGAGGGAAGGAGCTTGAAAAGGCCCTCATGCGCCTCCTCGGCACCTCCTCCCCCGTCCCCGTCGTCTTCATCGGCGGCAGGCTCGTCGGAGCCATGGACCGGGTCATGGCATCCCACATCAACGGCACCCTCGTCCCTCTCCTCAAAGAAGCCGGCGCTCTCTGGCTCTAGCTACCTACCTCATAATTAACAACAACATTTTCTTCTTCTTCTTCTTCTTCTTCTTTTAATTTCATCCAGTACCGGTGCTAGTACTGCTGCTGCTACTGCTGATATCATGCTAAGGCCGAGATTTTAGATTATAGATTGAGAGAGAGAGAGAGTTTGGAAGGGGAAGTGAGGGAAAATGGGTGTGGTTTGTTTTTCTAGTTTAGGACTCATCCCCTCCTCTCATCCAGTTTGTCACACACTTGGAGGGATGATTTTAGTTTCCTTCTTCTTTTTTTTCGTTTGTTTATGGTAATGCTGAGAGTTTCTTATAAAGAGAAAGGGAGAGAGAGAGAGAGAGAGAGAAGAGACGAGAGAGAGATCATAGAGAATGTATTTCGCTCACTTCTTTGTATAGAAAGACAATGAATATTGAAAGACAAAAACCAAAATCCTTGTTTCTTCTGTCGCCTCTACTTCTTCTTCCCTTTCGTTGCTGCTTCTGAAAAAATGCTGCTTAATTGTGTTCTTCGTTTTTTTTTCTTTTTCTGGACACGTACTGCTCTCGGAGAATTTCCGCCCGGAGCAGACCACGTCACCCCAGAAACCCTCACCCCGCGCGAGGCCGTACGAGGAAAAGCTGGGCCCACTCGGCATGATGAAATAGCTCAGGCTACGACATGTGTAAGGAAAGTACCCACGCCAAGCGCGAATCGCGAGGTCGGAATAAAACGTGACACGTGGGGCGGAAATCGTCCGGCGGGAGAGGCGGGAGCAGGGGAAAATGGAAGTACCCACGCCAAGCGCGAATCTCTCTCTCTCTCTCTCTCTCTCTCTCTCTCTCTCTCTCTCTCTCTCTCTCTCTCTCTCTCTCTCTCTCTCTCTCTCTCTCTCTCTCTCTCTCTCTCTCTCTCTCTCTTTTTTTTCATAGAGAAAGTTTTACTACTTTTTGATTGATTTTATGTCGCCATTTTTTCGTATCTATTTTAATATCGCGAAAAAAGGAAAATTAATTAGTCACCGACCTGGTGGTCCGGTCCAACTTAGTTCAACTATTGGTCTAATTATATTTGATCAAACGGCTTTTATATCAATTTTTTGATTAATTTAATTTGTAAAATATCGATTAAAGAAGAAACTTTTTTTCTAGAAAGTGGGTGAGACCGTGAGAGTGGAGAGGTAACAGATTAATTAAAGCTAAATTATTTAAAAACTTTTCTGGTGGATTCCGAATCATAAAAGGGGGATATATTTGTCTTTTCTTCTACGGTCTGATTTTATAAACTTATCCTTGAAAAGAAGGTTCAACATTTGTTCGATTTAAGGAAAGGATCAAGGAATCAATGTGCTACACATTTGCTCGTGGTACAAAGAAAGGGGAGACACGGGGATAAGGTGTCCTACGAATCCACGTCTCATCGGACGTGGAAAGCCAAAATCCAACGCATTGATTCCCTTGGCGGTCCAAAGGCTTCTGTCCTTTGAATCTTATAGACAAACGATATGTGCTATTTAAAAATATATATATATATATATATATATATATATATATATATATATAATACAATAAGCAACTGAATTAGTGATCAATCAATAGGAATTAAACAGGAATTAGGAAACTATACTGATAACTCCGACGTTTCCATGGGTTGAAAGCCCTTGACTTCATGTTCTATATTAGCATCTCGCTATTCACATCGGTGCCTCATTCAATTTATAATTAAGAAATCTGTGCCGAGACTACGAACTCAAGACTCGTGTCCTCATCTCTCCTGTCCTATACTAGCTAGAGGAAATTGCCTCGAAATCCAATTTGCCCGATCCATAAAAACTACCGACTCCCTACTAGGGCCAATTTATATAAATGTTTAGTTGACCTAGAAATACATAGATCGGGCCTCCTAGCAAAAGGTTCTCAAGTACAGATCAGGCCTATGAATGGATCATCATAGATATATTGGGCCACTAAATAGAATTGGGCCTTTAATATAGGAGTAATGCTAGGCAAAATATTTGAATATTTTTAATAAGCAGTATATTATTTGAATATTTTATTTTGGTAAACCCACCTGAAAAAATTTCATAGTTAATTATTTGATATTGAATATAACATATAAAATTATAACATCATACTCCAACATACTACGTCTTATAACTCTTTCACCTTATTTTGCGTTACCTGTCGTTCCTCTTCCTTCACCTTGGACACAGTTCCAGCGAGTCAGGTGGCCAACGGTGGCGACTAGTGGCTGGATTCCTGTTATCTTTGTTGAGGTAATTTTTACTTCCCTTTGTCCCAACCCTCTTTCTTCCGTTTTTTGCTCCCGCCGTCTAGCTACTAAGCAGGGTGTGAAAGAGTAAGTATTCCTTGATAATTTTCTCTTTCTATTGATGTCTATTTATACATGAAGTTATAATAATCTAGATCCAACTTAATAGGATTTGACAAGAAGAAGAAGGAGGAGAAAGAATAGGTAAAAGCTTATAGATCAGGCAACAAAGAGATAAGGTAAAACAAAATATTTATACAGGTGAACAAAATATCTATACAGGTGGCTTAACACTCCCCCCACAAACTCAAGTAGGCTCTAATACGTTGAGTTTGGATCGTAGAAGCTCAAAACAGGGCTTGTACAAAGGTTTTGTAAGGACATCAACAATTTGCTCCGTAGTCGATATGTGTTGAAGTGTAAATAGACCTGCCGTGAGTTTTTCTCTGATGAAGTGTACATCAATTTCAATATGTTTGCTGCGTCCATGAACCACTGGGGTGGAAGCCAAAAGATGGAGCTGACCGTTATCACAAAATAAGGTTGGCGAAGATTTGAGTGGAACATGAAGAAAGTGTAGAATGTGTAGAACCTATAAAATCTCCGTACATAAGCTTGCCAAAGATCTGTATACGGCTTCACAACTAGAGCGAGAGACCATGTGTTGTTTGTGAGATACCCAGGAGATAACATTTTGACCAAAGTAGGCAACATATCTAGTGGTCGATTGTCGAGTAGTAGGACAGCCTGCCCAATTCGAATCACTGAATCCTGATAGGGAAAATGTAGTTGGAGATATATGAAGACCATAGTTCACTGTATGTTTGAGATAACGTAGAATGCATTTTGCAGCTTGAAGATGAAGTTGAGAAGGTGCTTGCATGAACTGACACAGAGAATTGATAGCATAAGAAATATTTGGCCTAGTCATGGTTAAGTACTGGAGGCTGCCAAGTAGTTGACGATATGTTGTAGAATCAGTGAGAAGGTCATCATCTGAATTTAATATTTGGGGACCAGACATTAATGTAGATACAGGTTTAGCAGTATCCATCCCATAAGTGCGCAGAAGATCAAATGTATATTTGGTCTGGGTTAGAGCCACCTTTATATGGAATTGTTTCAAGGCCAAGTAGTGTAATGGTCCTAGATCTTTCATTTCGAATGCGGACTGCAATTTTGAAATGAATTGGTCAAGCGCGTTTGTAGTGGTGCCGGTGATGACGATATCAGCCACATAGATAAGTAATATAATAATTTGTGATGAAGTGAGTCGTAAAAATAAGGAGTTATCATGATGAGAATTGATAAAACCTGCTTTGAGTACAAATTGACTGAATTTAGAGTACCACACTCTTGGTGCTTGCTTGAGGCCATAGAGAGATTTTCGTAGTAGACAGAAATGAGATGGTTTATTAGGATTGATGAAGCCATGTGGATGTTCCATATAGACAGTTACTTGTAAATCACCATGTAAAAAGGCATTTTTGACATCTAATTGGCGAGAGGCCATTTGAAAGAGATGGCAATGGATAAGATCAAACATTGCTTTATACGATATACCCATTTACATTCAACAACATTCATATGTCTAGTCGCGAGGACCAGGGTCCATGTTTTATTTTTAAGAAGTGATTTATATTCTTCCTCCGATTGCAGGTAAATTGTCTAAATGTGTTGTGAGAGAAACAAGTAATGCATATTTGTGTGCTAACAAAATTTTAGGTCGCCTAATGCCAAACGATCTAGTTAAGCATATGATGGGCATTGTCGGGCAGGGAACGTCAGTGAGGTGGTAGAGCGGAGATTTGGAGTGGGACCCACATTTAATTGAGGGGATTTCGGAGTTGAGTTAACAAGCTCAATAATTTTAAATGTAGTGGTAACGGGCGATGAGGGTTCGGAAGCGAACTTGGTGGGAGGCAGAGAAGGCAGAGGCCGAGGAGTCGTGCTTGGTTTGAGCGGAGAAGAGGAGATGCTTGCAGAAGGCAAAGTGGAAAAGCGAACCTGCCGGACGGATCGAAACCCAGAAGTTGTTGATTTGGTGGGAATGATGCACAAACGGCAAAATGGAGGAAGGTTTATATCTGGTCTGTAGCAGCAGCAGGCGAAGAGCGACGAATTTCTGAAGGCAGGAGGCCGACGGGAATATCGCAAAAGTGGTGGAGAAGGCGAAGAGGAAGCTTGGGCTGGAGAATTTTGGTATTTTGCCGGAGAGAGAGAAGACGCATGGCGAGATTTGGGTGTCTGAGTAAAATTGGGGCGGGATGCCGAGAGCTTGGCGGGCGAGGAGTTGCGGCATCAGGCGGAGCGAGAAAGTTTGGAGTTGTTGGGGTGAATTGCAGGGCGCAACGAGGGGACTCAGTTTCTGGAGTTTGGTGGTTGGCCGAGAATTGAAGATTGCTGTGCTGCTGAGGAAGGAGGTGCAAGAGTGGTCGGAAGAACCGGCGTGGTTGACTGTCCTGACATAAGCTGCGGAGGAGTGGCCGAGATAGCATAATCAGTTACGAGAAGATGAAGAAGGTCGAAGAACAGTAGGTACAGGCGGAAAGCGGAGAGCTTTGAATGGAGGGGAAGCTGTTGAGGAAGGCTGCTGAGGAAGACCGGAAATACATTTTCATCAAACACAACATGGCGCGAGATTATAATGCGCCGAGATTTAATGTCCAGATAGAAATAAGCACCGACTGGTGCGAAAATCAAGTTTGGAGACTACAAACGGGCGAAGACAGGGGATGCAGAGACACCCAAAAGGTCGTAGATGCTCGTATGTAGGCAGAAATCCGTAAAGTAGAGAGAAAGGTGTTTGATCACAAAGTATTGTAACTATACAGGTGGCTTAATAGGGCGACGATCCGGCCTCGGCAACCTCAAGCTACTTTTAGTATTGTATCGACTTCCCCTTTTGTCCCACTCCTCCTTCTTCCATTTTTTGCTCCCGCTGTTTGGCTAGTAAGCAGGGAGACGATACGTCCTCGGCGACCTCAGGCCAGTTTCAGTATTGTATTGACTTCCGACCATCCAGTAAGGTTTTTTTTTTTTTTTTTTTTTTTTCTTCTTCTTCTTCTTCTTCTTCTTCCTTATCTTCCCTATTTTTTTCGATTCAGATTGGCAGTTATAAATCTTTTTTACTTCTCTATGACTCTCCTTCTGGCAACTTTAGTTTAAGAAACTCCCACGGAATCTTTGAAGATAAAATCGACGACGTTACCGTGTTAGTACTGTTGAGTATTGTTCTTTTTGCTTTTATCATGATCACAAGGGAAGAGTATCTAGTGATGGGTATCAAGGTGTTCGCTATAAGCACTGTGTTTGGGAGTTCCCTAACGCTGCAGATGCTGTACTTGCTGTGTTGTAGTTCCGCAGCAAAGCTCTAGGATGATAAATCTGGTGTCAGTGCCTCCTGTATTGGAGCTTCAGTCTCTTATATTCGCCCCTATAGCTTTGAGTAAGCATCCATTCCCCTGGTTTGACTCTCATTCAAGGGTTGCGATTACCTCTCTCACTTGTATATCCATTGTTTTCCTCCTTTCTAAACCTTTTGATCAGATTTTGGATGTTGTTGGTGCCAAAAAGCTTGTGAAGCTCTTTAAATTAGTCCTTAGCTAGAAAAAAATGGGAGCTACTTTCTTTGCCACTCTTCCTTCTGATGTGATTATGTGAGTAGCCTCTCTGGACCATCTGTGTCTCTATCTTATCCCAAGATGCACCTTGACATGAAAAAGTTGGTTCATCTCTTGCATTAATGAGAACAGGGGAGTGCTCTGTAGCATTTGTACAATCTGATTCTGTTGTCATTTCAATATGTTTCTCTTCTATTTTAACTTTTATTTTCCGTGTCACCTCAACAAGAGAAATTAAACAAACATATATTTTCTTCTCTGTCTCTTCCTTTTTTTTTTTTTTCTCACTTTCTATGCTGCGAAACACAGCCCAATGTTTTTTGGCCAGATATGATGTTTGTTTTAAAAGTTTCGTTCTAATATAGAGCTTTTCTTGAAAGGGCACGTTAAAAAGATGATGAATCAGGGGTATTTTGATAAATTTCTAATATATCATGAGGTGTGCTGTAAGCTCACCGTGTTAGGAGAGTGGTACTGTTGTTATATTTCTGGTTTGGCATGATATTTAGCTCTAGGTGATGACTTATGTACTTTTATGTGAATACGAACATTTCTGTCCATTCAGGTAATTTTATACTTCAATGATGTAAACATGATTATGGTTCACCTTTCTCCCCTGATCCAGAGACTCGAATGAACCCCTCTCTCCCCTCATTCTCTCTTCTCTATTTTCATTATTTTTACAGGGTATTTTACATGCAAATTTAAATGTTCCTAGCATCATAAATATCAGAAAGGCTTTTTCTATCGATTTTTTTTTTGAATTCTTGCAATCGAGCTTCCTTTATGATATTTGTCATAGAATGATGTTTATTTG
Organism: Aristolochia contorta; assembly: GCA_022405105.1. NCBI lineage: Eukaryota > Viridiplantae > Streptophyta > Magnoliopsida > Piperales > Aristolochiaceae > Aristolochia > Aristolochia contorta. The sequence goes on from JAHZSQ010000047.1 coordinate 74,991, forward strand.
ATTATTCTCCTTTGGCTTGTTCTTTGACTGATGCAAATTACTGTAATTGCATATTTTTGGTGGATGCTTGTGTACTATTTCTGGATTTTGATACCTAGATTTAAGAGGGGAATACCATTCAAAGGGATTTGACAATAAGAAACTTCCCCTCAGAATTATTCAGTCATTGCCTTTTGTCTGTATGGCGTGTTTTAAGTATGTAAAGAAGTAGATTTGTAAATGCCTATTGCCAGATAGAAGTGACTTTTCTTGTGCATGTTGTGTGCTTCATAATTACATTCATTTAGCATCCATGGTGATTATTGAATAGAAACTCCTGGCACTTAGCAACTTTGATGGCTCATCCCTTGGCAGCGGAGCCCAACTAGAGTAGGATGTGTCATTAGAGAAAGCTTGGGTCAGCTAATTTCTGGTCTTTTTGGACCAGGGGAACTCGTTTCTTCCAATGAGGCAGAGTCCCCAGAGCTCTCCTCTTAAGGGGTTGGAATTCTCAAAATGTTGGCTGGGCTTCTCATGGCAGAAGGTGTCATTGGCTGGGCTAGCATTCAGCGTCTCCTCCATGGAGTCTGAAGCCCACCTCCAATGAGATCTTCTCTATTTTTATGAGCTGGCGCATTGCATGGTTGAAGGCTTCTGCATCTGCCAACGAGGGAGGGGAGGGGAGGGAGGGAGGGGGGGGAGGGAGGAGGGAGGGAGGGAGGGAGGGAGCGAGGGAGCGAGGGAGGGAGGGAGAGAGGGAGGAAGGGAGGCAAGGAGGGAGGTATCCATCATTAGTTGGCTATGTTGTATGGACTCTCTTCCCTCTACTTTATTGGGGTGAAAACACAACCACTTTGGTTTGAGAGTGTGATGGAGTAAGCAATAGCTGAACCCTATCTTGGATTCAGAGTATTCATGGGCTGGGCTCTCCCCCCTTTCTAGCTTCTGTAATCTGAATATTTTGGCAAAAAATTAGCTGATTTAGTGCCCCCGAGCCTATTGTCATGGAAGAATGGAAGACCCCCCTTCCTTGAGTTTTACTTTTATGGTCCTCGGTTGGGAGCTGCAGTCTGGCTAGAGTGGCGGGACCCCCTTAGCTTCTCTTTGGTGGGTCCTCAAGGGAAGCCCTTATAGCTTTCTATGGTCCTGTGGACTTTTTTGGCCCCAAAGAAGCAGACTATAAGAGTCTTGTTAATTGGGATCAGGCTTTTCAGCCAGCACTTCAAAGGATCAGTGGAGATAGAAAGGGACTTCCTATTAGTGATAGGCTGGGCCAAGGAGAAGGTTCTACCCATTGGAAGCTGAAGTCCTTCGCTGACAAACTGGCAAGCAACGGAAATTGGAGGCGACTCCTAATTAGTGATAGGCTGGGCCAGAATGGATCTTCCCCTTGTAGGCTGAGCTCATGGGGTCTCAATAGTATGTCTGTCCTTTGGCTAGTCAGTTAATGTTTTAGTAGTCCCTTGCTAAGTGGCTCTGGCATTTTGCATCTTTATTTTCCCTATTATGTTGTACATTAACTTTGCCCTTTATATATTCTTTGACATTGTTCGTGTTAGTTTGTAAACTGAATGTGGGCTGGGGATGCCTATTAGACCTTATTATTCTTGAAAACACAATATAGGCTAATATAAATAATGGAAAATGGTAGTTTTGATTTCAGTTCTTTACTTGAAATGAGTTTAGGTCTAAATTGTGCGAACTTTTTAAAAGTAATCTTGTCAAAATATTAGATTATTTTGTTTCATTTTTTCAATGTATCCAAATATATCCCTCATGAAACTCAATTCTTAGATATAATTTATACTCTAATATCTGACTTTTTAAATCCACTGGACCCAATAAAATCCTCCAATATCTCAATATGGTAGGCTTTTTACTGTTTTTTTTATGAAGGTAGGGTTTATACTTGTTTGTGAATTTCTGCATAACTCTTTGATGAAAACTGGTATTTGTCTCGTTTTGGATCATTTCTGCATAACTCTTTCAATTGGTACACATAAATGGATGTCGTAGTGGTTATAGCTGAAACGTCATGGTGTGGACATGATATGACTTAGTCTCCATTTGAATATTGCTCTAGTGCAACATCCTGGTCAATCATGGCCCAGCTTTGTATTCATTTACCAAGTCCCTTTGGGAAGGTGTTTGCGTTATATTTATGCAATTTTTGTCGTAACAAAAGTCAAAAGAGGTTAGTTTTAGCATAAAGTTTTTGAGGTCTTGGAACCACTTAATTATCCTTCCAAGTTAGGATTGAAGTCTTAAGGTATTGTATTAGGATTGAAGTCTTAAAGTATTGTATTATATTGTATATGTAACAATATTATGTTTGTGATATAAAGACCAATGGGCCACATTTTGTGATCAGTTTTCTATTGTCAGTGAAATAGAATGACATACCAACGTAAACAGGAAAACAATATTTTCATTTTCATCCTGTTATTAAAAATTAGTAAAAATGAAAAAATCTTTAAACTGCTTCAATATGATACATAATTACATGTGATCATTTCCTAAGGTTGGATCGAAGTATAGCCAAAGATGATGAGGTATGGGATAATATTATACTTGTAATAGAGAGGATGATCCATAGTCACTTACAAGAAATTACTTATAGGCAATATATTTTCATCAAATAGGCGACTATCTATTTCATCATTGGATTTAGATTTGGAGATTCTTAACGATGACAATAGTGTAATAAAATAGCAAAAAAGAATAAACTTAAAGTGTTTTCTTTTTCCAAAAAATACTTACGCAGATATGTTATCTATAAGATACATCCTCAAAAAAAAAAAACGTTATCTATAAGATATCAACAGGATAAATACCCCCAAATAATATTATTAATTTTATCAGTTATAAAATTTTTATTCAGAAAAATAAGATTTTTGTGATTTTTAAAAATATAATACAAAAAAATGAAATAATCTATTTTCTAAAATCTCTCACTTATTTCAAAAAAATAATAAATAAGGTTTATGGTTTAGGGTTCCCCGTAGAAGAGGAAGATAGATCTTACTTTATCTCTTACTTAGACTACCAATAGTAAAATATGGCAGCATTGGTATCATTTTTCTTCTTTTATTGACTAAAAATAGACATCAATAAGTAGTCAAATAATTTGACTTTGGATTTTTGTAGCCATGTTTGTACATTTCTTCCCAAAATCTCACTTTTAAGTTAGCTAACTACATTCGCCTTTGACCATATCAAGGCATGTGTCCACAAGGATTCATAATCTTTTTAGTCAGGTGTGAATACGAGGGCAAGAAGAGAACGTGAAAGGGAAAACAGTGGGAACCTAAAAATCACAGAGAAATATAAAAAAGTATGAAATAGGAAATATAGTACTCATTCATTTCGCTTACCAAGCCAATTCCTTTATCCAAACAAATAAATACCAGCTACCATTATTGTACAAAGCCACAAGCCAAAACCGGAAGCTTCAGCAAGTCTTTACACTTTACAATAACCATCAGACATCGTGGACTTATATTATATCCATGACAGCACATGTGGGTCCTGCTATCTTTTGCAGTAAAAATCGAAAAACCACGGATCTATGACATAGTATTTACAAAAATGCTATGCATATGGAGTACGGTGGTATTTCCCTTTGCGAGCATTGGAGATGAACGAGGAGAAGCAGTACTTAGAGCTCGCAGATGCGAAGATGGAGTGAGTGGGAAGCGAGTAGGTGGGAAAGATGGTGCGTGTGGTGCTGTGCTGCGTGCATGAAGATTTGGGGCTGAGGGAGTCCATGGTGGTGGCCCCTTCTCCTCCCTCATTTGCTCTCTGATCTCTCTCTCTGATCTCTCTCTCGATCTTTCTTCTCTGATCTCTCTGATCTCTCTGATCTCTCTGATCTCTCTGATCTCTCTCTCTCTCTCTCTCTCTCTCTCTCTCTCTCTCTCTCTCTCGCTCTCTCTCTTCAGGGCTCTCTCTCTCTCTCTCTCTCTCTCTCAAAACTCAACCTCTCTCTCTCTCTCTCTCAAAACTCAACTCTCTCTCTCTCTCTCTCTCAAAACTCAACTCTCTCTCTCTCTCTCTCAAAACTCAACTCTCTCTCTCTCTCTCTCTCTCAAAACTCAACTCCTCTCTCTCTCTCTCTCTCAAAACTCAACTCCTCTCTCCCTCTCTCTCTCTCAACTCTTGTCTCTCTGAGGGAGAGAGAAAGAACTTGATGTAATAGTTCTGTTTTTATATACAAAAGAATCAAATCAATAAAATATTCTAGGAATCTCAGATCTTATAACTCTCTTCTATACAAAAATCTTACAATTACGTGATCTGTACAATCACGTTAACTTTGCCTCCTTCTTTAGAATGCCTCTTTCCTTTAACAAGAATGCCTTTTTCCTTTAACACTTCCCCTCACATTGGAGTGTGGATGACGATAACACTCAACTTACTAAGGTGCATACGAAATGCTGGTGACCGTAATGGCTTTGTAATCATATCGGTGATCTGGTTTCCTGTTTTGGCATAGGCAGTATTTACGTCTCCTTTTTCAATTCTTTGTTTGCTCATGATACACCGGATTTGCTGCAATGTGCAAGGCATCCTGGTTGTCACAAAACATTGCTGCTGGTTCATCACCTATAAATCTTTTAATAAATACTTCAGCCAAGAAACTTCACAAGCAGCTGCAGCCATCGATTTATATTCTGCTTCTACTGATGACCTTGAAATTGTGACTTGCTTTTTGCTCTTCCAAGAAACAAGAGATTTCCTAAGAAATTTACAGTAACCTGTAACAGATCTCCTTGTACTTGGGCATCTTGCCCAATCAACATCACAATAACCAAATATACGAAGTGAACTATTTGATGACAAGAATAATCCTTGCCCTGGTGCAACCTTAAGATATTGGAGTAGTAAAAGTGCTTTGAGAGAATGAATCATGGGTTCTTGCATGAATTGACTGTGAATATTTACAAAATATGTGATGTCTGGTCGGCTGATTGTGAGAGAGATAAGTTTATCAATTAATCGTCGATATCGAGTTGGATCCTAGAGTGGTTCACTTCCTATTTCTGTAAGTGCTAGATCAGGTTCCATAGATCGTCTTAATTATGAACTCAAAACATGAAAGTTGTAGAATTTAGTGTCAGTTTGAAATATCGCATGAATGAATCAGACCGTTCAAACCATTCTGAATTATCTTATAGATCTTGACAGCATCATCTAACACAACCACAATCGAGCAATTCGTTTGAATAACTAAGAGACAGGTTCCATCGTCCTTCTTTTGCACAAATCTTATTTCTTAATGGTATGACTTCTTACATATGGACCTGGGCCTTCGACTTTTATAACAAGCTTGATTGCTTCTGGTCGCCTTTGAGCAGTGGACAACCCTTCCCATGAATATCAGGTCTCGAACCCTTATCATGCTCATTCCAAACTTAACCTGCTTCCACGTAGTTTTTCACCTGTCACCAGCCAAAAAGGACAGAATAAGTTCCCAAATCTGGTTGGAAGTGATCTTTTAATATCTCAAACAAAGCCTGAACTTCCTTGCCAAGTTTCGCTCTACCAAATGTATCAAGTAAACAATTAAATAAATTGATCCCAGCTTCAAAATTATACTTTCTCATTATTTTTGAATCCCCACAGGCTTCTTCATTTCCCTTGCTGTAGCAAAGGCCCTAGTGGAGATCATCATAAATGTTCCAATAATTTATAAACACACATTTTCTTAAGAAACTGAATTTTCTATAATGCTATGCGTACGAGGCTGTACGCCTCTGGGACACCTCCACGTCAGCTCCACGGCTGTAAACCGGATGTCCCGGTTTTCACAACATGTTTTCCCCCGCTTCGTTCTCCCTCTCCCCCTCCATTCTCCCTCTCTCTGGCTCCGCTCTCCCCCTCTCCCGCTCTGTTCTCCCTCTCCGTTCTCCCTCTCTCCCGCTCCATTCTCCCCCTCTCCCGCTCCGTTCTCCCTCTCCCTCTCCGTTCTCTCCCTCTCCGTTCTCCCCCTCTCCCTCTCCGTTCTCCCCCTCTCCCTCTCCGTTCTCCCCCTCTCCCTCTCCGTTCTCCCTCTCTCCCTCTCCGTTCTCCCTACAGCAATTCCGTCTTTAATCGATTTAACCTTTCGAACAAATTCGGCAATTTCATAGTTTGAGGTCTAATAAAAGATCTAAAAATTTTTAATAACAGATTTAACTTTCCGATCCGTGCCGGAAAAAGAGTGTGGAGTTACGTTTGAACTTGAGGGAGAGGGAGAGGGAGAGAGGGAGAGAGGGGAGAGAGGGGAGAGGGAGAATGGAGAGGGAGAGAGAGAGAGAGGGAGAGAGGGAGAACAACGGAGAGAGAACAACGGAGAGAGAACAACGGAGAGAGAGGGAGAGAGGGAGAGAGGGAGAGAGGGAGAGAGGGAGAGGGAGAGAGGGAGAACGAGAGAGAGGAGACAAAAAGTGATAAAAAAATTGTTTCTCTGACTTGTGCAAACCGGATGTTCCGGTTTGCAGCTTGCTTCTGTGGAGCCTGACATGGATGCCACCTAAGCATCCACGTAAGGCTCCACCCTGGAGGTGTCCTAGAGGCGTACAGCCTCGGTACGCATAGCATTATTCATTTTTTATACCATATTGCAAAGGTGTGTCACAAAATATATGGAGCATGACCAGGGGATAGATTGAGTCGCAACGATGAGTGCAATAACAAAAGATATGGAGCATGACTAGGGGATAGATTGTGTCACAACGATGAGTGCAATAACAAAAGATCGCAAAGCAAGGGCAGCTGAGTGCCCCTGTACAGAAAGCACATTTACAATTGAGTGCCACTGTCAATATTGTTAATCCGACTATCTGCTTCATAGGTTGGGAGAACAGAAGATGATGGGGTGGACATGGTGGAACCAAACCGCTTGTTGTTTGCCCAAGCCCCAGTTCTTATTAACATTAAAGTTTAAAACTTGGCAAAAGAGTGTTTTAAGGCATCGATCCAACATACAACACAGAGAAAAGAATATCACCCTCCTCCAACCCTTCGCCCTCCTTTGACCCTTCGCTTCTTCGCCCTCCTTCGACCCTTTGCCTCCTCCAACCCTATGCCCTCCTCCGACCCTTTGCCTCCTCCAACCCTACGCCCTCCTACGACCCTTCGCCCTCCTCAGACCCTTCGCTTCTTCTCCCTCCTCCGACTACGGATGTAAACGGGTAATATACGGTACGGGTAAAGGGTTTCCGTCTACCATTTATTTTTTTGAACTCTTTACCCGTTACCGTCTGTATCCGTTTAGTTCCGCGAAATTCTATTCCGCTTATTACCCGCCGGAAAACTGGGTAATCGGGTAATAAACGGGTAAATAATAAAAAAATATAAAAATAACAAAAAACCCAAAAAAAGAGGAAAATTAAGAAAATTACTAATAAACAGTCAAATACAACACTTTTCTAGAGTTCAAAATACAAGTTACATAACACAAAAATCAAATACAAATATAAATTGTTTCCTACACTTAAAATTGACATTCAAATACATTTAATACTTTATATTCAAAATTTTCCAACGCAAAAAACCATTTGCACTCCTCAATCTTCAAGAAGAAAGAATTTCATCCTCATCCTCAGAATCTACTTCAGCCATATAGTATAATGCACCAAACCCAATGTCATCAATTTCACCTGAAGAACAAAAATATATATTAAACATATAATTAACTGAATAAACTTCACATATAAAAAATAACAAGTACCTTTCATTGCATGTCTTAACCAATCTTGTGTGCACATAAGTGCTTCTACCATCTTTGGATTCAACGTGGATCTATACTGGTCTATCACCCTACCACCAGTAGTAGTAATTGAAATCAATGATATTACTTATAACTTATTAAGAATTTAGGGTATATGACCTGATAGGAATGTCTTGATAGGAATGTTTGTCCTAATATGTTATGGGCCAAAACTTTTGAATTATGTGAGCTAATTGAAATAAGATGAAATTATCTCGTGTATTTGTTAATTACTATGTTTATCTTTTTATAATTTTTTATTATGAATTATAATATGTTTATTTTGTATGACAATTGTTTACATTTATAAAAATAATTGCCATTTGTATAAAATTTGACATTTGTAAGAAAAATGAAATTTTTTTAATCTTAGATTACTAATACTACCTTATTTAGTTAATTATGAATTTAAATAATATGATCTACCCTCAATGACTATGAGTCTATGACTATGATTCTATGACTTTATGAGGCAATGAGTTAAATTCAATATATTTTGACTTCTAATAATTGCCAAAATATAAAAATATTCAAATTTTCTTCAAACTTTTCCACTCAAATTTTTATAAGAAGTGATAAAAAACATAATAAGGTTATTTATATAAAAAATAAATATTTTATGATTAACCTAAGTAAAAAATATAAATTTACTATATTACCCTTAAATGGTAAACGGGTAAAATGGGTTCAGAAGAGCTATTTCCGTTTCCATCCGTTTATTAAACGGTAGAGCGGTAAACAGATAATAATATTTTATTCCCGTTTTGTTTCGTTTAATAATCGGTCGGACTGTAGAGCTGGTAATCGGCTCTCGTTTACATCCCTACCTCCGACCCTTCGCTTCTTTGCCCTCCTCTGACCCTTTGCTTCTTCGCCCTCCTCTGACCCTTCGCTTCTTTGCCCTCCTCCGATCCTTCGCTTCTTCGCCCTCATCCGACCCTTCGCTTCTTTGCCCTCCGCTGACTCTTCGCTTCTTCGCCATCCGACTCTTTGCTTCATCCCTCTTCCAACTCTTTGCTTCAGCCCTCTTCCGACTCTTCGCTTCAGCCCTCTTCCGACTCTTCGCTTCATCCCTCTTTCGACTCTTTGCTTCATCCCTTTTCTGACTCTTTGGTTCATCCCTCTTCTGACTCTTCGCTTCAGCCCTCTTCCGACTCTTTGCTTCAGCCCTCTTCTGACTCTTCGCTTCTGCCCTCGTCCGACTCTTTGCTTCAACCCTCGTCCGACTCTTCTCTTCTGCCCCTCCAACTCTTCGCTTCAGCCCTCTTCCAACTCTTCGCTTCAACCCTCTTCCAACTCTTTGCTTCAGCCGTCTTCAGTTCTTGGCTTCATTTACATTGGTACATGGCTCTTTGGATAACTCTTTGAAAGAGTATTTATGAAAAACTTAGGCTCTGCTCTTTAAAAAGAGCATTTTGAGATAAAGTCTTTACGTAGTGTTTAACAATGCTCTTTGATGAAGGGCTTTTTGATATTAACTCTTTAAAAGAGTTTGCTTTGAAAAAGAACTCTTTAAAGAAGGAAATTATGTTTGGCTACTTTCATCGAAGGAACTTTAACAAATAGAGAAGCCATCAATTTCATTTGGCAACAAAAACACAAAAAGTTGCTTTTAAATATAGAAAGACAATAATATCCTTATATAAAAATAAATAATAAAATAATAAAACAAAAAATATTATATTTAATTCAATAAAACTAAAAATTTATTAACTTAACTACAATAAATAAGTAATATAATATTAATTATAAAAATAATATATTAATAAATTAATTTTTTGGATGACAAATAGCTAGAAAAAATAGAGGGGAAGCGGGAAGAAAAATACGCGCGAGATAGGAAGATTTTGCAGTGTGAAGTTACATTTATTTAAGGGTATAATTGGAAATAACAAAAAGAAGCATGGATATTAATGTCATTATATTTTTGTCCAATTGACTCTACCATAGAGATGAAAACTTCTCTTTGGAAGAGCTTCGTTTCGGGGTTCTTCCAAAGCGAGCTAAAATTGCTCTTACAAAGCGAGCTTCACGGTGGTGTGTTTGTATCCAAATACAAAATCAGGGTGCGGTCCAAAAAGCGGCTCCAATGCCCAGAGAAGCGTTGCCAAACACTACCTTAAAATAGTTCATTTTAAAAAATAACTCTTTAAAAAAGAGAATGCTTGGCTACATTTTCCAAAAGAGCTGTAACATATATATTATATATACAGACCATAATACCTAGTTAAAACACTATTAATATTAATTAAAAAATATTAAATTATTTATTTTTATTTTTTGTATCTGACTGGTGTATGGGCCAATTTATTATCAGCTGGTATTTTTTTCCTAAGACATAACAATTAAAGTCTCCAATTTCTTTGCAATATCAACAAATCATAGAGATTATATTCATTCGATGGCTGGAACGTAGACTGTCACCTCCTGCCTCTTTATTGCTAATAAGAAGATTTATAATGCACTTTGTTTTCAAAGTGGTTTGTAGGATTGTAGAATAATTGTGGTTTGATGGCTAATTTAATATTTGAGAGGAAGAACCTTAAATCACTCAAGTGGTCTAGAACAACTTTTGGTATATTTTACCGTATCTTCCATCTTCAAAATTACATTTAGTTTTGTTCAACGCATGAAAATTAACCTCAGAATCCAAGTTTAGATCATTTATTCCTGCCTTAGTGTTGCCTTCATGTTGTATATGTACAATAGCTATAATTATGTTGCAGCAAAATCTTTGCACAGTTTTAATATGCTTAGCATAAAACCCAAGGAAGAAACTATTTTGCAATAGATCATGACTCAAAAAAAAAACTGCTCGGCTAAGAAAACAAATTTTTATTTTCTCTTTGCATAAATAAATGATAAGAAACACCTGGAAACTCACCAAGATTAGGCGCAGACCCATTCTCCGGCAGGTCAGTGGCTTCAGAGTCAAATACAGAAAACAGAATTGAGACATTATTTTTGAGTTTCATTTTTCTTTTGACAAAAAATAGACATAACCAAATGAGCCAGAGATCCTATTGGAGTGTATACCTAACGAAAGCAGATATGCGACTTGGATTAAAAAGAAAAGACAACTTTAGTATTCTAAAAACAAAAGGGAAAGACTTAATAATGCAGCAGAAACTAAAAAATGAATTAATACACGTAATAATTACGAAAATTTGTAAATTGTATTCAAGAAAAGGGACACACTGAAGTTTGAGATAACAAAATCAAGATGCCGGAACTGGAGAGAAAAAAAAAGAGAAAAACACTCCCGAAGTCATCAAACGGCTTCAACGCTTCGGCTGCGACGAGTGTGAAACCAAGAGGAAGATAAGTAGAGACAACGGCGAGAGAGAGCGAGGAAAATTGCAGAAATTGAGAATAGTGAACCTATCCGTCTGAGTCACCCACTCGGACACTACAACACCGATTCACTACCCCGGTCGGGTTCGACGAGTTTAGGAACTCGAACCAGTTGTTTTGAATTTTGGAATGGGTTCGCTGATCCCTGAGCCACCGGTAACCGAATGGGAAAAAAATTAAGAAGCCCTTGACTTGTATGTAATAACTGTATCGTGATTTTGTGGGGAGAGAGAGAGAGAGAGAGAGAGAGAGAGAGAGAGAGAGAGAGAGAGAGAGAGAGAGAGAGAGAGAGAGAGAGAGAGAGAGAGAGAGACATTCTGCCGCGGTGGAGCGGCGCCATTCTGGAATTTTGACGGACAAGAGAGGAGGCCCCTCTGCACCTTGCTTTTGCCTCTGTTTTGGGCTTCTGTCAAACCTGCTTTTTTAAATGTGGGAAATGGCTTTTATTATGATGAAGAAGCTCTTTTGGTGCTGCAGTGGCTTCAGGCATTGTTTTTAGGGATTAAATTTCTCATCCTTACGACTGAATTTTGCTCATAAGCAATTACCAAATGGAACAAGGTGTCAAACCATTTGTAGTCTCTTCTCGATTTAAATTATAAATAGGGAGGAAATATCTCATAATTTTAAGGAAACGAGAAGCTGAGTTGGTCCGGCATGATAAATTATTGACAGTCATGTGCTTACTTTCTTTGATATGTCTGTGACATCTTTGAACACATAAAGAACCATTAGGAGTTACCATTAGAATTTCTGAATTTTGAAGGATCATTTAAAAACGGAATTATGAATTTCTAATCCGTTTCTAAATGTATTATGGAATTCCTAAACTATTTTTAATTGTTTGAGAGACTAATATGATAGTGCCTTTGTGCAAATAAATTTTTGGTAGATTTTACATTTTTGCTACTGTTTTTTTTTTCTTTCTGTGCTTTGAAAGTAAAGTCTGATGGGTTCCTACTTGGTAATATGTGGTGTTTTAGGTGATATAATGACTGTTTTTTGCTTTACTAATTCAGTCACTTGTGTGGTTGTCTAATGTGATTCGGTGATAATTTCGTATTTCTTGAAGGCCCCATTTTCTGTGTAATGCAAGTACTTATTTTCTTTTTATGCTATTTTTATGTATTGTATGAAAGCCTTTCACATGTTGGGTTTGCAGCCCTGACACTGCAGTATTTTTTATTTAAATATATCGCATTCTTTCTTTTGACTACTGTCTAGTTGTTCATTTCCACCTGCACCTTGTATAAATAAAATCTTTAATACTCGAAAATACATTTCTATTCTCAGGTTTACAAGACTCAATGGAGAAAGCGTTTATAAGGTTGCCAAAGTTGTTGTCCCAACTCTAGATGTGATGTTTCAAGCTCTCAGGTTTCTATCTCAGTGATCATGTCTAACTTAAATTTTTTTCTTTTTATGTCTTTTTCTTTTGTCTTTCATGAGTCTCAGATTTTAAGAGATGTTGACTTCTTATACTTTTTGCATCAAGTGAATTTGGTGCAAAGGTTGTCCCAGCAAAAAGAATGTCGAAAATTCTTCCTGATCTTTTTGATCACCAAGATCAGAATGTTCGAGCATCATCGAAAGGGTTGACTCTTGAACTCTGTCGTTGGATTGGAAAGAATTCTTTGAAGTCAATTTTGTTTGAAAAGATGAGGGACATCATGGTAAGAACTCTACTTTAATATTTTTGAGGAAACATTTTAATATAATTTCATTTATTGCATTTTCTAAAGTTTGATAATTGTCTTGTATATATGCTCTATGAGAGACAACTGATTTGGTTGCGAGTTAATCTCCAATGTTTGGTTCTTTACTGAGGTCTAAGGCTTCCATATTCCTCCCTTAGTGTAATTTATTTTAATATATTAACACTTTCAGTGTTTACAAGACTATATATATTGGATCAGTAAGAGCAATAGATACAGTGTTAGAGGTTTTCGCTGGCACACTCCATAATGGCTGGAGATGCATCTTGTACTTTTGCCACTTTCATTGTGCAAGTGTCAATGACAATGACCTTAATCGTATCTAGCCTTCACCTTTCCTTGGTAACCACCAACCAATCTCTTTGTTGTGCGTCGTATATTTTTTCTAACTTAGTAATGTTCATCTATCTTGAATGAACATTATTGAGGTACAAGTAACTTTTTTTTTTTTTTTTTTGAAAATTCGTTGTTTTGCATTCATATCAGAAATTACAATATAGTCCCCCAAAAAGGGGGAGAATACAATCAGGATAACTGAGGGGGTCCAAACAAGAATGTGCTGTGCATGCACCCCCTGCTTTGCAAGCTCATCAGCCATGGAATTAGCACTTCTAAGTACATGTGACCAAACAGTCACTACATGGGATAAATAAAAAATCTCAATAGAAATTGTTTTATACTTCCATGGCGGTTTTGATTCTCCTTTGGCCCAAGAAATAACTACTTTGGAATCGCCTTCAACGTATAGCTGGCCCTGCACTCGGAGATTGATGAAGCACTTTAGGCCTTGGAAGAAATTGGAGACTTCAGCGATAGTATAATCATTAAGCCCAATTGGGCCAGAATATGTGAGTATTGTGGCACCGTTCGACTCCCTTATAAGCCCTGTGATTCTTGCTAAACTCGGATTACCAAGTGAGGATCCATCAAAGTTTAATTTGTAAGCACGAGTGGGTGGTGGGGCCCATGCTTGAATTTCTGGTCTAGCACCCGATGCTTCTCTAGCATGATCATACCAAGAGCTCAAATGCTCCCTGCTTCAATACCTTTAAAGATATTCTGAATCTTCAACCACCCAATTATATGATGATGGATAGTGAGACTAACATCCTTCCATTGTCTCTTCTTATGAAAATTCTCCTATTCCTTTCCTTGCAAATCAACCAAGGTATGTAACCCAATGCAACAATTAAACATGACACGACCCTTGGCACCAAGGCTAACACATCTTCCCAATTGAGTAATACCATCCAGATCTCGTGGGACAGCTATAACAAAGCCAACATTTTAAGGAAAAATACCCATATCTTCCAGCTATACGTGCAATGAATCAACAAATAGTTTAAAGTTTCTGGTTCAATGTCGCATTCCTCTTCTTATCAATAGATCTCAGGTAGGTAGTCTTTCTCGTATGCCGCACCACCCAAAGAAGCTTTGTGGCTGAGGGGTGCTTAACTTCCTCTCAATCCACCAGACAAGTGTATCCCGAGCTAATAGAATAGACACCCTTGGGGTTTGGTTGCCAAATTAATTCATCTTCCTGATTTCTTTTGATATAGAAATTGTTCAATCCCTCCATGAGAGCTGAGATCTTTATTGCTTCTGCATCATTAAGGTTCCTTCTAAAAAGAGGCACCCAATTTATTTCATTAAACTGCCCACTCGGGATTAAATCAGTAATGTAGGAGTCTTGGTTTCTAACAAGGAGAAATAACCTCAGATATTTGGCAGCAAGGGTTGTGTCCCCAATCCAAAGATCAGTCCCAAAAAACAAAATTTTCCTCCTTTTCCAGGGTGGAAGGAAATCCACGTACTGAAAAAAGGAATGAGATTGATTATCCTTCTCCAAATGGGTGAGAGACCTCTAACCTTTTAATGCTTTCTATTTTCTAAAAAGCCTACCCCCTTCAGGTCCCTCATCCTCAATGCTGTGCCACCAATGGCCAACCCGAGAGACAAACTCATCTGTCTATTCTTCTTAAAATTGGTGGATTCCGCCCATTGCTCCATGTAAAGATTTTCCCTGAGGCCGGTAGATCAATTAATTCAGCAGCACCAAAGAAATCAGCAAAGCTCCTCATTGTGGCAGTAATGGATCGAGCCATAGGTGATTTCTCGTTCCTTGATGTGATAGCGTTAAAATCTCCTCCATTCAACCACAGATCATTCCATTGATTTATCATATTCAAGAGTTTGTAAATAAACCAGCCCTTTGAGGGTAGGATGTTGGCCCATAGACCACACCAAGTGACCAGAATTTATTGTTTAGGAGATCTTGTACTTTAATACAATGCAATTTTCTCCTATAGTACAATTTTTGACAGCAACAAATCGTGGATCCCACACACATATGATCCCCCAGCAAGTCCAGCAGCACTTTTGGCTTGCCACGCTGGCCTATGAAAGTGAACTAGCTCTCTAACAAGGTGGTCTGAAATTTTCTCCATTTTAGTTTCTTGGAATATGACTAAATAGGTCTTGCTCTTTTTTAAGTAACTCTTTAATGACAATTCTTTTGTTGCTGCTCATTTCTCCTCTCACATTCCAAGATATGATGATCATTTCTTTGTTTTGGCTGGAGAAAGTCCCTTCCCTTTGCCCCTAGTTACTCTTTTTTCAAATTTCGCAGCCTCCTTATACCTGCTCTCTTTGTCTCTCTTATCCATCTTTGTGCAAAAAGCTAGCATGGCTTGGTATTCTTTCTTTGGTATCTTATCCTTAACCTTCTTTAAATGTTCCACCCACGAGTCTAAATAATTACCCCATTCCTTGTTCCAATCCTCATCAATTTTTTCTTGCCCATTGTCATAGTTTCTTTACTCAATTTCTACTTGTCCACTTTCAACCTTTTCATTTTGCACGTCTTCCTGCTCATTTCTCACAGCCACATCACAGTGTCCATTTATAGAGTTTGGGGACTTATCAGCTGACCCCAACAAATGAAATGGAGTATTTCTCTTCGAATAACATGTGGTAGGGGAATTTAATTGCTGGATTCTGACTAGAGTAAAAAGGGGCTGGTATGGAAGTGAATGGAGGAAGGTTAAAATTATCCACAACGCAGCTACTAGGAGCTGGCTGGTCAATTTGTGGGCTTACATACCGTTTCAAGGCATTCACAATCTGCAGTGGAGCAATTGACACAACATTGGAAGGTCTTTGTGCAGTGGAAGCAAGTGGATTTATGTTGCTCAGATGTGTGGGATGTAATTCAGGCGCCTTGACTTAAATGCTGTGGAGCATTTTAGTTTGTAGGTTTGTCCCATTGGCCAAAAGAGATTGCAGCATTTTGTTTTGTTTGCTTGACTCACCTTGCCT
>JAHZSQ010000016.1:0-103289 GCA_022405105.1 Aristolochia contorta
ATGCCAAATTTTGGCATTCACATTATTTACAACAATGGAAAATAATGACTCAAAGGACCAATGGAACAAGCGGATTTCTGCTGTTGATCATCATTGTAAGCAGATATTTCAGAATCAAGAACATAAAGACCATCATGTCACTCATCCCTGCAAATCTTCTTCAATGAAAGATGATCCTGAAGATACACGAGTCAGTAAGAAACTGAACTCGTAAAGCAATGTCCGTAACTTGAGTAGTGGTTGGGTAAAACCACTCTTAATTATATAGCCCATACGCAAGCACACACGTCGCATCAAGTAATATACTGGATAAATCCATATCGATCCCACAGGGACTTTACTACGTACTAACACAACAGTACTCTACACTATATCTAACTAACGAAATTAACAGAGAGTTGTCACTAATAGCTAATATAAACTAAACTACACTAGATACAACCCAACTAATTATGCAGTTTCCTAGAGTGATACATGTACACACAAGGAGATGTGAATTAGTGGAGCTGGGGGATTGTAATTTCATGTAACAAGTAGGGGATTCATGTAATCTTCAGTTTGGGTGTGTAATTCCTAGCTCGCTAGAGGATCTGTAATCTTGTATGTGTATCCCTCTCTTGAGGCACAACAACCGTGCCTCCCTCCTTAGCACTATTGTCTCTCGAGGTCAAGGGTCTAAATCAAAGACCCATAAGCCGTTGGCAACCCGGCCACATTTGTCTGGATGCTTCTCTGGAAGTCCACCGGCGCACCCCTCACTTACCACTGCACACTTGCAGTCGACTTGGGGATCACATGCAGATTGAAGGCTGTCCATCCCCGCATTACCTCTCAGTCTGAAAGGGGACATCATATTTAAAAAAGGGGGTCGTCAACCCCCTAATGCACATAGCTCCCATGAATCAACCACACTAGATTAAAGATAAACAACACTAATAAATAACTGAATCTTATATGAATCCTTACCACAAGTTACATTACATCACAACCCCCCTTAGCATTCTTAGCTCGACATAGTTAGGATAAGGTATAATAAACTATCCAAATCCATAAAAAACATACAAGCTAATACAGCACATATGAAAGGAATTGAGAGAAGAAAAAGGTAAAGAAGCTTCTCTTCCACCCTAGGTCTCCACCTTTTTCTTTCATTGAAGCTCGAGGGTGCTGTGCCCCAACTCCCAAACTTTCACCAACTCCAAGCATGGGGGCATGATTGTCAAATGAGAACGTCACATCTACTTATAGGGGAGCCCTTGTGGTGCCCCTATTTTTTCATTTAAATGTCGTTTGGCCACGTGTGGCATTGGACGGGTTCAACATAGTTGAGCCGCGAGTGGCACCGCATGGTCCTGTGGCACTGAATTACTTTGTTCTGCGGTCGCCTGTACCAAGGCGCTCGTTTAAGAGAGGATGGTCACCCCTACGCTGGGTTTGAGCACCTAGGCACTCAACCCAGAAATGTTTTCTGCTTCCTACATCGTAGCTCTGGCTTGGGCACCATAGCGGCCAGCACTTAGTCGTTTCTGCTCAGTCACTGGTCTCATTCTTCTGCGCCACAACCCTGTTACGGGTGCCATGTGGAATCACTCACAGTTATGTTCTCCTTTTCATCGATGTTTTGGCTTCCCCTCTGGCGCCTAGTGGCGCTGGCTTCTGTGTTGCGTTGAATATGTATTTTGGCCCAAAATTGCTAATTTGAGCTCCTTCTTCTTCTTTTGGTGTTTTGCTCATTTTGAGGTTTGAACCTATGAATAACCAGCAAAAGTAAGTGTGAATAGCTTTAACTCATTATGAAATATGGCCTAAAATAGAGAACATTTTATGTTATCCGAGTTGCAATTTGAACACTCTCTGTCTTGATATTGTTCCTTGGCTTTGGCTTAAATCCTGGAGGATAGCCATGGAGTTTATTGCATTTGTCAAAAGTAAGTCCAATAGCCACAATGATTGAAAATATTTCTCTCCTTCTTCTGATTAGACTTAGTAGAATTAAATTTGTTTGTATCTGTTTTGACCGCAAAAGCTATAGGAGACGGTTGTCCAGGGGTGCTTCCAGGATCAGTAACGTCTCTGTGATTTTCATCTTGAGTAATAAGAGCAAAAGTCTTTTTAATATAAGGAAGAGGATCCACTATCAACAATTGAACTCTGATTTGAGAGTAGTTATAATTCAACCCCATTAGAAAAGACATTACGTACTCCACATGATAGTAATCATCAAGTTTGTTTGTGCCTCAATAAACACATTGTCCACATGTTCAAGAAGGTCGGTAGTTAATTCTTCTCCAATAGTCTTGACCTCAGTAAAATAAGGACTAAAAGAGGAGTGACATTGTTTATGAGTCATTTATTCACGTCTCAACTGAAAAATGTGTGGTCCATTTTTCTTATGAAAACTTTCTGCCAAATCAATCCATATCTCCGTTGCAGATTGAGAATATATCACGGAAGCAGAAATTTCCTTTCATAAAGAATTCAGAATCCATGAACTCACATATTATTATTCCTAATCTAAGAATTCAGAACAAGATCAGTACCTTGAGGTCATTGAATTGAACCATCAATAAAGCCTAATTTGTTATTACTGAAAGTCCAATTAGCATTACACGACTCCATGAAGTTTAGTTGTCACTCCCTGTAAGAGGTTGATGGTTGGGCTAATACGACACTACAAAATTCTACCCGTATGCAAGTGCATACGTCGCTCCAAGTAATATACTAGACAAGTCCAGATCATTTCCATGAGGACTATACTACTTACTAACCAATGAGTACTCTATAGCTACATCTAACTACAATTAAAGAGAATTGTCACATTATCTTAATGTAAAACTACAAAAATATACTATCTAATTACAGTTGATCCTAAGTGATACACACTCACACGCTAGAGACTAAGCAGAATAGAAGTTGGGGGAAGTGTTTCATGCAATTAAGGGAATGATACTATCAATTTAGATAAGTGTGCAACCTATGGCTTGTTAGTGGATCTGGAATCCCTTACGCCTAACCCTCTCTAGAGGTCATACAATCGTAGCCCCCTCATCTTGATTTGTCTCTCGAGGTCACAAGTGTAAATCCAGGGCCCACGTAGCTCAGCCTAAATGACCACGTGTGTCCGGATACTTCTCAGGAAGTCTACCGGTGCACCCCTCACCACCATTGCAACTTGCCACGGATTGGGCCTCACATGCAAAGTGATGATATCATTTCATATTACCTCTCAGTCTCAACGAAACAATAAGATGAACATGTGGAGGTCGTCAATCTCCTCGTGTTAATAGCACCGCAATGACCACTCGCACTAAATGAAAGATAGATTGCTCTAGATTAACTTAAATAGTTGAAATTACATTAATCTAAACCCGAAATCACATTATATCACTTATCCCCCAATGAAGCTTAGCTACATATATTCTAGAATCAGGAAAAATCCCTATCCATTAACATTAATTACATGATAGGTCAGGATAAAGAAGGTAAAACAATTGAAAAAGACCTCTTTTGATCTTGAACTCCTCCTTCTTCCTCCTTGAACTGCCAATGTATCTCTGCTTCACTCCCAACACTAACTCCTCCTCTGCAGCGTGGAGGCACAATGCCCAAAGTGCGTTTATAAAGCCCATTTATAGGGGTCTGAAAGATTCCCTTTTTTACTACCCTAAGTGATGTGGCGCAACGCGGCTTAGGTCTCCTCCGATGGTGCTAGGTCTTGGAGCCGAGTGTGGCGCCATACGGCTCTGTGGCATCGTGTTATGTTGTCCTTCCTGTCACCAGCGCTCCAGCACTTGCTTTTTTAGCTGAGGTGCTGCACATGCGAGGTCGAGCGCTCTAGTGTTGCTATGGTCACCAAAGCGCTGGATGAGTGAGGATGAGCGCTGCGGCGTTGGATCCTGATGATGAGGAAATGCACCCAAAAAGGTTCTACTGCTTCCAGCACTCCTGTGTTGAGTCGGGCACCGAGGCATCGACACTTAGTCATTTTTTCATTGCACGCATCCCTTGTTCACACAATGACGTAGCTTCGAGTGTGGCATCATGTGGCGCCAACCGCTTTACTTCTGCATTTGTCAGTCTGATGTCGTCGCTTCTGTTCTGTCGCCTTGTGGCGTTACGTGCATTGCTCCTCTTCTGCTTAGCACCGTGACTTCCCCTCTAACGCTATGTGGTGCCAGTCTCTGTATTGCTCCAAAATGGGGTTTTTTTAGGCCCAAAACATCTGAATTACCTTTTTTCCTTCCATTTGGTGTTTTGTCGGGATGAAGCACATTCCTACAAAATCAACATCAAAAGTTAATGAAATTACAACACAATAAAATCAAAAGCCTAAAAACGCAGCATAATTTACTCTAATTAAATACCCCCAAACTTAAACATTTGTTCGATCTCGACCAAATGCCATAACACAAAAATCCAAACATTTGAACTTGCTGATCATAATGTGATTAGTAGATCTTGCAGCACTTATTACAAAAGAGAAATTTAAGATTCCAATTGATGGTGCATTCCTCCAATTATCTTCTTAAAGAGTGTTTGCTTGCCTAAGAGGAAGTTTCTATCTTGCCCCATTACTCAATTATTACTATAATGTCTCTCATTAGGTGCTCTTTCCATCAATCCACGTTCAATGCACTTTGAATTTTACTGCTAAAATCCTATATGTTAATTTCAAAGTCCACTGTCTACTGATCGTAGAGAATTGTTTCTAGGATATTTAGGACTTCATTAGGTTGTAATGGGACTTGTAACATGGGTAGGTAAAAAAGGTTACTCATAAATATTTAAACCATTCAGTAGTCTAGACTTAACTAGCTTGACTAATTGAGATGCCCTCATGATCTAAAGCTACTCCCCCAAACTTAAACCTTGGCCAGTTGGTAGACCATTTTTCACCTCACTCCTCATTTTCAACTTAGAAATTCTGTAAAGATGTTCAGTCATCTCTTAGATGTGTGACTGAATATTTACACTAATCTTACTATGCTAGAGCAGTTTTGTTTTCTTTTTCTGTATTAATTTTCCTCCATCATTTGCTTTCACTCGTAGATCTCTGGAACTCTCAAACCCAATATGATGTAGTTAAGCAGTTTGAATGGGGGTTCATATAAGAAGAAAGTTAAAAATACAAATAGGCTAGATAGGTGAGTTGTAAGTTGGTTTTCTTGAAAACTTTGGTTAAACAAAGGCTCAAAGTTTGGGTGGACTAGGGAATTTAAATGGAATAGCTTAAGAAAGACCCAAACAGTAAAAAAATCTCCTAAGTCATTTCCTTGGAGTCAATTCTTTATTCTATTTCGCCTTAAATTACGTTTGAAACTAGTTCTATCGTTCTTAGTGTAAAATCTAGGTTCATAACCACCAATCAAGCCACAAACCCTATATCAATGAAATATGTAAAGTCATAATCAGTGAGTGGCTTGATAAGAAAAACTTTCTACTGCTTGCTAGACTCCCTCATACCAACTATAAAATAATGCCCATAAAAGACAATGCTTAATTTTAGTAATGTAAGAAAACGTTTCAAGCTATTTCATCATTTCACACTGACATAGAACTTGATCGTGCAAGATAGAATAGAATCACTTAAGGTTTAGGCATGCAATTTCTTACCAGATAGAAAAGAATCACTTAAGGCTTAGGCATGAATTTCCGTACCCCCAAACTTAAATGAAACATTGTCCTCAATGTTTAAATTTAAAAATTGAAATGGAGAGGGTGGTGAGGGACTCCCTGGATGTGCCTAATGAGGGCTCTTCTTTGCTGCTCCATGGGGTTCTTAGAGTGTGATTGCAATGTAAAACCAATAGGTTAATTACAGCATTTATTGAAAAGATAAAAATTAACTAAGAAAATAATGACAAACAAAAATTTGGAGATAGAAATTTTTCATTCAAGTTCATAAAAGAAACAACTTTTTCTGTGCATTCCAAACACAAGGAGAGTACATCAAACAAGTTCATTACAACAACAAAACAGATTTCATTACAAGATCTAAGAACTTGTTTCATTCCAAACTGACAACTCTCCCGATGCTTGATTTTGTCAATCATTTTTGCTTTCATCAGATGCCACCTCCTCTGATTCTGCTCTGGTAAGAAATAGTATGCTACGGTCATTCTTCTACAAGCAAGTCGTCAAACATTTCTTCATCAAGTGACTTGTCAGTACCGTCATTACTCAATCTTGTAGAGCACATTACATTGTTTGCCCTAAAAAGAGAGGTAATTAAGGATGGAAAATACATTTCCCTGTCTTCAGACTCTGCACACAGCACCATCTCGTTAGAAATTATCTTACCTATATCAATAGGCACATTTGTTACGATGGCGAATACCATGTAAGCCCAGTCAAGACTCACTTCATGTAGGTTCCGGGATGGGAGTAGCGGCCACAAACAAAATAGAACCACATTTTAACTCCTCTTGGCATCCATTTTGTTGGAAAATGCACATATTCCCCCTCTGCTGACCGTACCCATGTCGATGGGTGGATTCATAGGAAATGTCTCAGTTCCTCTGCTCTCACTGAGTTCTTGAGTGCCTCCACTCCTGCCTCTGTGCATGATAAACCGAAGTGGTCATTTATGCCTCTCTATCAAACCTCACTGCTTGACCACTAACCGTGCACACTTGATGCCCTTCTTGATTAATTCGACCATCACTCCTCTTCTTAAGATTGGCATAAAACTATTCAACTATCTGAGTACATGTGGATTGGGATTGAAAACAGTTTCTACCCCAATTCCATGCCAAAATATGTGGGCGTAATGTATGCTTGAAATCATTGAATGTGAATCACCTTTTGTGGATCACTTCTTTATTTTCTTGGGTCACTTTTCTTTTGTTCTCCTCGGCGATTTTCTACCCTCTCACTATCATTATCATTAGACTCAGAAATTGACAATGTATAAAGGAAATAAGAAAGCCTACCTCAAATATTGCCCATGAGCTTGAACAATACTTCGGCTGAACCTCACTGCTTTACACCACTCATCCATTTTTAACCACCTCTTATCTTCATATGGGGAATTGTCTTTAACCAAGCAAGGATCTATGCCTTTAGATGGGGGTCTTCCTTTTAAGTCATCTCTAGCCACTTCTCAAGGATGTTTCACCCTCTGACTTCCATTACCCTTCTTATTTATGGCTTGACGCATAAAGAAGCTGAATTTTAAGCCATTAACCGATCTCCTGGTGATGTTCACCTCTTCTACATCGATAATTACTCGAGTTGTAGCAAGGGTCTTCATCAGTTGGAAAGAAGAGTCAATTCACTTTTACCATTTCATTTTCCATAATTCCCCTTGGGTAACTGAAGGAAACATCAGCCAGCATTATCTGCATTTTTCTAGGGGGTGGCTCGTTGAGACCCAGCTGCGTGAATATGCCAAAAGGCATAATATTCACGCTACCTCCCAAGTCACGCAGAGTGTCCTTGATCATGTGGGCCCAAATGGTGCATGGTATGGAAAAGCTCCCTGGATCTTTTACCTTTAGGAAGCACCTCTCTCTCCAATTGATGTACTCTTCTTCTTTACAAATCCTCCAATCCGAATTATCTGACTTATACTCATCGAATTCTACAAGTGAGGAAATTTCAACTCAAAGCTTCTTGAAAGCTTAAGGTGGCTTATGCTTAGCCTCATCTACTTCCCCAATCTCTTTTCTTTCATCATAGGGTGGTGGCCAAACCTTCTTCTCTCCCCATTCATTTTTACTTGGCCTATTCAGATGGCCTCCTTCTTCAGCTTCTAGAAGGAGAGAATTTGGGTTTAATTCTTCCACCTTCAAATTCTTCTGGAGCTTATCTTCAAGACTCCAGATATGTGTTGGTTGGGACTCATGACCCAACTCTTCCTATCTTTCTTCTATCTCATATAGGTCAATCTCTTCAATCTCAACCCATTCAAAGGCAGATACATGAGACAGACTTGCCTCATTCACTTCATCGAAAGAGGAAGTTTTACTTTGTTCAATGGAGAGGGAATCATACTCATGTTCTTCTTCAGGATTGAACTCTTGATTCACTTCTTCCATCTCCATTTGAGCTAGAGTCTCCCTAGCCCCAACACTGCATTGCAGCGCTCTACATCTTCCTTATCTTCTTGCTTTGGATTCTCCACCATGTCACTGGGTAGAGATCCTTTCAACCATTCATTAAGGGCCTTAGCCACATGTCCCATTTGTACTTCAATATTTCTCAGGGATGCATCATGGCTTTGCACCAACTTAAGCCGCAATTCATGGTTAGAGTTTGGCTTCTCAGCTTCATGCTGATTTTGTAACCTTGCCTGGTGTCCAGAAATTTCATAGTTTCCTTGAGTTGGTGCTGATGCATTTCCTTGCTCATTTCTCCATCCAAAATTTGGATGGTTTCTCTAACCGGGATTGTAGGTATTGGACTATGGGTTGTTTCTGTTTTGAGCATATTGAACACTTTCCACTGTAGATGTGCATACCTCAAATCCGTGTCCAGCACAACCACATAACACATAGCATACGAATGGACAATGTGCGGGCTTTGTTTCCTAGGTTGCTATCTTCGTTTTCAAGGCTTCCATCTGAATTTAAATGGTTGTGTGGGTGTCTACTTTATAGACTCCAATTGCCTTTCTTGAACTTTGAATTTGCCCATGCAAGCTCCTTGGCCTTTTAGTGTTCCATTGGTAGTTGTTGGCTACCATGTTCTCCAACAAATCATATGCCTCATCAATCGATTTGTTCATAAGTGCACCTCTTCCTACTGCATCAATATTTGTCCTTGTTTGATTTTGCAGCCCGTTGTAGAATATATGCACTTGTGACCACTTAGGAATAGAATGATGAGGGTATTTCCTTAAAATCTCCTTAAAATGATCCCAATCTTCATAAAGAGATTCCTTATCCATTTGAGTAAAAAGATTGATGTCATTCCTCAGCTTTACCGTTTTGGCTGAGGTAAAGTGCTTAGCAAAACATTTCAGTTCAACATCCATCCACATTGTGATAAAACCTGAAGGCAGAGAATTCAACCAGTGCTTCACCTTATCCCTCAGCGAAAGTCGGAATAATCTCAATCTTATTGCATCTTTAGACACACCGTTATGCTTGAAAGTATCACAAATTTCCAGGAAATCCTCTATATGCGAATTTCGATCATCATTTGGTTATCCACTAAAATACAGTGAAGCTTGAATCATTTGAATGATTGCCGGTGATTTTCAAATTGTTTGCCAAAATTACCAGTCTGCTAATACTAGGGTGTGTACCTCCAGATTGAGGCACAACAAACTCTCTTAGACTTCTTGGCTCTTCTTCAACCATTTATTCTCTCTTCTTGATATCCTTTACTACCTTAGGTTGGCTCTTGCTGTCCTCTCAATTTCAGGATCAAAAGGAATGAAAACAAGGCTTCTACCTTCTTGCATATAGAGGAGATAGCATATATAACAATTCGGCTCAAAAAAAATTTTCAAACAGAGAAACCCCGAACTACAAACACACCAAAAACGTATAAACAATTAAACAGAATTTATAGTAAAGCAATTTATACTAACTAACAGAATTAGCTATACTAACATTCAAAACTAATTAAATTACTCTACACTAAGCATGCAACTATGCTAGTCAGATTCTACTAACTACTCTAAGCTAGATAACAGCTATTGTGCCCAAGGCTAATAGCAGTAAGCAGCCCCGGCAATGGCACCAAAAACTTGTTTGGGCTAATACGACAATACAAAATTCTACCTGTGAGCAAGTGCACGCCCTGCACCAAGTAATATACTGGACGAGTCTAATCGAGCCCATGAGAAATATACTACTTACTAACCAACAAATTCTCAATAGCTATATATGAATTATCGATAGCTATATCTAACTACTACAATTGAAGAGAATAGTCATTGTATCTTAATGTAAAACTACAAAAAGATACTAACTATCTAATTACAGTAGATCCTATGTAATACACGCTCACACGCTAGGGACTAAGCAGAATAGAAGTTGAGTGAAGTGATTTCATGTAATTAAGGGTAGGATATATTCAATTTAGCTAAATGTGTATGGCAGGTTAGTGGGTCTAGAATCCCCTACGTGTGACTCTCTCTTGAGGCAATACACCGTGCCCCCTCCTTAGCCTTATTTGTCTCTCGAGAGCACAGTTCTAAATAAAGGGTCCATGTAGGTCAGCCTAAACAACCACATGTGTCTAGACACTTCTCTCGAAGTCTACCAGCGTACCCCTCATTTGTCATTGCTACTTGCCGCAAATTAGCGATCACACGCAGAGTGGTGGTGTCCTTTCCTATTACCTCTCAGTCTCAACGAAACAATAAGATGAACATTTGGAGGTCATCAATCTCCTCATGTTAATAGCTCCCCAAAGGCCACTCACACTAAATAAAAGATTGATTGCACTAGATTAACTTAAATAGTAGAAATTACATGAATACCAACCCGAAGTCACATTACATCACTTAACCCCTATTGAAGCTTAGCTACACATATTCTGGAATTGGGAAAAATCCTTATCCATTAAAATTAAATACGTGATAGGTCGGGATAAAGAAGGTAAAACAAAGGCAAAAGACTTCCCTTTTGCTTCTGAGCTCCTTCTTCCTCCTTGTACGCCCAATGTATCCCTACTTCACTCCCAATGCTAACTCCGCCTCTGCAGCATGGAGGCGTGATGCCCATAGTGTGTTTATGACTCCTATTTAATGATTCTCCTCTTTTTAGTTCCCTAAGTCATGTGGTGCCACATGGCATAGATCTCCTTCGATGGTGCTAGGTCTTGGTGTCAACTGTGACGCCATATGACTCTGTAGCATGGCGTTATGTTTTCCTTCATGTCGCCGGTGCTCCAGCACTGGCTTCGGTAGCTGAGGCACTGCACATGTGAGGTCGATGACTCCGGAGTTGGCTTTGGTCGCCGAGGTGCTGCATGAGCGAGGATGAGTGCTGTGGCGTTGGATCCTGACGCTGAGGCGCTGCACCCAGAAAGGTTCTGCTGCTCCCAGCGCTCCTATGCTGAGTCAGACGCCTAGGCATTCGACACTTAGTCATTTCTTCATTGCTCACAGCACTTTATTCACGTGATGCGTAGATTCGAATGTGGCACCATGTGGCATAAGCCACTTAGCTTCTGCATTTATCATTCTGATGTCGTGGCTTCTGCTCTAGTGCGTTGTGGCATTACTTGCATTGCTCCTCTTCTGCTTAGCACCATGACTCCCATCTGACGCTATGTGGTGCCACCTTTTGTATTGCTCCAAAAATGAGGTAGTTTTAGGCCCAAAACGTCTAAATAGCCTTTTTTCTCCTTCCAGTTGTTGTTTAATGAATATGAACCACATTCTGACAAAATCAACACCAAAAGTTAGTGATGAAAATTCTGATTATATCAAACGTTAGTCTAAAATGCAGCATTATTTCCACTAACCAATTGAGAAACAAATACCAGACCAGGATTATCTGAGTAATGTAGGAAATAAGGATTAGCATCATCGTCCCATGAACAATTGTTCATCTCAAAAGTAGTCGAATGATGAAAATCTTGATTAGAATGTGTTGTCATGATCTAATGGAATCAGATCAATGTTTGGTGTTCTTTAACAAATAAGAAATTAGATGCCAAAAGATGAAAATCTGGAGAAGTGAATCATTCGCTATCATTCTTCCGAAGAAAAAAACGTTTTGCTATTGGATTGGAAAAGTCGCAGACGCGATATAGACTATCCCGACAGACTCTTCAACAACACCAAAAATAGTAGAAGAGAAGATGGAATTTCCACACCAAAAACTAAAATAGAGCAAGAAAATCTGGAACTATAACTCCGAGAAAAAATGATCGTAGCGAGGGATCAGTTTCGGCCAAAGTGATCAGAGCAGGATTCATCAATAGCACCAATTAAATCGAAACAAAGGATGAAGGCAGCAAAAAATCCTGTCTCATACCATATTGAAGTGGAAACTGGCAGAAGCGAAGAATCTGGAGCTTATGTCTCCTTCCGATTAATTTTCTTTATGAGTCTTTATAAGATAAGCACCAATTTAAACCAAAGCTCACGCCCTTAACCATTTACAACTTGCCTCCTTAGTTAGCAATGAAACAAAAACCTTTCGTCATGAGTCTTTTAATTGATGGTCTGAAATTTCAGGTATTGACAATTACCTACAACCGTTGGTTTATGAGTTGAATATCTTGGGGAGGCAAGCGATAAGAGTTATGAATTGAGACCCCAGTCATAATTTCAGATGTGTGCAACTGTGTTGTGGACCATTTGTGACTTCCCTGCATATGGCATGTTATGTGATTAGAGCACAGAGTATAAAGCATGTCTAAATGTCATGTCAAACATGGTTCCATTTACTTTATTTGTAATTGAAAATTAGTGCACCTGATAAATGTTAGGATCCTACCGAATGATCATCTTTGGGCAACAATTCAGAAGTCATTCGATGACAAAAAGGAATATGACAGTGTGCCACCAACCCTATCAGGAGAAGATATCTTAAAGATTTGGGAAAGATGTGATGAGTTTGTCAAACTCGCTAAAACTGAAGCATATCAATTGCCCGAAAGGTGGAAAAAGGAAAATATATTTTTTAAACTTCCCTCTTCAAGGACTCTGCTAATTTTTTGTAACATTAACCATATGGATCTTGAGGAAAATATTTTTGAGAGTATGTTGAACACAATTTTAACCAAAAGAAAGGAAATGTAAAAAAGACATTATATATGAAAAGTTTCAACATAAAGAAACCCCTACACCCAAATCAATTGGGATTACTTACTAGTAAAGTAAATATTCCCCGTGCTTCATACTCCCTATCAAGGGCAGAGAAAACTAGGTTTCTCTTCATATGTCTTAAAGAAGTAAACATTCAAGAAAGGATAATTGTATGTCTCAAAAGTAATCATTATCATGTTGCATTGAGGAAATCAATTTCAAAACCTACTGGCAAAGATTTAAATGAATATTGCACACTTTTTAATGAGTGCCAATGTGATTGATGCGATGAAGCTGAAGTGACAAGAGAAAGCAACTTCGCTTCTTATATGTAAACTAAAAAACAATTCCCACCTGATTTGTTTACACTGTAATCCACTTGATCATTCATCTAGTTATTGAAGCTAGGATAGCAGGGAGAATCTAGTAAAAATGGATGTACCCAATTTAACACTATTTTCTAACAATGAAGAATTACATCCGTATTAAGTATCGGTCGGAGGGTCATTATGTAAGAGAACTTGATGGAGGAAGTTGATGAGTGTAAAATATGCTTTGTTTTTAGCCCATAAATTGCTATAAATTGAGTCAATTATTATTTACTTTTGGTGTTTATTTGTAGATTCAACCGTGAAAATGAATAAAAACACCATGTGGAGGAAGAAAGGGGTCAACTATGCAATGTCAGGCAAAAAATACCCCAATTCAGACTAAAACAGGAGTCATAGCACCAAGTGATCACAAGCAGTCAAAAGTTGCAGTCACATCAAAGGAGAAGGTGTCAGTCGCCGACGGTACATGGCATCAGCACCAGTGCCACCGTGTAGGGATTTTATGAGATTTTTTCGAAAGAAAGTGGCTAAGTTCAGAGCACTCACAAGCCCGACTCAGTGCAGGGGCGCCGGGGGCCATTTCTGGTTTCTCGGTTGAGCGCCCCGGAGCCCAAATCCAGTGCAGCGGTACCCATCTTTGCACTTGAGTGCCTGGGGAATTAGAGCTCAGCACAAGGGTGCCGAAGGCCACCTCATGCAACAGCAGCAACATTTCAACGCCACGAGGCATCGTCCGCAGCGGCAAGACCTGGTGCCTCTGGAGCATGCGACATCACACAGTTCCACACCACTTCTGGCACAAAACAATAGCTGAAAAATCTCCAGATCGGGGATCGCGCCTCCATGCCTTGTAGGCTGTGCAAGATTTGGAGTGAAGGAAGAATACTTTAGAGGATAAAAAAAAGGAAGAAGGAGGAGATTGGGAGTAGAAGGGAAACTTTCTACTCCTCTATTTACTCTCTATTTCTGTATTTTGAGTTTTCTGAGCGTGTTATACTTTGTATGGATTTGGATTGGGATCTATCCCAAATGCTCATTATGTTTAGACAAGTACCCTTAGGGGGCTTGTGATGTAATGTAATATTGTGAAAGGATTCATGTGATTTCAGTTGATTAGAGGGTAATCAATCTTTAATTTAGTTTGATTAATTTGGGATGCTTAGTATGTTAAAAGATTGACGACCTTTTATCTTCAATACTATGTCCCAATTGAGACCGAGAGGGTATACTGGGATAGACACACATTAATCAGTGTGTGATTCCCAAATTGACTGTAATTTGCTCAGAGGCAGGTGAAGGATGAACAGGTAGACTTCAAGAGAAGCGTCCAGACACATACGGTCACAGTGGACCTCGAGAGACAATTGGACTAAGGAGGGGGTACGGTCGTTGCGCCTCGAGAGAGGGCTATGGGTACTGGATTCCCCAATCCACTACTGAGTGCTAGAATCACACAATCTTATTGAATTGCATATATCCTCCACATTTTAGATGAATTCACTCCCCAGACTCCATTGTTCAAGCTTTAATCATGTGTGCGTGTACCGTTCTATGGAAACTTCATTTTTAGTAGGATTTTAGTATCTTTTTTTAGTTATGCAATTAGGTATTTGTGGTACTTCTTGCTGATTTTAGTAATTAGATATAGTTGTTGAGTACTTTATTAGTACGTAGTTACATGTCCCTGTGGAGACAAACTAGACTCACCTAATTATTACTTGTGGCGACACGTACGATTGCGTGCAGGTTATCTATTATAAGATCGGTTTGTGTCCAACAAGTTTTTGGCGCTGTTGTCGGAAACTTGTCTTAACTACTATTAATACCAGACTCGATAGCTGTAATCTAGCTTAGAGTTGGTGTTTGTGGGTATGCGTACCATAGTTTCATATTTAGTGTAACTTTGTTTAGCTAGATTTGCAAGTGTGTATTAGCAATTATTGATAGTTAAGATAAGTTTACAATTGTTGTAGCATGTTTGTGTGTTTGAAGTGACTTGAGTGTTTGTTTAGTTAAGTTAAGTTTTTATCTATATATAGAAGTAGTGATTTGAGCTAATTGCTACTCTCTTATTTGTTGCATGCAAAAGATAAGGGGATTGCCGTATTACCCTACGATCTTGAGATAGTTAAGACCGCAAGGGCCAATTTGTGGCAGCAACGATTATCAAGAAGAGAGGAAGATATGGCTGAAGAAGAGTGTAGAAGTTTGAGAGAGTTTGTGGTACCTGCTGGAGGTACCCATTCAAGTATAAGAAGACCAACTTCGAGATCAAGCCGACCATCATTCAAATAATCCAAGACTCGGTCCAATTCACTTCACTTCCAAACGATATACATTCAAGCATAATGGCGTACTTGAAGATGCAATTAGATTGAGGTTATTTCTATTTTCCCTAAGGGTTAAGACTAAATAATGACCAAATTCTCTACCCTCAAGATCAATCACTACGTGGAATGATCTTGAGCATAAATTCCTAGCCAAGTATTTTCCTCCAACCAAGACAGTGAAATTGCGGAATGACATCAAATTATTCATGCAATTGGATCAAGAATCTCTTTATGAGGCTTGGGATCATTTCAAAGAGTTACTAAGGAAGTGCCTTCATCACTCCATTCCTCAATGGTCACAAGTGCACACCTTCTAAATGGCCTGCAAAACCAAACAAGGGCAATTATTGATACAGCAGTGGGAGGATCACTAATGAACAGATAGATTGATGAAGTGTACAACCTTTTAGAGAATATGGCAGCTAATAGCCACCAGTGGAAAACGTAAATAACAAGGAGCACACCAGATCAGCGCACCAATTCTAGAAAGGCGGTTGGAGTCTATGAAGTAGACAGCAACACCACAATTAGAGCTCAGTTGGATCCTTTGGAGAAGAAAATAGCTGCCTTGGAGGTTAAACCGGCGCAGAGTCCATTTGTATGCTGCAAGCTATGTGGTGGTGTTGGACATGGGATTGAGGTCTGTACATCCACTATTGAGAGTGTGCAGTACACCCAAAATAGACAAGGACAGAACAATCCATACTCCAACACCTATAATCCCGGCTGGAGAAACCATCCAAACTTCGGATGGAGAAATAACCAAGGGGGTGCATCAGCTCCGAATCAAGGTAACTTCCAGAATTTTGGGCAACAAGGCAGATTTCAAAATCAGCCACAAATTGAAAAGGTAAGAGCAAAATGGTTCAGAACCATGATGTTTCCCTTAGGAACATCGAAATCCAAATGGGACAATCGGAAAAGGCCATAAGAGAAAGAATTAAAGGAGTCCCAAGTGATACGGTGGAGAATCCTAAGAAAGAAGACAAAGAAGAAGTGGAGCGTTGCAATGTAGTGTTGACAAGGAAGGCTCAAGAACAAAGCGAGATGGAAGAAGTGGATGAAGAGATCACTCAAGAAGAAGAATATGAAGATAATTCCATCTATTTGGAGCAAAGCCAAGTTCCTCCTTCTCATAAATGAATGAAGAGAATCATTCTAAGATATCTCCCTTTGAGTGGGTAGAGATTTAAGAGAATGATTTATATGAAGAAGTGGGAGAGTTGGACAATGAGTTCCAATCAACACCCATTTGGAGAATTGAAGAAGAGCTCCACAAAAGTTTAAGTTTTGAAGAGCCAAACTAAATTCCTCCTGTGTTGGAGCCAAAAAATGAAGAATATTTGAATTGGAAAATTAAAGAGGAATTAGGTAAGAAGAAGGTTTGGCCACCACCTTTTGTTGAACGAGAATTTAAAGAGGAGGATTTTGAGCCTCAAAAGCCACCTGAAATTTTCAACAAATTTCACCTTGATATTCCCATTGTTGAGCAATTAGAAGAGAGATTCATCCATGCTAGATGCAAGGAGCCAAAAGAGCATGAACTGGACAATTCTGAGTGGAAGGCATATAGAGAGGAAGGAACTAGTAATTGGAGAGAGAAGTGCTCTCCCAAAGTAAAAGACCCTAGGAACTTTACAATACCTTGTGCCATAGGGACCCATGTGATCAATGATGCATTATGTGATCTAGGGGATAGTATTAACATTATGCCATTTAGTTTATTTAAAGAATTGGGTCTTAGTGAACCTCCATCCACGGCTGTAAAGATTATGCTAGTTGATGGTTCAATCTGCTACCCAAGGGAAATTCTGGAGAATGTCATAGTCAAGGTGAATGAGCTTCTCTTTCTGGCTCATTTCTAGGTAATTGACATTTAAGAGGGGACACAAATGCCTCTCATCTTGGCAGGCCCTTCTTAGCAACTGCACGAACAATCATTGACGTAGTTGAGGGGAACAATACCATGAGATCAGCCAGTGGCAAAGAAATCATCTTCTACATGCCACAAGCCATAAAGAGAGACAATAAGAGAAATCAAAGGGTGAAGCACCCTTTAGACTAGGCAAGGGAGGTCTTCAAAAGTAGACCCACATCAAAAGGTTTCAATCCTTGTGTTGTTAAAGGAAATTCCCCTTATGTGGAAAAGAGGTGTTTAAATAAGGATGGGTGGTGTGAAACCACTAAGGAAGGAGTTGGAATGAGTTCAGTCCCAAAATTAGTTGAGCGTGGGAAGCTTAGGGATAAGGAGCTTAGAGAACTTAGAAATATGGTGGAAGACAGATAAGGCATTCCACCAAAAATAGCAATGAAAAAGAAAGAGCCATCACCCCCAAGAACCTTCTCAATTCTGTTGAAAAGATCAATGGGAAGAGTGTGAGGAAGAGGGGACAAGTTGTGAACAATAATGTCCCTTCCAACTCTCTTTTATATCCTGGATGAAGTACGAAAAGTCTTACCAAAAACTTAAAACTTTGGTCCTTCTTGGGAGGTAAGTCATGCTTAGTAAGTAAAATGTTTTTGGAAAGAATAGATTTACACTTTTCTAAAGTTTGGTTTGATTAAATTTTATTGTTGCATGCTTTGAATTCAGTTTTTAACTTGTGTGAAGCATGTTTGAGTAGAAGTTTGATAGTTAGTATGAATTGAGCAATTATATACTTTCAACATGCATGCTAAAATTTCAATTCTGAGAGTTTGAATGATTAATTGGCAAGTTGTGAGATTTCTTGATTTATTTTAGTTTAGGTAGCCAATTTTGGAGATAGAATCAAGTTCAGCACGATGGGAGTAAGCAAAATTCTAAAAACTCCAAAAATATTTAAAACTTTTCATATCCAAAGGGGTGATACCGCAACAGCATGGCTCGCACCACACAACGTCGAAATGATGCCGTGAGAAAGAAATAGGAGCTACACGGCACCATGTACAGAAAAGGATTGAAGTGGCTGGACGCCAAGCAAAAGGGTTGGCGCAGTGGAGCCGAAGTTATTTGAAACAAAAAAATATAAACCCTCAACCCGTTCGATGCCACAAAGCGTCGAATCGAGCCGATGGCATCAAGAGAAATCCCGGTGAAACCCTACGTTCCTAAACTCCAAAAATCCCTCTCAGAAACAAATCGAAGCGAAATCTTTGCAATTTCAATTTCGGATTCATCAGATACGAGTTTCCGTAGACGTTTTTCATCTTTCCCCTTCAGCTTCTCGCACTTTGGAAGAAAATTTTGGCAAGAATCAATTCAGCCGAAAATATTTTCGAGTTTATAGCTCTAAGTTTGAGGTTATTAAGCTTTTTTCCTTCCATTGGGGTTATTTCCGAGTTCAAGAGTATTTAGAATGGAAAGAGGAAAGTCTTCAAGCCAGAAAAACAAGGGAAAGAACCTGACAAGGGAAGAACCCAAGAGACATGTCTGTTAGAGGGCAGAAAAAAGGGAGGAACCCAAGAAAAATGTAGGATCTTTTGAGCCACCACAGCGAGAGCCACCTCAGCTGACGGTCCAAAAATTGTTAACCAGCATGCAGGAATAGATCACCAACATCACACAGGTGTTGGCTTATCATATGGGGTACATACGAGAGGTATGGGGTACATACGAGAGGTATGGGGTACATACGAGAGGTATGGGGTACATACGAGAGGTATGGGGTACATACGAGAGGTATGGGGTACATACGAGAGGTATGGGGTACATACGAGAGGTATGGGGTACATACGAGAGGTATGGGGTACATACGAGAGGTACACACATGGTGTGCATCTCTTATCCCATCTCAGATGAGAGGGTTCCCATCCCACCACTCTCCAAAGCTACATCCCACAAGGGAGGAGTCGTCCATGGATGATAGCGACGAGAGTGAGAGTGAGTAGAGTGAGTGGTCAAGAGAGCCATCAGTTTTTTCCACCCAGAATAGTTGATTCAGTTTTGATATATCCTAAGGTGAAAACAAATCATTATTATTGTCTCGACAATTTTGTGCTGATGCATGAAAAATGTTCTTTAATGTCCTCTCTAACGTTTGAGTGAATGACGAAATTTCTCTTTCATGGCTTTAGTTTACAATGTTTCTCTCTCCAAAGCATTTTTTGTTAATTAGCTTAACACTAGTTTTGATCTCTTGAACAAATGATTTTACTGAACCTTTTGGTTTTGTATTGCATAGTTGGTTGGGTGCAGATCACTCTATATAAAATTGTTGTACACAAGTGCACTTGTCACACCAAGTAATACACTAGAAAAGTCAAGATCGATCCCACTGGGACTAGTACTACTTATTAGAACATAAATTCTCTACAACTATATCTAAATACTATATTTAGTAAAAAAAAAAGGTCATGAGTACCTAAATGCATAAACTACACAAAAAGATACTAATCCTAGTAAAAACAAATTCTGCCTAGATTGATACATGCATGCGGGATGACTGACTTCATATGATAATTAGGGGATTCATGCAAATTCAATTGGGTGCGTAATTCTACTGCTCGTTAGCGGATCAGGGAATCCAGTATGTGCAACCCTCTCTGGAGGCATTACGACCGTGCGTCCCTCCTTAGCCATATTGTCTCTCGAGGTCAAGGGTATAAATCAAAGCCATCAGCCTTCCCACCCTGACCACATGTTTCCAGACCCTTCTCTCGAAGTCCACCGGCGCACCCCTCACCTGCCACTGAGAGGACATAGTCAATTTGGGGCTCACACACTGGTTGATGGGTGTCTATCCCAGAATACCCTCTCAGTCTCAACGGGGATATCAAATTTACAGTAAGAGGTCATCAAACCTTCCCAACAATCAATCATACTAAATCAAAGAAAGATAACTCTAAATATGAACTGAAATTACATGAATTCTTACCAAATATCACATTACATCACACCCTCCTAAGGGTACTAAGTTAGGATGAGGGAAAAATTCCTATCTGAATACATACAAAGAAAAGTAGCTAAGAAAACACACATAAAATGGATATAAAGAGATAAAAGAGGGAGAAGAAGCTTCCCTTCAACTTCCAATCTACACATTGTTCCTTCCCTTGCTCCTCAAATGGGTTTCTCCCTTCCTCCAAAACTTGCACAGCCTCTCAGGAGCGGAGGCACGATGCACGAAGAGAATTTATAATTCCTATTTATACGGGAGTCCAGGAGATTTCGCTAATTTTTTGTGCCCTAAGTGATCCAGAGCCAAGTGGCGTCGGACATGTTCCGTGGTGCCATGTCTTAGCACCGATCAACGTGCCACATGATACTGTGGTGATGCGCTTTGTACTCCTTAATCGCCGCCAGTGCTCTTGCACTGGATCTGGACGTCAGGGAGCTCATGTAAAAAGATGGGAACCCCTGCGCAGAGTTCGGGCATCGGGACACTAAACCCTGAAAAGAATTTCTGCTCCTAGCGCCCCTGCACTGAGTCAGGTGCCAAGGCCCTCGGCACTTAGACATTTTCTGCACTCGCAGACCCCATCGGTTGATGCAGCCGCTTCAATGCTGGCACCATGTGGCGTCGGCCACTCTGGCATAACACACAATGCTGTTCTCACCTTCTTGGCACCATTTGGCTCCGGCTTCTATATTGCTCCAAAGTTGGGTGTTTTTTTGCCAAGAATTTCTCAGTTGAGCTCCTTCCACTTGGTATTTTCCTCATTTTGGGATTTGAACCTACAAATAAACACCACAAGTAAGTTAGAATGGTCTCAACTCATTATGAAATATGGCATAAAAATGCAACATAATTTACACTAATCAAATACCCCAAACTTAAGTGTTTGCTCGTCCTCAAGCAAAGACCTTCGAACAGAAAGCCAAGCATTCAATCTTGCTGATCAAAACGTGATCAGTAGTCATGTAATTCAAATTTACAAAAGAAGAATTAAAATTCCAACTGATGGTTCATTTATTGAATGGTCTTCTTAAGAGTGTTCACTCCCCTGAAAAAACTTAAGAGCTTGCCCCAAAACCTAACTACTTCTATAGCTTCTCTCATTTCATGCTCTTTCCATCTGTCCACTTCCCATGCACTTACGAGCTCTCTACTTAAATTCCATAAGCTAATTTCAAAATCCACTCTCCACTAATCGAGAGAGATGATCCTAAGATCGTTAGGACATTTCGCGGTTGTGTTGAGGCTAGGGACGTGGGTAAGTAAAAAAGGTTTATCATGAAACTTTATCGTTTTGCAAAACTTAACCGCCAAACATAAGCTTTGGCCAATTTCTATCCAATGTTTCACATCACACCTTAATTTGAGGATTTAAGGCTTTTGTGGCATTGGATCAGTCATCTTTTTTATGTTTGACTGACTATATGTAAAAAACTTGCTTTTCAAGTGATGTTTTTTATTTTTTTCCACCCTCAAATTGCTTTCACTCATTGCTCCTTGGAAGTTTCAATTCCAACCTGATTCAGTTATGCAATTTGAATGACGAGTCATGCAAGAATAAAGCTAAAAAATAGTAAGCTGAGGTGGTGATTTGAAAACGGGTAGATTGAAAATTTTAGTTTTCTTAGGCACAAAATTTGGGTGGCTAGGGACTATTCATGGGATGGCTTCAAAGGCCCAAATGGTCCAAATATGGCCAAATTCATCTCTTTGGATTAATGAGATAGCTATATTAGCGAGTTTGTGTGTGACTTGTGAAATAAAAAAATCTTTTAGGCTTGCTAGACTCTTTTATACAACCATAAAACTAATGACCATCAAGTTGAATAGTTAATTTTGGCTATGTAAAAGATAATTGCACTTTTAAAAATCTTCACTTCACATTGACATAAACTCAATCATGCAAGATAGAATAGAATCACTTAAGGCTAAGCATGCTACTCCTATTCCCAAACTTGTCCTCAATGTTTGAATTGAAAATTTGAAATATAAAGTGGGTAAGAGGACTCCCTGGTTGTGCTTTGCATTTGGTTCTTCTTTATGCTCCTTGGGGCTCTCGGTATGATGTTTGAAATGCAAAACTGAAAGGTCTGTAAAAACATTTATTGAAAAGATAAAGATAACTTCAATATTGTAACAAAATTCATTTGGAGAGAAATTTTTAAACCATAACCATGATGGAGGTAGTCTTTTCATTCACTCAAAAGTCAAGTGATTACAACCAATAAAATAAGTCATTATCATATGAAGGAAACAATAAAATGCAGGTACAATGACTCGTGTACAAAATGACCTATCTAGAAGTCACTATCACTCACCTCACTCTCTCTCCGCTCCTCTTGATGCTCGGTGAACCCTCTCAGATGAGAGGTCTTCTGTGCTGCACACCACCCATGTACCATTGTGATGTACTCGACATTAGTCTAACAACCCGTGTAAGGTTGTTGGCCTGGTGGTGCAGCTGCTCCATCTGCTGAGCATAGGATAACTGTCATTGCTATGGTGCACTCTGTGAAGGTTGTTATGATGGAGGGCATCTCATGTCATCCTACTGTCGTAATCCTAGTGTCGTATCCGATCAATGAACAGCAGCTGGATCGACTTTCCTTGTTCTGCCAATTGAGCCTCTAATGGGTAGCGCACCTGATCGGCTCTACAGAACTTTGTGATCAAGGAGGGAAAATAGATCCCAATCCTGATTATCGTGCCACATCAGTCTATCTCCATGTATATGATTCTCTCGATATCGATTGGTACTCCTCTCAAAATGGCATAAAATAAGTATGCCCGATCAATCGTAACGTCTGAGGTGTGCGACGATGGCGGATGTAGATGAAGTAAAACCACGTCCATGTCTTTGTCAAGAGTTCGGACCTCTTGAAGTGCAGGTACATTCGATTTGCTGCCTGCACCCACTCTGTCAGGTGATCACAAATTGTCTCCAACACCTCCTCAACTGATACTTCGCTCCAAATTCGAGCTAACGCATTTCTGAGGTTGGGTGTGTCGTAGTAGGCATTAACCGCTTCTCTATTGTACGCCACCAATGTTTGGGGTACCCTGCACGCCCTGTGGACTGTTCCTTCAATATTCTCTTCTCTGGCCTCTGCCACATTTGCATAAAATTCCTGAACCATGCCAATCACTGGGGGTGATGGGTGAGCACAGAATTTTACCCAACCCCTCGCCACTACCACTGGAATGAATGTCTTGTCTTTATCATCCAGCATAAAACCCCTCCCAAAGATCAACGCCCTCATAGTCTCATTTTGTCTCCCTCTCTTTGCCGCTCCTACCGATAGATATCTCTCATCTAATTTCCCCATTGGCCTCTTCCCTTTATTCTTCTAGGTTTTTTCCGTCACCGTGGTAATTATTGAGCTCAAAAATAGCACAATGGATGATGAGAACAAAGATACTTACCTCTAAAATTGCTTTTGAAAGAGAAAAAAGCCTCGACAGAACTGATTATCGCAAAAATATCCTTCAAAAATGCAAAACACTTGAGGGAATAGATTAAATAGGGTGTGGCAAACTTAAATCTGGGTGAATCGATGGTGAAACCGTAAAGATTTCTCTTTCATTTGGCTCGAAATGAAGTTTCCTCAAATTCAGAAGGCTAGGATTTCGTAAGGTTTGCTTTTGATGTCGTCGGCTCAAGTCGACACAATGTGTCATTGAGTGGGCCATGGCCTTAAAATTTATACCCAAAAGCCTTCGATGCTGGGTGGCATCGGGCCCTTTCACGTGGTGTCCAGCCACTTTAACTTCTTTTCCATAATGTGGGGTTGTGCGGATTCATTTAAACTTCTTGCGGCATCATCTTGACGTTGTGTGGCGACAAAAATTTTCTCGTGGCGTCACGTTGACACCGTGTGGCGCCAATTAGGCAGCCACGACGTCGCCCTTTTGGAGATGCAGATATTTCAAGAGAAGTGATTTTTGACTTCAGACTTTCTTCTATCACTGTGAACGTTTTTCTATATCCAAAATAAACTATTGAAACTTAAAAATGATGAAACAATCTCAAAATTCACCAATTTAGCATTCAATCTCTCAAAATTGAAATTTCAAGCATATGGTGAAAGCATAAAATTACTCAAATGATGTTAGCTCCCAAATTCTACTGCTAACTTGTGCTAAACATCAACAATTCAGAAACAATTATCCACACTCAATATTCACCATCAAAATTTAAAGAATTCTCATGGACATACAAGTGGTGAATTAACAAAAATGAGCATGAAAGGACACAAAACAACTTTTAAGATTCAAACTAACTAAACAACCAAATTTTCAAACTTGTCCAAGAAGTTAAAAATCATGTGATCTTTTTATTGAAAGCAAGAGAAGACAAAAGAGGTATCTCATTCCTCTTATAACAGGGAAAATTGAGCCACTTTTGCTTTATTACATTTCTACCTTTACAATATTGCAAAGGTGGCTCCCCTCCTTCATGAGGCTGACAGGTGGTCACATCTTGCACTTCAATTGTCATCTTGTGGAAATAAAAAACATATCCCCTCTTTTCCCAAGCTTTCTTAACAAGATTTTCACTATAGTGGTTAAGGTTGGTTCATAAATTGGCAGAATGAATTCATCTAGATGTTCTAGATTGAAATACCTCCCTTTATCAGAAATTGTCTCTTCAAATTGAATTTTCTTCCAAGTCCTCTGGTTTTGAGAGAGTCGTCTCTCTTTTTTAATAAAGTTGTGCGAGTCTGTACTTATGATGGATCATGGGTTTCCATTTGGAAAGGGGGTAGTGGTGTTGGATTTATAGAAGGTGGGTATGTCCAATCAGGTTCTTCCCAACTAAAACCACTATCTACAACATGCTCTAGTGATTGATGGTGCGGGGTTTGGTATAGGTTTGGAGTGAAAGGTGGTCTATGTTGATCTGGCATAGACATGTACATTGAATTATACTCCCATGATGAATATGGATTAGTACCCCTACACAATTCATGTGGCACAAAAGGGGAACTCCCATGATGAATATGATGCGGTAGCTTGCACAGAGGGAGACCAATAAGGACGAGTAAAACACACATGCAATCAATCCATGAAACAACAATCAAACCAATTTCGACATCCATATATTTTTTTGTATTTTTTATTATTTTTTTTTTTTTGATAAATGCCTAGTCTAAGCTATATTACAGTTATCG
Organism: Aristolochia contorta; assembly: GCA_022405105.1. Taxonomy (NCBI): domain Eukaryota; kingdom Viridiplantae; phylum Streptophyta; class Magnoliopsida; order Piperales; family Aristolochiaceae; genus Aristolochia; species Aristolochia contorta. Next base: position 25,426 of record JAHZSQ010000016.1, read on the forward strand.
ACTCTAGTGCAAATAGTAGTTAAACTAGTCCCCGACAACGGCGCCAAAAACTTGATTGGGCATAACAACTCTATCTAAAATCTCTCGTACGCAAGCGCACGTATCACACCCAATAATATACTAGAAGAGTCCAGATCGATCCCACATGGACTAGTACTACTCACTAGCACATAAATTCTCTACAACTATATCTAACTATCGAATTTAGCAAGAAACATTCACGAGTACCTAATTGTATAAACTACACAAAAAGATACTAATCCAACTAAAAACGAAGTCTGCCTAGATTGGTACTCGAACGCACGAATGGAGGCTCGAAGAATGGAGTCAGGCGGAGTGACTTCATACAATAATTGGGGGGTTGATGCAAATTCAGATGGGTGTGGAATTCTTTTGCTCGTTTACGGATCGAGGAATCCAGAACGTGCAACCCTCTCTGGAGGCCTTATGACCGTGCCTCCCTCCATAGCCCTATTGTCTCTTGAGGTCAAGGATCTAAATCAAAGGCCCATCACCGTTGCCACCATGACCATGTGTGTCCGGACCCTTCACACGAAGTCCATCAGCGCACCCCTCACCCACTACTGATAGAACACAAACGATTTAGGGATCACACGTTGGTTGATGGGTGTCTATCCCAAAAAACCCTCTTGGGCTCAACAAGGACATCAAATTTACACTAAGAGGTCGTCGATCTCCTCGTGCACAAAACTTCCCAACAGTCAATGACACTAAATTAAAGATTGATTACACTAAATATGAACTGAAATTACTTGTATCCTTACCAAATATCACATTACATCGTGTGTGCGTGTATCGTTATAAGCAAACTTCGTTTTACGTTGGATTTCAATGTCTTTTTGTAGTTAATGCAATTAGGTACTTGTTGCATTTCTTGCTGATTTCGGTAGTTAGATATAGTTGTTGAGTACTTTATTATTAGTATGTAGTTACAAGGCCCTAGCAGACGAACCAGACTTTCCAGATTATTACTTGTGGTGACACGAGCACTTGCTTATGGGTAAATTATTATAAGATCGGTTTGCGCCCAACAGAAGTTACCACTTTCTACACAAGATATATTGATGGAATGAACTCCATGTTAAACAGACCAATTCGTAACAATGAGGGACCGTTCAGGGTGGCATGGCCATATCGAGTTATAACTAAGAAAGCATGTCGGGTCAACTCATTATCTTATTCAACAGCCCAAAAGTGCAACAATACTTGATGTAAGTTGTGGATATAGTTGCTTTATATGTTTAAGATTATCTAAGGAATGCAATTTCATTTAATATCTTTTGAATGGTAGTAGGGAGCATAAAGATTTTTTTAACGATTGCACCCTCAATGGAGCGAGCATTGGGCACAAAAGGAACAACATACCCAATTTGTGATGTGGATTAAAGCATACATAAGTACTACTGACACGTGTTCTTGTAATAACAATATTTAATCATTGCAGATGAACGTAATGGGTGAAAATTTCTCAATTGTTTAGGTAAAAAATCGAGAGAAGGGAAATGTTTGGAGAACGATAGCTCACCTGCACAAGGTTCAAAATATGATGTTAATTCACACATAGGGTTTTTTGTGAATGGATACAATTTTAAGACAATGTTCGTTGACAAGATGCAAGTAAAATAGAAAAGTTGTGTTGCAACAATAGGCAAAAGGGGTGGAATTTATTATGGGCTCTTACAGTGAACTCGAGAATATTGTCGCCCATTCACCTATTCAAGTGAAACTGGTTCGACAAGAAGGGCGGAAGTGTTGTTGCTATTGATGAAAGTGAATTCACTTTGGTGAATACAGCAAAACGAAGTTTTGAAGATGAATCATTCATCTTTTCATATCAAGCTCATCAAGTGTTCTACTCTAAAGACTTGATCAAGCCAGAGTGGAGTGCGGTTTGTCGATGGAGATCAAAAGACACTTACAAGGTCTCAATGGTTGATGCTGATGATGGTGATGAACGAGATGAAACATTATTATAAGGCCATTATCCAGGGGTGGGAGATGTTCAGGAATTGAATTCTCACAATGATGTTGTGTGTAGGTGCATAGAGAGCTTGGTGTTGGCTTGAGGGTGAATAGATATGAATTGAATATAAATTTACATTAGCTTAGTTTTCAGAGCATTTTTTTATTACTAGCATATATTTCAGTATATATTGATGAAACTTATAGGCTTGTATTTTTTTATTGGTGTTGTCTCCCTCCGTTGGTCCCTCCCGGCAGCTCGATGTGAAAAACGCCTTTCTCAATGGCGACCTTGAAGAAACCGTCTACATGCAACAGTCTGAGGGATTTGATACTCTGGTTTCAGCTCCTTCCTTCTTCAATCCGGATTCCGATTATCTCCCCATGGCACGTCACTTTTACATATCATCACGACACTACTAATATCATGCTTCTCATCTACATAGATGATATAATTATCATTGGTTCCTCAGATGCTGTCATTCATCACTTTATCAAACCACCTATGGGATGACTGATCTCGGCTTTCTCAACAACTTTCTAGGCATAGATGCTTTCACACACAAGAATGGTTTTCTTCTCAGCCAAAGCAAGTAAACAGTTGATCCTCTCAGAACATATGGCATGGGCACAACAAAACCCATTTCAACTCCTTTATCTAGTAACAAATTCTCCAAAGAAGATGGCAACTTATTAAGCGATCCCATGTCTTATCATCGAAATTTGGGCAGTCTTCAACGCTTAACATTAACACGACCCGACATTGCTCATTCAATCAATAGCCTCTGTCAATTTTTAAAGTCACCACAATTTTCTCATCTCTACGTGGCTAAAAGGATTCAGCGATATTTAAAACAGACTTCTGACTACGGATAATCTCTCTAGATATATCGATGTTGATTGGGCAGGGTGTCTCATAAGTCGTCTCTCTACTACTGGATTCGTAATTTACTTGGGCCGCAATTTTATCTCTTGGTCGCCACACAACAGTCTCTTGTTCGAGTTGTGAAGTAGAGTAAGCCCTCGCTACTCTCAACAATGAAGATTTGTTGACAGTACATATATTGAAGTTCCTGCACATTCGACTTCTTGCATCTCCCAGTTTTATTTTGCAACAACTACAGTGCTATATTTCTGGCATCTAATTAAGTTGTTCATGGACGTAGCAAACACATCGAAATCGAAGTTCACTTTATTTGCAAAAAAAATAGCGAATGGTGTATTTTGAGTACAACATATATCCAGCACCTCTCAATCGGCCGACATCTTCACAAACATCCATATCATACATGGTTTGAGCTTATGAGAACTGAGCTCAATGTGCTACCTCCCCCTCGAACTTGCGGGAGGGTGTCACTACTATAAAAGAGTACTCCGCCGACGGGACGAAATTTTTTCGTCGCCCGAGTTCTCTTTCGCTGACAGTTATGCTTAACTAGTCGGTGGTATTTCATTTCATCCGACCCAACCGCCGGCGGAAGGAAATCCAGCAGTTGGGCCGGATTTGGATGAGGTCCATACAGGAACTTTGGTCCCGATTTCAATTGGGACCTAAGTTCCAGTGCAGCGTTACGCTCGTGACGCGAGCGCGCGTGACGCGCGTAACGGTGCGCGTTGTCTTCCCCTGCCCTGGCTTTCCTTCAACGAAACTCGTCGAAGGAAACCAGCACTGGAAAAGGAATTCCGGCGTTCCCCCAGCGTTCCGCCGACGAAAGTTTTCCGTTTTACTCTTCTCGGCGTCGCACGTACTGCTCCGGCCGAAGACCCATCTTTGATGGCGCAACAAGGTTCGAAAACCCAGTTCTTTCGAAGCCTATCGGGGCGATTTCCGGCAGTGTGCTCTGCGTTCCGGCCTCCCACCCGACGTCGAACCCCTCCGACTTCCTCGCCGTCGACGGAAGGCACTTCCCCTTCGCCGCAGGTAATTAATTTGGATGAGGTTCTTTGTATTTTGGTTTTGCTTTCGGTTCTCAAAACTATGGACGAGGTTCTTTGTACTTCCTCGCCTCTTGCTTCCCCCAAATGTTTTCTGATATATATAGTACAGAAAGTCTGAAACTTTTCTTTGTTCTTAATTTCGTTTTGGTGGTTTGAAATATCACTCTGGGATCCGCCACCCATCTGGGGGAAGGGAGAACCTTTCGGTTTCGGGAAAATAAAGTAAGTGTATATTTAAAGTGTTTGATTTCCATCTTAATTCAGAGGAACTCTATGTTAATATTTTCTGAGTGCAATAGTGGATGTATTGTGGATGAGTTGAATGATATTTGTCCCTCTTTAGTAAACTTTCCTTCTTATAATTCAGTTGTTGTATTGTTATTAGAATACAATGTCATGGATTGATTTTTAATTCGATGGTGGATGTGTTTATTTCAGTGTATGAGCTATCGATGGTGATGTATTGAATGGTATTGATGGTGTTTAATTATATGTGTTGAATGATATTCGATGGTGTTTCATTCTCTAATTCTCTACCTATCTCTGAATATCTGTTCCACTCTTTATTTTTGGCTCTAAATTTTGTCTCTCTTCTTTTTCACTCTCTAAGTTTTCACTCAAGTTCAAACTCTCAATGTTCTCTCTTGTTTTTTCACTCTCTCGAAATCTGTTTCACTTTCGATGTGTTAATTAACAGCAATTGGTTAATACGTGTATGGTTATCCCGATTTCTGTATTTGATAGGAATTCAAAAGTAGAAATCCCTCTAAAAGTTTCTCTCTCGGTTTTCTCTCTCCTTCCTCTATCTCTCTCACTCTTATCTCTCTCTGTCTGACTTTGTCTCTATCTCTCTCGGTTGTCTCTCGGTTGTCTCTCGGGGTTCTCTCTCTCTATTTCATTATTTCTCTCTCTCTCTCTTTCATCTCTCTCTCTCTCTCTCTCTCTCTCTCTCTCTCTCTCTAGTCTTGGTTTTGTCTCAAGATCGGTTTCACTCTTTAATTCTCTCCCTCTCTCTATCTCTCTTATCTTTCTCTACCTCTGACTTCGTCTCTATCTCTCTCTGATTTCTCTCTTTCTCTCGCACTTGGTTTTCTCTCTAACTATCTCTCTGACTTTCTATCAAAATCTGTTTCTTATTTGTACTTCTTTCTCTCTGAATTCCTCTCTCTCTCTCTCACTCTCGGTTTTTTTAGTCTTTCGCATTCTCTCTGATTTCTCCATTGTTAAATATTTCTCTCTCTCGGTTTACTCTCAAATTCTGTTTCAAACTATAAATCTCTCTCTCCCTCTATCTCTCTAATCTTTCTCTCTTTCTCCCTCCCTCTCTCACTCTATCTCTCTCTCTCTCTCCTTTTCACTCTCTTTCTCTGACTCTCTGATTTCTCTCTAGTTAAATCTCTCTCACTCTCTCTCTCTCTCTGATTTCTCTCTAGGTACACATTTATCTCGCTAGGTTTACTCTCAAATTCTGCTTGAGATTTTTTTTAGGTGATTATTTTTTTGTGCTGAAAAAAAACTCTCTCTCTCTCTCTCTCTCTCTCTCTCACACACACACACACACACTCTCTATCTCTCTCTCTTTGATTTCTCTTTAGGTAAACATTTATCTCCCTAGGTTTACTCCCAAATTCTGCTTCAGATTTTTTTTAGGTGATTATTTTTTGTGTTGAAAAAAATCTCTTTCTCTCTCTCTCTCTCTCTCTCTCTCTTTCTCTCTCTCTCTCTCTCTCTCTCTCTCTCTTTGATTTCTCTTTAGGTAAACATTTATCTCCCTAGGTTTACTCCCAAATTCTGCTTCAGATTTTTTTAAGGTGATTATTTTTTGTTTTGAAAAAATCTCTTTCTCTCTCTCTCTCTCTCTCTCTCATTTTCTCTCTCTCTCTCTCATTTCTCTCTAGGTAAACATTTATCTCCCTAGGTTTAATCCATGGAGCCATGAATTAATGATCGTGATCAGCCCGACAAATTTCACGGCAAAATCCACTCGAAAACGATTTCCCGGTGATGATGATACACAATTCCTTCCCCCCCCCTCTCTCTCTCTCTCTCTCTCTCTCTCTCTCTCTCTCTCTCTCTCTCTCTCTCTCTCTCTCTCTCTCTCTCTCTCTCTCTCTCACTCTCTCTCTCTCTCTCTCTCTCTCTCTCTCTCTCTCTCTCTCTCTCTCTCTCTCTCTCTCTCTCTCTCTCTCTCTCTTATCGGAAGCAATAAAGTAGAAAACTTAGCAGATACTTTTAAACCAACGGCCATGGAATCGAAGACATGGTTTTTCAGGTTACAAAAAACATTAATTCCCTCGCTCGGGACATCCTGAAAGTCGGTGTGCCTGCCGCGTCGCACTCAAGAGATGTTCAGCGGCAATGTGGCATCTCTCCGCGTCCCGCGAACGAAGCGAATGGGGCGCGGGCGCGACAGGGGTAAGGACTTTTCATGGGTCGCGTCAGAGAAAAAAACGAGGGCAGGAGACAGCAATCAGTTCGCTGAGGCTTTTGATAATGCTTTCTATTAGAGCTTCAATTCAAGAATACTCAAAACCGTTTTCATCAATTTGAGGGTTTTGTGGAGAAAGAGGGTCTCCCGACATGTAGCTAGCTACCTCTGTTTTCTCTGTTTTCTGAAGGATTATCAGCTGCAACTGCCGACATGTAGCTAGCTACCTCTGTTTCTTGACCAAAAAGCCGACACTTTGATTCCCTTGGAGTCTAATCAAAATCCCAGATTAGCTTTTGGTCCCATGCTCCCAATTGCATAATTTCGCCCTATCGCCCTATCCTTATGCCGTCACCTCTGACTTGAAATTTAAAACACGGAAAATTAGGTCCCAAAGAAAGGCACTCTTCATGACGGAAAAGCTTGCTACTCGAATCGTTTGAGAGAGATTTGTTACTTAAAAAACAGACTACTCTAGGAGTAAGAGAAGCGTAAATTTCCAGTCAGTAGAGACGGAAACCTCATGATCTTCCCTTCCACGAAATGGACTACGCCGAGGATTAAATGAATCCCTTCATCGAGTGTCTTTGGCTTTTAGCAGACCCAATAGGATTTGATTGCAGGAATGACTTCTATTAGAAGGATGAGTGAGGATGAGTCATTGACTAATATAATAGAGAAGACGGTGAGCAAAGTTTTGCAAGTGGGTGAGTGATTGATTGACCAGTCTTATTAATATCAGAAGAATGTCCCAAAGCTGAATATTGTCTAATTTTAATTATACTTAATTATACATTTGGCTCATGGCTTTCCACTTATTAATTTAGTAGTTTTAACTTTGAGGTTGATTAATGCATCCTTTACTTAGCAACCCTTATATGTATATATATATATATATATATATAAAAGAAGTGTCACAGTACAATGGATCAGTATTAATCATAATGTGGCATATTGTATCTAGTAATACATGAACTAGCAAGTATTGTGGAAATTAAGCAGCTACATTGCCATTAATGACTTGCAGCGGTTAGAAAATGGTTTGTAGTACTGGCAGCAAATTACTCGTTTCCTTGGGAAATAAAATGATCCATAAATTTCCTATTTAATTTCAATGATGTGCTTAATTAGTTTGCGTTCATGGACAATATGATCAATATTATCATATACTAGACATGCATTCCTTAGTTCTTTATTGACATCTAAAGTAGGGGAGCATATACGGGAGAGGATTCGGTTCCTTGCTCTTGTTCCAAATTATAAGTAGATTAATTAGTTAAATACCCTTAATTGGATGACTAGTGTTTTCATGAATACTATACAAGAGCTGTATCATTAGTACTACTTAAAATAGATTATTAATATATATCAGCTAGAATTATTTGCGGTGTTTATTATTTGCCTCTTGTACTGCTTAATTTATCTACGTGTTTCTAGATGATAATTAGTCTGAAATAATTCAATAACTACTTTAATCACGCCAAGTTTCTCCAAAATATATGGTTATAATTTCTTTTGCTTATGCATTTTTACGTTTGTTTACCATTTCATTACTTTGCATCTGATAGCTTGCTAGGTGCATGTTCCACAAAATAGGTACATACATATAGGGATGTAAATGGGAGCCGATTACCCGCTCTACTGTCCGACCGATTATTAAAAGGAACAAAACAGAAATAAAATATTATTATCTATTTACCGCTCTACCGTTTACTGCTCTACCTTTTAATAAACAGATGGAAACGGAAATAGCTCTTCCGAACCCGTTTTACCCGTTTACCGTTTAAGTAAGGGTAATATAGTAAATTTATATTTTTACTTAGTTTAATCATTAAATATTTATTTTTTTATATAAATAACCTTATTATGTTTTTTATCACTTATTATAAAAATTTGAGGAGTTGAAAAGTTTGAAGAGAATTTGAATATTTTTGTATTTTGGCAATTTTTAGAAATCAATATATATTGACTTTAACTCATTGTCTCATAAAGTGATAGAATCATACTAATAGACTCATAGTCATAGAGGATAGATCATATATTGTAAATTCATAATTAACTAAATAAGGTAGTATTTGTAATCTAAGATTAAAATTTTTTTATTTTTCTTACAAATGTCAAATTTTATACAAATGGCAATTATTTTTATAAATGTGAAAAATTGTCATACAAAAATAAACATATTATAATTCATAATAAAAAATTATATAAAGATAAACATAGTAATTAACAAATACACCAGATAGTTTCATCTTATTTTAATTGATGTCATTGGGTTTGGTGCATTATACTCTATGGCTGAAGTTGATTCTGAGGACGAGGATGAAATTCTTTCTTCTTGAAGATTGAGGAGTGCAAATGGTTTTTTGGGTTGGACAATTTTGAATATAAAGTATTAAATGTATTTGAATGTCAATTTTAAGTGTAAGAGATAATTTATATTTGTATTTGATTTTTGTGTGATGTAACTTATATTTTGAACTCTAAAAAAGTGTTGTATTTGACTATTTAATAGTAATTTTCTTAAATTTTCCTCTTTTTTTTGGGTTTTTTATTATTTTTATATTTTTTTAATTATTTGCCCGTTTATTACCCATTTATTACCCGATTACCTGGTTTTCCGGTGGGTAATAAACGGAATACAATTTCACAGAACTAAACGGATACGGACGGTAACGGGTAAAGGGTTTAAAAAATAAACGGTAAATAGAAACCGATTACCCGTACCGTTTATTACCCGTTTACATCCCTGCATACATATGTCCGTAGTTTATAAGAATATGACGGTTTAAAACTAAATTATAGAAGAACAGTGCTTTTCTAAGAACCAAATATTTTCTACTGGAAATTACAACCTTGAGTGATCAAACTATGATGGTATCATTGTTTCCCACCCAAAGTTATAAGTTTCAACAAAACGTACAAGATTCTTCAAAAACACTGTCCATCTATGTAGGAAAACAGTATTTTCTCACACATCACTTCGCAGTTCATGTTGTAAAGTACTACGGATCCAATTAAGCTTTGAACAATACGTACTAGATTCAGGAATACAAACAACCAAAGATTTGGTACGTACGTGAGCCAAGAGAGGAAGAAGAGTTGAATGGAGAACAGTTTTTGGGTTAATTTTTAGTATTAATTTGTAAACTGCTGACACAGCATGCCGTCTTCAACTTCGTAACCCGTTCAAACCACGGAAAACTAAGAATCCATGGAAGGATTAATGTTCACCGAATCTGAAGAAATCAGAAAGTAGGGCCATGTGTCGATCGATCTTTGTGGTACATGATGAGAAAGATGAGGAAGCGGCCAGAATCTTTTTCCTACTTATTTGACCGAAAAAATCTTTTAGAGATTTTAACCTGCTCTGCCCTGGGCACTAGCGCGCTCTTAGACAGATCGACGGTCAAGAAAGAGAAACAGTAGTCGATCGGGAACAAGGAGAGCTTTAGTTGAAACCATGATTAATGCTCCCCTTGAGAATTGAAACAGAAACAAAAAACGGTTAACGCACGCTGAAGCCGCAAGAACTGACACGGAGATAGTAGAGATAAGAGAAAAAGGGAGAGATGAGAGAGAAGGGATAAAAGTGAAAGGATCATGCGTTAATTTCGACTTCCAAACTTGAAATGAATTGTAGTACTGTATAACGTGTATATATCAAACTCAAGCTGACATCTCTCCTACTTCCAGCTCAAGAGGGACCATTATATATCTGCGACCATTTAATGAGTTAATTGAGTTAATCTCAGATGCGACAATATTGGACTAGTTCTGACTCGTTAAATCGAAACAAATCCTTCCCACATTTAGAGAAAAAAGGAAAGTTCAATTAACATGAATACAACACCTGCGCCGTGTCTACGCGTCTAGCCCGTACTAGCTCAGACGTTCATTAAATGTCCAATATTGAAGCCGGCAACAAATTAAAGGAAGAGATTGATGAACATCGTCACTGGATCAATTACTCCGCAGTAACAGAAGGGAGGAAAGGAGGATATCTAGATGTTAAGGGAAACGTCGAGCATTGCCAGCCAAGCAGACAAGCAGCATCTTTAATTTTGCAAATTAAATGTACTAGTACTGATGAATTTAGTTGTTTCAACGTTCGGACTTTGACATCTCCGTATTGGGGTCCAACAATGTGTGACAATTAGATGTGAAGCTGTGGCTCAACCACGTCCGAACTAACATTGCGATGTGATATATCTTGATGCAGACTTTGTATGTATGTCGACCGTGCAGCTAGCTAGCATTGGCTTCTGCTGTCTCTGTAAATATTTCTATTAATCTTTGACTCCATTAGAGGTCCGAGGAGGAAAAGCCGAAAAGGGAGTCATGAACTCCTGCAGCTAGGAGTACCACAAGAGATATGAGGATCGAAAAGCCACAAAACTGGGAGTGACCAACTACTGCAGGCGTACCCAGTAGTACTGCATATATATAGATCAAAAGGCAGGTAGATATTAGTAACACAAGAGATATGATCATGTAGAGAGATTTGGAAAGAAAGTAGCTAGCTAGATCCATCCTGAAGTCTCAAAATGATCTAAACTGAACAAAAACCTCAAAGACGAGGTATCGCCAGCAGTAGTACTAATTCAGTGGATTTGTAGCAAGAGTTCTGCTATTAATGGAGGGAATTAAGGGGTTTATGTCAGTTTAGGGTTTCCTGCACCTCGATGATCTCCTCCTGTACAAGAAGATAAGTTGGCTTCACATTTGCTTAAAATACACGGAGATGGATTGATCACATGGCACGAAAATATAGAAAAAAAAAGATAATTGCTTCGCAGTGAGTACTAGTCTAGAAAGCTGCCTACATTCATTCATTCCGTGAATTAAACCTAACTCATGGCTAAAGCAGAGTTTGTTTTGAAAATTACGCAGACGGAAGGGCTAGAGAAGACAAGCTGTAATCGTGAACTCAAAAGTGGGAAACAAAGTGTGGTCTTTCTGCAAATTAATTAACGTATTATCATGTAGTAACAACTAACAAACACTCTTCCCCCCGCTCAAAAATATCTGAACTTCAAAGTGGAACACTTGGATGAAAAACAAAAAAAGAAGCGAGCAATCAAACCAGGAAAATTGACTAAATATTTTAGGATCCACCTCGTACCGATCCTATATACGCATATACATCGAAGCGAAGAAGCTAACCTTTTTTGTGTATGATCTAATCAATACACGACCCACAGAAGACACAAAGATCGGTGGGGGCATCGATCGGCAATGGAGAATATATAGTAGTAGTAATGCTGTAGTACTCCGGCAGAGACCGGAGATAAAAACAAAGAACTAACCATTAATCCCCTTTCCTTTTCTTTCTTTCTTTCTACTGATAAGATTCCCTCACTATATAATACGTACATATCTAATTAATTAACTCCGTGATAGTACGTACTACTCTTCTCTCGCTAGCTAGTCGTAGCTCCAAAGGCTGTCGACGTTGGAGTAGCTGGTCGGATACTCGTCGGTTTCCGTTGCGCTCAATCTCGGGGGACTCACCAGCATTCCCTCCGCCATGTTGACCAGCAGCTTCGGCATGTCAAACAGCGCCTCCTCGTCCACGAATTCCTCCGCCTCGGACGCTTCGTAGTAATTATTCACTTCCGAGTCCGCTGCGGCGGCGACGTCGGCGTACCGGGTCGGCTTCGGCAGCCTAGCGGCTGCCGCGGCTGCGGCCGCGGCGCGAATGTCGGCGGGGGAGGAGGAAGCGGGAGGCGGTAGGGAGAAAACGGCGTCGGGGAAGTTAAAAACCGCGTCGGCGCCTTTGAGAGCCAGGGCGGCTACGTCATACGCGGCGGCGGCCATCTCCGGGGTGGGGTAAGTGCCGAGCCAGATGCGCGTCGTCTTCTTCGGTTCCCGGATCTCCGACACCCACTTACCGCTCCGGCACCGGATTCCTCGATACAGGGGGTGCTTCCCCGGAGGCGATCGCGCTCGAGGGGGGCGAAGCGGGGTTCGGGTCGTGGTGGGAACGAGCCGAGAAGAAGATGAAGATGGCAGTTGTTCGGTTTTGTTCCCGTACGCGTGTGGGCCCATCGTGCACGGCGGGTCGGCCATTCAGATTCTTCGGTGGGGGTGTATACAAAAAGGTAAAACGTCAAATGGCAAAGGAATAGTAGTAGGGAAGGAAAGATCCGCTGTGTATGCAGTATTAAGATAATACTGGGACGTGGACGAAGTATTACGAGTGAGACAAAGTGGTTAGCTAGCTAGCTCATTGTTTTTTTTTTTTTTTTTGTGTGCGCGCTGATCAATATGATCGAGAGAGAAAGTATGGAGTGGGGTGGGGGGGGTGGGAGGGGCGTCTGCGAGGGTGCATGCGTGCGCTCTGCGCGGGTATTTAAGGGTGGTGGAAACCGTGGGAGTTTCGCGGAGAGTGGGTGATGTATTTGTGGAAGTACACGCTTTTGGGCGCTCGATCGAGCTTGCACTTAGCTGGAGCCCAAACAGAATATCAAAGTGCTAGAAAATGCTTGTCCACTCCTTAAGTGGATTTTGTTAGAGTGCTGTGGCCTCTTCTCCCGCTCGTGTCCTGCGGCCTGTGGCCTGTGGTCTGTTGGGCGGATTTGATTGGGCTATCTGGCCTCTGTACCTCATCTCCATATGATGACAAGTGTAGAAATTACAATGAACTCATCTTCCTTCCGCTCTCTGCAGCTCACGCGCACACACCCTCCTCCCTTGCTGTTCTATTTCCCTCCGGTAATCCCTTTGATTGCAAATTAATCAAGCTACAAACGTTCAACAAATCACCTACAACAGATTCCCTTCAACAAATTAATCACCTACTGCAGATTCCCTAGCCTCATTCAAAATACCCTAATTACAATCTATCTCAACCACGTTTTATACAAAACGAGTACTACTTGGCACATATAATTATAGGGCTACATATATAAATATATATATAGCCGCATAGTCCAGTAACTTGGACAAGTCTTTCTTCAACAGAAATATATATTATTTTCATTATTTGTGTCACCTCCTCCAACAGAAAATACTTCTCACGTTGATTCTTCTACAACAGCTATTTATGTTCACTACAAGAAAAGGAGGTGACACGGCCGTTAGAAACCGTTGAATTCTCTCTCCTTGTCTAATTTGGTGCCTTGAACAAGAATTTATATATTGTCATTAGTAAATAGGTGGAATTTTCAACTCTCCCAAATTCTCTCACCACAACTAATATGAAAAAACTAAAATCATCATTTTGTGCTTGCCCCATAATATAGTACTAATTACTTTAACCCCCCAAAGAAGAATTTATGCTTTTTTTGTTTTTGTTGTCGCTTAACAATTGTAAATGTTTTTTAGTTATTTTTTATTTTTCTAGTACTTTATATAAAAACTTATAAAGAGACACATTTAAACGAAAAAGAAATATAGTTCTTCCAAACCAACACAAGCAGAAAAAAAGACATTTACTGGTGGTTAATAACCACTGATAAAGGCCATTTTACTGCTGGTAAAACGATTACTGGCGGACCACACTGCGCCACTGACGATGCCGACGGTGAAAGATGTACCAATGGTTAAAACCCGCCGTAAAAAAGGTATATCACTGGCAGGCGGACCACCAGTGAAATGTTCAAATTAGTGGCGGGCGATGACAGGCGGTAATGATTGACTTTCTCTGGCGGTTAGCAACCACCGGTAAACGATATTTATACCGGCACAAAACAACCACCTAACACATGATCCAAAACAGAAGTAAACTTAGACATATCCTGCGATTTCTACGACATTGCGAGCAATTGCTTCTTCATGTACTTGTTCCTGCATAAAAAATGTGTGAAAACTGTAACTTATGAATTTATTGTAACTTACAAATTTAGTTGAAATATGTACTTACACATTTCCCAGTGTGGTCTCGTCAGGAAATGTGCCATCGGCCTTGACATGTGGCCCCACAAGAGTAAAATATATTAAACTCAGACCCTTTATGATTCCTTTATTTTAAAACCATCAAACAATGAAGTAATTGTGAACTTATACAGATAATTATTGAAATAATAAAGTAAATATTGACTTGCATCTTCTTCATAGTGTCGACTAAGCTTCTTTGTTCCTAGAGAATGAAGAGACTTCTGCTTGGACCGATTGATTTTGATTCTTTTAGCCATTTCCTTCACCTTTTCATCCTTCGAATAGGCTATCATCTTATCCCACGATTTTGGTTTCATGATCTCCTTAGGACATTTCTTATACACTGCCTCGCTCTTGCCTTCAAAGTATTTCTTCTTATAATAGTTCTATTGTCCCTAATTGCCTTTTGCATTATTGGCATAAGGAACTGCTTTGCTTTGTTATGATCCAACTTCTTCTTTTCAACCACATAAAAAAAAATGTACAGATTCTGCAAAACATTAGCATATATAAATATATATCTTTATTAGGTCATCAAAACTAATGAAAATAAATTTCGACTATTGTTTAGTATACATACGTACCAACATTGCTCTGAACCAAGTGTCATACCAGTTTTGTTTTATGACACCAATTCAAGTGAAGAACAAAATACCACTCTTCACGAATATCTCCTCCTATCTGAAATCAACTTGGTGTTTCCCTTTTTTTCCAGGCATGAAAGAGGTCGTCCTTGTGGGCCCCTAACCTCTACAGCATGGTGGCACCTCAGGTTCTTCATCAACGCCCTCTGGCGGAAGTGTCTCCTCCTCTGCAGGATCTTGGGCCTCCAAGTCAGTCGAATCTCGGATCTCCAAGTTAGCCGAATTTTGGGTCTTCAAGTCAGCCGAATCTTCGGTACCCATGTCAATGCAGGATCTCGGGTATCCATGTCAGCTGGATATTGGGTATTCATGTTAGTAGGATCTTGGGTCTCCATGTCCTCTATAGCGACTGCCACATGTTTCGCTATCTTCGATGGTCCTAAAAAATGATGCAATAATTATAACAAGTATATTTGAACTAACTGTACAAACAAAAACTATAAGAAGTTTAAAGAATTAAAATTCACCCGTTGCACCCATGCCCTTTACACTGGCACCTCCATCAGTCCGCCCACCCCGTGTACTCCACAGAAGTGCCTATTGTAGCAATATGATAAGGAAGAATCATACTTAAGCTTAATCCCACAGTCATTTATATAAGAAAACATCTATGGGTACCTTCTGTGTCAGTCAGAGATGTGTAGCTCAGAAACCAATTTCGAATGTCAAGAATTGGTGATAAATAAGATGCTGAGGCTACTTTCGCTTTCTTCTTATCATTCTTCGACATCATTATCCTGCAAAAAAGAAGACGAGAATTTGTTAGATATGTCAATTGTTGTAAAACCAGTAAGAGCACCAAGTAACAAAACCTACATTCAACTCTTGTATTTTCAATTCTCCCAAATTCTCTCACCACAACTAACATGAAACAAATTAAAATCACGGGGTGTAAGAAACTTACGCATTTCTTCTGAGTGCCCTTGGTAACCTTCATCTTTCTTCTTATGTACTTGAATATATGATTCAAACACACAGAAGTCATTCCCTTTCTTAGTTCGTTGGACTGAAAGATATTTAATATTAGAGTAATGCTATAGCCACTTTGCGTGTTCTTGCCCTCGGCCATTCTGACGTGGATAGCTTACGTGGCCATCCATGTCAGAAGCTGACAAAGCATCCAAAAAGCCTGTCGGTCTCCTCCAAAATTCCCTCTTTCCTCCCGCCCGCATCTCTCGCCCGCCCTCCTCTCTCGCCCTCCTCACTCGCCGCCCTCCTCGCTCTCTCCCACTGGCGATCTCTCCGGCGAATCTCTCCCAGCAGCGATCTTCTCCTGGCCGCGATTCTCTTCCGTCCGTGCATCCCTCCTGCCCGCCCTCTCCCTCCGTCTCCCGCCCGCCCGCCCGCCCTCTCCCGCCCGCTCTCTCCCTCCGTCTCCCGCCTGCCCTCTCCTTCAGTCTCCCACCCGCCTCTTCCTCTGTCTCCCGCCCGCCCCTCCCTCCGTCTCCTCCCGCCCGACCTCTCCATCCGTCTCTCCTCTCCTTCCATCTCGGTCCCCGCCCTCTCCCTCTCTCTCGCTTCTGCCCGCCCCTCTCCTCCATCTCGCCCGCCTGCCCTCTCCCTCTGTTTTGCTCCCTCCCTCCCTCCGTCTTGCTCCCTCTCCCTTCATCTTGCTCCTTCTTCCTCTCCCTCCTCTCCCTCCCTCCTCTCTGTCCTTCATGATGAACATTGTTCCCGTCCCGTTTGTGGGTAATTGCGCGTCAGGTATGGGGTAGTTAATCTCCCAGCTCTGTCTGAAGAAATTAATCACGTCGTTGTTTTGAATCTGGGAAATGAGAGGGTCCGAGTTTAAGCCGTCTTGAGATCCACCAAGAAGGTGGTGATGGTGGTGGCCGTGGTAATTATTATCAAACAGGGAGACGCCGGAGTCCCGGGACTGGGAGCTGGGTTCATGATCCTGCATATTTTCGACAGCGCTGGAGCCGGTGACGTTGAGAGATTTAGCCGAGTGATGATTATCGACCCTGAGCGGGCTTTGATGATCCTCTGCAGAATGCTCGCGGGCGGGAGAGTGAGCGGGAGGGTGGAAAGAGGGAAATTTGGGGGAGACCGACAGGGTTTTAGGATGCTTCGTCAGCTTCTGACGTGGATGACCACATAAGCCTTCCACGTCAGAATGTGGCCGAGGGCAAGCACTCGCAGAGTGGCTATAGCATTACTCTTAATATTAAGTTACGTACTATTCAACCAAAGAATTGATGTATTGAACAAGGAAATATTCTAATACCTTTGCATTGTAGATACAACTAAGTGGCTTAGTCCTTTGGTAGGTCTTCACCTGTGCCCGACTTTCCTTGTTTTTTCTCACCATCTTTAGGGTCTCCTCCTACTTCCAATAGTTCACAAGGTCAGTACGTCTGGGCTCCTTCATCATGGTCGAGATCGGATATTCTACCTACTCTTTGTCACTCTAGCCAACAAAATAATCCCTTCTATAACTAAATTTGCTGAGATTTATTAATCTTTGGATAAGCATCAACATATATGCCTTCGATCAAAAAATTTAACAATAATGCTAGTTGCACTTAGCCAATGCACCTATCTCACACACTTGTTAATCTAAACCATTGATGCCTAGGGTTTATCCTCTAGAAACTAGGATTTTATAAAAAAAATATATTTTTAATATTTTTAAGGGCTTAGATGAACATGTACGTCGGATAGGGTGCGTTTGCTAGGTGCGTCTAGCATTACTCAAAATTTAAATAGTATCTGCAAACCCAAAATGACACCAATTAGAATGCAGCAAAAAATTGAAATAACGAGAATATCAACATTCCTTCCGCTCAAGGAAGCCTGGAGGATATTGTGCCAGATTTGGTGGAGAAGGAAGTAAACCTTCATTTTGGGAATATGCACCCGTATTTCTTGACAATTTACCTCACGCTTTTGACGTTAAATTACCATTTTTTTATTACACATCCTTTTTGTGTCAAGAGGGGGATTAAGTGAGGTCTTCCTGGTTCTCTCTCCCTACAATCCCCAATTTTTGGGGTGTTGATTTCCTGTTCCAATGCTTTTGATGTCGCCAAAAATGTAGCACCTAAATAAGCCAAAAGTGTTAGAAATTTCGTATTTCCTATATGGACATCACACTATTTACAATTGTATTAGCTATTTATATTAATGGGCTTACATTATGTGATCCAATTTGATAAGCCCGTGGATTCTAAATTAATATAGGCTTTATGAGTGGATATCCATATTGGCCCATCAGGGGATAATGGGTACCCTGATGGATCACTATATAAAGACTGAAAGTTATGGTTCCCAACACACCAAATCATTCACTCTCTGTGTTCCCCATCTGGATAAGAGAAATTCAGGCCTTTGGGCATTAAAGGATTTGGTTGAGGAAAACCACAAACCACTGTTCTATTTTGCTACTGTATCAACCCACGTGCAACTCATAAGATGGAATTGGGTTCTGTACCATTTTCCGGCCATGGTGACGGCCGAAAAGTCGGCAACGGAGCCGCGAAGGGGACGCAAAAGCTCCCCTCGTTTTTCGTTTTTTTGGGATTTTCCGTCGCCGAGCGGCGAGGGCTACCCCGTGGAAACGGTCGTCCGTGGCTGGGCGACCGTTTCGCAACGAAATCCGGCCACCGGTGTGGCCGGAATGCCGGCGGCAACAGTGCGGCGGCGGCAGGAGAAACCCTAAAGTTTCTCCTGCAGTTCACCGTTAAGGAAGGAGATCGGTTCATCTTTCAGTGAACCGACCCGGTTTTTTGAGTTTAAATCGGGTTTTCTGTGGCGGGGGCCGCAGGGGAGAAACCCTAAAACAATTTCTCCCCAATTCATCCTTATGAAAGAGTGAACCGCACTGGTTCGTTTTATTGGTTTAAACCGACCGGTTCAAGTAAATATTAGCAGACGGGACCATTCAGTCCGGATTTCGGGTCCGGACTAGGTTCTTTGGATCCGATTGGAGTTCGATAACCGGATCCGACTAGAGATCCGACTCCGGATCCGATTACGAAAATTTGGAAATTTTGGATGAAAATTTAACCATAAGTAGAATACACTGTTCTCTACTTTATGGTATAATTTTGGGAATTTTATGAGTTTGTCTCAATACCCTATTAATGCAACTAAGCTCTGTTGTCTAAATTGATTTGATTGAAATTACGTAGATGCTTAGTGTGAAATTATTTGTGCGAACTGTGTTCGGCCCAAAGGAAGACGCAGTATGGCCTAATAATGACATTCCTGTGGTGATAAATACGTGATGATTCTAAAGTTTTATTATTCATCCGAATTGTGATCGGCCCAAAGGAAGACACTGTTTGGCAAAATTAATCATCAGTGTTTGATCATTGTTTGGAGAGTACCACTTACAATTAATTTTCTCTGTCCAAAGACTAGAAATTAATGTTGTGCTAGGTATCTTGTATAATGTCCCCATTTGGATTGTTTATTCATTTCTTGATTATTCTTTGACATGCAAACTAATGTGAGTATGATTATTTCTTTCATTCTACAATTCAGTTTATGCCAGTACTGCTATGGATTTTTCTGCTCCACGCCCTAACATCCCAATGCTAAGTGAGACGAATTTCAAGATCTGGAAAGAGTCTGTTGAGATAAGCCTCAGATGTATGGATTTAGATTATGCACTAAGGGTAGAGCAACCTATTCCTACTCCAGAAAATCTCAATGAGATTAAGATTGAAAAGTGGGACCGGTCTAACCGTTTGTGTGTTATGCTCATGAAACATTCCATTCTGGAATCGTTTCGAGGCTCCCTTAGTGCGTGCAATGCACAAGAGTTCCTTCTCCAGATAGAACAATATTTCAAGAAGAATGAGAAGTCAAAGACATGCACTCTTGTGAGTAAACTCAATATGATCAGATATATACGGAATGGGAACGTACGGGAATATATTATGTAAATGTCTGATCTTGCAGCGAAACTTAAGGCACTCGGCTTACAGATATCGGAGGACTTACTGGTGACCTTAGTTTTGATATCTCTTCCTGCAACCTTTGGTCATTTAGTAGTGAGTTATGGCATCCAAACGGACAAATGGTCCCTGAACATGCTTATTTCTCACTGTGTGCAAGAGGAAGAGAGGCATCTCAAAATTAAGACAGAAAGTGCCCATTTCGCCTCAAACTCTCAGAATAAGAAAGGGAAGAGAGCAAAAGAGACTGTTCAAGGGTTCCCTCAGCAAAAGAAATTGAAGAAGCCGGAAATTAACTGTTATTTCTGCAAGAAGACAGGACACATGAAGAAAGATTGTCCTAAGTATGCCACCTGGCGCATAAAGAAGTGTAAGCTTCTTACTCTAGTTTGTTCTGAAGTTAATTTATCTTTTGTACCAAAGGATACATGGAGGGTGGATTCTGGTGCTACTACTCACATAAGCATGTCTATGAAGGATTGCCTGTGGAGCTGATCTCCAAGTGATGTTGAAAGATTCATCTTTGTGGGAGATGGCAATAAAGTTGCAGTTGAAGCTATAGGAACTTTTAGATTACAGTTAAACACCTGATTTTATTTGGATTTGTTTGAGACTTTTGTTGTACCGTCTTTTAGACGGAATCTTATATCTATTTCTACTTTGGACAAATCAAGATTTTCTTGTTCAGTTGAAAATCTTAAAGTTAGTCTCTCTCTAAATTCAATTATTGTAGGTTCTGGTCGTTTGATTGATAATCTATATATGTTTCACATTATAAGTTCATATAATATGATACTGCAAACAAGTTCTCGTGGTACGAAGCGAAAATTAAATGAGAATTCCTCCATTTTATGGCACAAGCGTTTAGGTCATATCTCTAAACAGAGAATTCAAAGGCTTGTGTCGGTTGAAATTCTGGAACCTTTGGATTTGTCAGACTTTCAAGTCTGCATTGAATGCATCAAAGGCAAACAAACTAATACTAGAAGATTAGGTGCTAATAGAGCTAAGGAAGTCTTAGAACTAATACATACTGATATATGTGGTCCTTTCTCTACGGCATCTTGGAATGGACAACAGTATTTAATTACGTTCATAAACGACTACTCTAGATATGGCTACCTCTATCTTATACATAAGAAGTCTCAATCCTTGGACGTTTTCAAATCTTTCAAAGCTGAAGTTGAACTTCAACTTGGAAAGAAAATTAAGGCTGTCAAATCCGATCATGGTGGTGAATACTACAGTAGATATGATGGATCAGGAGAGCAACGTCCATGACCCTTCGCACTTTTCCTCAATGAGTGTGGAATTGTTCCTCAGTACACTATGCCGGGCCAACCCAGAATGAATGGTGTTGCTAAGCGATGAAACCGAAATCTTAAGGATATGGTGAGAAATATGATTAATCATTCTTCTTTGCCAGAGTCTCTTTGGGGAGAAGCTTTAAAGACTGCAGTTTATATCCTCAATAAAGTACCAAGCAAGGTAGTTACCAAAACCCCTTACGAGCTTTGGACTGGGAAAAAGCCTAGCATGAGGCACTTGCACATTTGGGGTTGTCCAGTTGAGGCTCAACCTTATCGTCCTCATGAAAGAAAACTGGACTCCAGAACGGTAAGCTGTTATTTTGTTGGTTATGTTGAACGCTCTCGAGGATTTAAATTTTATGATGCCACATTACTGTCATTTTTTGCAACGGGAAATGCGAGATTTTTTGAGGATGTTGAGTTTGGGGGAGAAAAAAATATAAGGAATGCTGTCTTTGAAGAAGAATCTGTTATTGAAGGTGATCAGGTATTAATACCCCTCACTGTTCCTCACATTGATCCTATAGAAGACAATATTAATATTCCTCCTCACGCACCACTTATAGAACAACCTCAACAACCTCAAGAAGTGCCATTAAGGAGATCCACTAGAGAGAGGAGAAGTGCGATTTCTGTTGATTATATCGTATTTCTCCAAGAACATGAGGATGGCATAGGTTTAACAGATGATGATCCAATCAACTTCTGTCAAGCTATGCGTAGTTCTATCTCTCATAAATGGATTGATGCCATGAAGGATGAGTTGAAGTCTATGGAAGACAATGAATATTTGAAACCAAAAGGGATTCAAAGGGTAATATCGAAATATATAAGGCTCGTCTAGTCGTTAAAGGTTTTACTCAAAAGGAAGACATTGATTACAAAGAAACTTTCTCTCCAGTATCATCGAAAGATTCTTTGAGAATAATAATGGCACTAATAGCTCATTTTGATTTAGAGCTACATGAGATTGATGTAAAAGTTGTGTTTCTTAATGGAGACATTGAAGAAATTATTTACATGGCTCAACCAGAAAATTTTGTATCGGGTGATCCAAGATCTATGGTTTGTAAACTAAAGAAATCCATCTATGGTCTCAAACAATCTTCCTGTCAAGTTTCATCAAGTCATCACCTCGTCTGGTTTTGAGGTAAATGTTGTTGATGACTGTGTATATCACAAGTTCAGTGGGAGTAAATACATTTTTCTGGTTTTATATGTCGATGATATTCTACTTGCTAGCAGCGATATATGGTTATTGCATGAAACCAAGAGATTTCTAACGAAGAATTTCGAGATGAAAGATCTTGGTGACGCCTCTTTTGTATTAGGAATTCAGATTCTAAGAGATCGTTCTCTAGGTATCCTTGGATTATCACAAAAGAGCTATATTGATAATGTGTTAAGTAGATTCGGCATGAAATATAGTAAACCAGGTGATACTCCTTTTGCGAAAGGAGATAAATTTAGTCTCAAACAGTGTCCATACAATGATCTTGAAATGAAGGAAATGCAAAAGATTCCCTATGCATCAGTAGTAGGGAGTCTGATGTATGCTCAAGTTTGTACACGTCCTGACAGCATTTATTGTGGGAGTTTTGGGCAGATATATGAGTAATCCAGGCATGCAACATTGGAAGGCAGCAAAGCGTGTGATGCGCTATTTGAAGAGAACGAAATAATACATATCACTTATCGGAGCTCTGACAGTTTAGAGATCATCGGGTACTCTGACTCCGATTTTGCGGGATGCCAAGACAATAGGCGCTCCACTTCAGGTTACATCTATATGTTGGCCGAAGGAGCTATCTCTTGGAAGTCTACTAAACAGACGCTTATAGCTTCTTCGACCATGGCTTCGGAGTTTATAGCTTGTTTTGAGGCATCAAATCATGGGATATGGCTGTGAAACCTTCACAAATTTACGAGTAGTAGATTGTATTGAAAGACCATTGAAGATATATTGTGACAATAACTCAGCAGTAGTTTATTCCAACAACAATAGAAGCTCAACGAAGTCGAAGTTTATCGACCTCAAGTTTCTAGTTGTTAAGGAAAGAGTTCAGGAGAAACAGATTTCCATAGAACATATAGGGATAAGCTCTATGCTTGCTGATCTACTAACCAAGGGCTTAACACCTAAGGTTTTTCATGAGCATACTGCTCATATGGGTGCTATTTTCGATTATACCTTGGTTTAGTGGGAGTAATTTTTTGTTCTATGTAATGTTTTAAACATTGTAATGTTTGATTATCTGCATAATAAAGTTCATGATTTATGATTCTGTTTTGAACTAGTATATGCAATATTTGAATTGCATTTAAGGATTTTTTGATTGATCTCATTAAAGACTAAAGAAGGACCAGTTGGAAATAGACATATTTGAGATCACATTACATGTAATTTCCATGCTGCTCATCCATATTTGATCTATGTCATTTCGTATATTGGTATAGTGATCATTGGGGTTTAGTCATGATTATTAATATGACAAAAGCTGTAGTGGTTCAATTACTAATATATGAAATGGACCAGATTTATTAAAACAGATATCCACAGATAAATAGCATACCGATGCACGCCTAAGGAATTTGAAATGCAATTGCTTTTAGAGTAGTATGATGTCCAGTGGGAGATTGTTAGAAATTTCATATTTCCTATATGGACATTACACTATTTACAATTGTATTAGCTATTTATATTAATGGGCTTATATTATGTGATCAAATTTGATAAGCCCGTGGACTTCTAGATTGATATGGGCTTTATGAGTGGATACCCATATTGACCAATCAGGGGATAATGGGTACCCTGATGGACCACTATATAAAGACTGAAGGTTATAGTTCCCAACACACCAAATCATTCACTCTCTGTTTTCCCCATCTGGATAAGAGAACTTCAGGCATTTGGGCATTAAAGGATTTGGTTGAGGAAAGCCACAAACCACTGTTCTATTCTGCTACTGTATCAACCCACGTGCAACTCATAAGATGGAATTGGGTAAGTCTTTATCTCCTTTATTTGATAATCTGATAGGACGGTTCTTCATAGAAATCCATCAAAAATAACACAATCAACATTAATCAAATAAGTTAAAATCATGCCCATGGAGTGGGAGAAGGAGAGCCGAAAAGGCTCACTCTTGAAGAAGTTGTATGCCGAGACCAAATCAGTAATTTAGTTGGCGATATGGAGATGAAACGAGATGTGGAAGAGGGGGGGGATCCTAATTTGTAGTGGCAGCTGGCGGGGGAATATGTAGAGAAGATAAGGGAGCCAAAATCGTAGGAGTGGCGGTGGGTGGCTTATGGGAAAAAAGGGGAAGAGCGAGGCTGCCCAAAGTGAAATAAAGGAGCCGAGCGCTGGGCAGGCGAGAGAATCTTATTTTGTGTTGGAAGAGCGGGCGCCTGATGTACGGAAATGACGGAAGTCCTTAGCGGCAGTGAGGAAGAGGAGCCGGCAGAAAGTAGTTGTGATCTGCTGAGGAGAGGTTGAAGTGTGGTGCATTGAATCTTGAAATAAGAGGAGAGGGGTGAGGTTGCCATCTCAGAAGAAGAGGAGCAAGGACTTCTGTTTGGTGGCGGAGCTGAAGGCGTTGCCGAGGATGGAAGACGAGCAGGAGTAGCTTCGGAAACTGTGAGAGGTGATGGCGTGTCGGAAGCAGGAGGTGAGGTGGAAGAGTGGGGTGCGGCGGAAGCCGGGGTCATGGCAAGTTCCAAAGGTTGAACCGAGAGAGACCCCTGTAATTCGGCAGGAATGCAAGGGAAGCTGCTGCTTGTAAATCGAGTATGCTGCTCGGTTCTGTAATTGAGCCCAGGAAATTGAATTTCATAAACAATTACATGTCGTTATAAGAGTAATCAGGCGCTATTTTGTGCTAGACACAGATTGCTTCTGAAATGCAGTTAGCGGACGGACACAGACAAGGATAACATAAACAACCAAAAGTTCGTAAATTATTGTTGGACTAAGTGTTAGACCAATTTAAAAGTTAATACACAGAATCAATTCAGAAGCAAATATAACAAGAGAAGAATGAAATTCACAATGAGAATTCAAACAGTAAAATATTACTTTACTTTTTCAATCTAATAACCTCTAATTAAAACAAAACAACAAAAGTTAAATAAACAACACAATAAACTTTATAGATCACAACAAGTGCATAATCAACTGTAAAACTAACTTAAAATTCCAGCAAACTCAATCATGCAATATCAAACAATTACTTGACCAATACAAACAGAACTACAGCAAGATAATAGCAGTCATAGGTTAAGACAATTTCAGTTAAAGAATTTTAGAATCAAGAACAATTCTGATTCAAAACTACTAACAGTTAATCAATGCACAAATACATATTAACATATAGCAATCTAATGAAATTGAATTAAAACAAAAACTTATCGGTTTGAAGTTGCGGCGTGGAGAAATCCAGTTCCTTAATGACATAATCGGCTACCACGGTGCAAAGTCACGAGCTGAGCGTCTCCCAAGGTCACATAGCACTCCCATAAGGACGTGCACTCATCGCTGAGAGGTTTGGAGTTCGTTCAAGAGCCCAGAACAAGAACATGAAGAGATAAGTTTCTGAGCCGAAGAACAATCACACGACATAGAAGAAACAGCGACGAAGGAGAGAATACATTGCGAGAGAGAAAGTGCTTCTGCAGGATTTCTCAGAACGAGCTTGAAATCGATCCGAGAAGAAGGATTTCTGATTTTTCGTAGATAGGGTTTCAGGGACCCTCTTTGGTCGGGGGGGGGTGGGGTGACAATCATAAAATGTGAAAAATGGTGTTTGTGACTGGATATTTGATGAAAAATGCCTTTATTTCGAAAATGATCTCGCAAAGCTGTACTAGTAAACTCCTCCCTCATCGGTTTGGATGCATTTGATCTTTTTATTACTGTTATTTTCATTCAAACGAATAAACGATTGAAAAATGAAACGAGATTAATCATCCACAAGCAATAAATAAAAACGAAAGTTATTAATAGAAACAGTAGGTGCCGGGCCTCATATATCACAGTGGAGTAAATGAAGTGTAGAAGCCGAAGTAATCTCTTTAGGAAAATGTTTTCGAAGCTATGATACCATGTAAGAAAGTGTTTTTCTCTGATTGATAGCTTACAAAGATACATATTTACACAGAAATATTACAACGGATGAATGCTGAGCGGAAGGTGAGAGTGAGGGAGTGAAAATTGCTTATAAAGCTGAAAATGTAGATCAGAGACAAAGTCTTATGTAACTGCTCAAGATAAAGTCAAATGGCTTAACATAAACAACATATATAGTATTTTAAATAATTTATTTCACATGCGACTTATCAAGTTACATCCCCGAAGGTAAAACGAGAAATCAGGTTATAAATAAAATAATAATAAGAAAATTATAAGCTTATAAAATAATAAAATATGGTAGCAGAAACAATATGACTTATAGGTATAAAAGCTTAGGAAAATGATATATTAAACCATAAGAAAATTCTTAAACAAGATTTCCAAAAAGGAAAAGCTTGAATCGTATTGTTCCTCAAAAGTACATAGATTATGAGGTTTCATAAGAAGTTGCCAAAATATATTCATATCCTTAATATATTATTTTCTTCTGGAGATGCACGAGCAATAAACTCCTGAAGGTGAGAAATAAATATCAACACTCAAGAGTATGTGATGAAATGAAGAAATACATACCTCTATGCCAAAGTGAACACAATGAAGTAAGACCAATTTTTTGTTACTACAGTGTTTAAACAAAGTTATATATAACTTCAATAAGCTTGGTGTACTTGTGGAACAAACTAATGGAAGAAATGGGGAATGCAAATTGACAAGTGTATAGCCACACATTGTCTATTGAAGTGAAAAAATAGAACAATTTAAATCAGAACAACAAAAATAGTATGTCATTCGCCATCGATGCATGATCTAACCACCATAGTTTGCTCTTTACTACATCTAAATAAGGTGGAAGATATTCTAAGTAAAATGACTCGACGGAGAAAATAAATGTTCCCATACATTACTAAAAACAATAAGGGGAGCAAGTGGATTTGTTAAAAAATTAAAAACCATCTTTATATGTATGATGTCAAATTTTGTAAAATAAAAATAATTATTCATTTCCAAAATACTATTTTGACAATATTTTTTTGTTTTGTCAAAATTTCACTTTAAAGATAAAAAATATCTTCGTATTTTTAAAACTCATTTTAATAATTGGCATTTCATTGTTCAAAAAGTGGAAAGCCGTATGCGTTCAACAAAAGACACTTCCTAGCTATAAATATGCTTTTATCAAGTGGAAAAATCTAATCTCTAACTCTCTCTAAAACAGTACCAATTTTTACATATAATGTCTTTACCTATTCACAAATAGGTAATAAAATTATTTTTACCTTCAATTTTCCAATACACTAAAAAATATTTAAATTTTAAATAAGACACAAAAAAGATCATAAAAGATACTTCATGGTGAATCAACCAATCTCGCCCTTGTGAATACACCCCCACTATTTTTAGACTTACGTAAAACCATGCTTTTCCTTTTCTAAGTCTTTTTTTCCTCTTCTAAGTCTTTTTATGTCTAGAAAATGTTTCTTCTTCATGCTCTTTTTTGAAATACTGACTTATTTGACAAAATAGTCTATATTTTTATTGAGCTTCTTAATAAGTTTCTAGTGGTGATCCAATTTTTGAGTAAAAATGAAATTCACTTTAAACAATGTTCTACAAGGAAATTCATGTAATGACATTTGATTGCTTTCAATCTATTCTAAAAAGACTTGTCAACGAAGAAGGATTTGATTGGGAATTTTTAAAAATTCAAGAAATAACTGAGTTATGATCACATTAGTGAAACTCTTTCTTAACGAGTATATTCCTTATAAATTTGATACACGATTTCTTGACTTGTTGTTTGTAATATATTTAGTTAAAAAACCACAGGATTTTAATTTTAATTTGATAAATAGCCATGTAAAATATTTATGATAATTCTGTTTGATTTAACAAAATATTTAAGAAGTGAATGTCATACAAAAAATCTAAAGGTTTTATTTTGACTTAGCTTCAATCACACTTTTCACTTACATACTATTTCACCAGAAAATTTCATTATAGTTTTCATGACCTGATATTCAAGAATATTATTTTAAAATTAGAAAATTAACAGCTCAAACTTTCATAACAAACATTTGTTCTCAATGGCAGTTGAGTTTCCAGAGTTCAGATTCAAAATAAATAAGTAAAGCTTGGTTGTAAAGAAAAACAAATTAACAGCTCAAACTTTCTCTTTTCTTCTCAAAATAATTAATAGCTTTTCTTCTCAAATGAGTACCATCACTAGAACCTTATGAAGCATTTTTTTGTTCAAAAAATGGGAATCAATTGCCAGAATAAAAAGTGAATTAGTTTATAAGAATGCAATTTATTATTTGTTAATTTATAACCATCGAATGAACAAAATGCACATTTTCTTTGTAGTTGCAATTAATAGGGTAATGGTAAGTGGAAAGTTTTCCAGTGTTTTTAGGCAAAATTCTGATGTTGATTTTATAGGAATGTGCTTCATATTCACTAAACACCAACTGGAAGAAGAGAAAGACAATTCTGACATTTTTTGCCTAAAAACACCCCTATTTGGGGCAATTCTGGGGGCGGCGTCATATTGCATCAGATAGAAAGCCATGATGCTACATAGAAGAGGAGCAGTGCACATAACGCCACAAGGTGCCTGAGCAGAAGCCACAGCATCAGAATGACAAATGCAGAAGCAGAGTGGCTAGGCCACATGGCGCCACGTTTGAAGCTATGGCTTCATGGTAACAGGGGCTGTGAACAGTGATTAAATGGTTAAGTGTCAAATGCCTCGGCGCCTGAGTCGGTGTAGGAGCATTGGAAGCAATAGAACACTTCTAGGTGCAGCGCCTCGGCATCAGGATCCAACGCTGGAGCGCTCATCCTTGCTCATCCAGAGCCTCAGCAACCGAATCCAACGCCGGAGTGCTCAACCTCACATGCACTGCGCCTCAGCGACCGAAGCCAGAGGTGGAGCGCTGGCAACGTGAAAGACAACATAACGCAACATCGCGGAATCGTATGGTGTCACACTCGGCACCAAAACCTAGTGCCATTGGAGGAGTCCCACGATTCCCCTTAATCCCCTATAAATATAAATTATAAACACACTTTGGGCATCGTGCCTTCTCGCCGCTAAGGCAGAGTTAGCTTTTTTATACAGACCTTTCATGTATTTAATATTAATGGATACGGGATTTTCCCGATTCCAGAATATGTGTAGCTAAGCTTCATTTGGGGGTGAGTGATGCAATGTGATTTCGAGTTTGGATTCATGTAATTTGAGCTATTTTAGTTAATATAGTGCAATCAATCTTTAATTTAGTGTGAGTGGCCATTGGGAAGCTATTAACAAGACGAAATTGACGGCCCCCCACATTTTCATCTTTTCATTTCGTTGAGACTGAAAGGTAATACTAAAGAATACCACCACTTTGCGTGTGATCCCCAAATCGCGGTAAGACCAGCAAGGGCAGGTGAGAGGTGCGCCGGTATACTTAAAGGAAAGCGTCCGGACACACGTGGTCACCTTAGGGTGAGCATTCATGGGCCCTTGATTTAGACTTGTGACCTCGAGAGACAAACCAGGCTAAGGAGGGGGGCACGGTCGTATAGCCTCGAGAGAGAGGTAAGCGTAGGGAATTCCAGACCCACTAACGAGCCGTAGAATTGTGCACATAGCTAAATTGCATGAATCCTGCCCTGAATCACATGAAATCACTTCCCCCTACTTCTAATCTACTTTGTGTCTAGTGTGTGAGCGTGTATCACTAATGACTGCAGTAATTAGACAGTAAATATTCTTTTTTATTTTACAATAGGATATTGTTACAATTCTCTCTAAATTGTGTAGTTAGATATAGCTGTAGATAATTCATTGGTTAGTAAGTTGTGTAGTCCTCGTGGGATCGATTTGGACTCGTCCAGTATATTACTTGGTACAACGCATGTACTTGTGCTCGGGCATAATTTTATAAGTGTCCTTTAGGCCCAACCAAGTTTTTGGCGCTGTTGTCGGGGACTATTACTGCTATTAGCCTTGGGCTCTATAGCTGTAATCTAGCTTAGAGGAGTTACTATAATTTGACTAAAATAGTTGCATGCTTAGTGTAACTTAAATTAGCTAGTTCGCATGTTACTGTAGCCAGTTTCGTTAGTTAGAGTAATTAAAAAACTGTATGTTGAAATTGCTTTGATTCTTGTTTCATGGATCGATTGCATGTGTTTAGTTGATGGATTTATATTTCAATCATTCCATTTATGAGAATTATGATAATTATGATGATAATGTTTATGTCCATCTATGTCCATCTTCTAGCTACTCCCAACCATGGGGTCTCTCAAGACCAAGGGAGTTTGCCACACCCCATCCTTAATGTTCTCCCTTTGAACAAGCTACTTCATCATATGCAGGAAGTTTGAGAAGGGAATGCATAAGGATGAAAGCCTTGAAGAGGGTGAGATGGAAAATAATGCAAGTTTAGGGGAAGGGATAGAGTACAACAATGGTCTAAAGTACTATCCCTTTAAATCTGATTGGACATGGAAGACAATTCCATTGGAAGAGCCAATTTCTGATAAAGGGAAGTGTTTGAACCTAGAATATCTAGCTGAATTTATACTCCCAATTTATGAACCATCCTTAAGCACTACAATGGAAGCCTTGTTAAGAAAGGTTGGGAAAAAAGAGGGAATTGTGCTTATTTCCACAAAGTCTAACTCGAAGGGCATGATGTAACCACCTGCTACCCTCATGAAGGAGGGGAGCCACCTTTGCAATATTGTAAAGATAGAAATGTAATATAGCAAAAGTCGCTCAATTTTCCTTTTGATCCAGGAGGAATGAGATATCTCTTTTGTCTTCTCTTGCTTTCAATAAAAAGATCTCATGATATCTGGCTTGTAGGACATGTTTGCAAATTTGGTAGTGTAGTTTTTTATCTTTTCAAATTGTTTTGTATACTTTCATTCTCATTTTGTTAATTCACCGCATGCTTGTCCCAGGAGAATTTCGCGAATTTCAATGGTGAATGTTGAGTGTGGACAATATTGTTTGAATTGTCGATGTTTAGCATGAATTGAGCAATTGTATACCTTTACCATACATTTTAAAGTTCAAGTTTGATGAGTTTTAGTGTAGATAGCTAATTTTGGATATAGAATAAAGTTTAGATTGTTAGGAGAGTCATC
Source organism: Aristolochia contorta (assembly GCA_022405105.1). NCBI lineage: Eukaryota > Viridiplantae > Streptophyta > Magnoliopsida > Piperales > Aristolochiaceae > Aristolochia > Aristolochia contorta. The sequence goes on from JAHZSQ010000016.1 coordinate 56,793, forward strand.
AATCTGGAATGAAACAAGTCATTAGATCTTGTATTGGAATTGTTTTTGCTGTAATGTAATAAACTCGTTTAATGTACTCTCCTTGTATATGGAATGAACAGGCTGTTTCTTTTATGATTCGGAATGAATGCTAATTTCTTTCTCCAAATTTTGCTTTGTCATTATCTTCTTAGTTAGCTTTTGTCTTTTTTCAATAAATGCTGTAATGAACCTTTTTGTTTTCATTACAATCACAATCCGAGAACCCCATGGAGTAGCAAAGAAGAGCTGTCAGTAGGTTCATCCAGGGAGTCTCTCATTACCCTCTCCATTTCAATTTTTAAATTTAAACATTGAGGGCAATGTTTCGTTTAAGTTTGGGGGGTAGGGAAGTGCATGCCTAGTCCTTAAGTGATCCATTTCCATATTGCATGATCAAGTTCTATGTCAATGGGAAATAATGAAATAGCTTGTAATTTTTTCTCTTACATTACTAAAATTAAGGATTCTCTTTGATGGACATTATTTTAAAGTTGGTATGAGGGAGTCTAGCATGCCTTAGAAAATTTTTCTTATCAAACCACACACTGATTATGACTTTAACTATCTCATTGATGCTGGGTTTGTGGCTTGATTGGTAGTTAAGCACTTAGATTATACTCTAAGAATGCTAGAACTACTTTCAAGAGAAACTCAAAGCGAAATAGAATAGAGAATTGACTCCAAGGAAATGACTTAGGCGATCCTTGGACTGTTTGGGTCTTTCTTAAGCTATCCCATTAAAATTCCTAGTTCACCCAAACTTTGAGCCTATGCTTAACCAATTTTTTTTCAAGAAAACCGACTTTCAACTCACCTATCTAGCCTATTTGTATGTTTAACTTTCTTCTTATATGAAACCCCATTCAAACTGCTTAACTAAAACAGATTGGGATTGTGAGTCCCAGATATCGATGTCAGAAAAAAAAGCGCTCTTGCAAAGCAAGACTAGTGTGAATATTCAGTCTCGCATCTAAGAGATGACTGAACTACTGTATAGAAACTTCAAATTGAAAATAAGGAGTGAGGTGAAATGTGGTCTATCAATTGGCCAATGTTTAAGTTTGGGGTAGTAACTTTAGATCATGAGGGCTCTCAATCAATCAATCTGGTTAAGTCAAGCATGCTGAATCGTTTAGAGATTGATGTTTAACCTTTTGACCTGCCGATGTCCCTGGCCCCATTACATCCTAATGAAGTCCTAACGATCCGAGGATCACTTCCCTACAATTAGAGGAGAGCGGACTTTGAAATTATCATATGGGAGTTTAGCAGTAAAATTCAACGTGCACAAAATGTGGATTGATGGAAAGAGCACCTAGTGAGAGACATTTTAGTAATAATTGAATAGTAGGGAAAGATAGAAAGTTTATCCTAGGCAAGCAAACACTCTTAAAGAAGACTATATGAGGAACGAACAATCAATCAGAATCTTAAATATTTCTTTTTTAAAAGAGTGTTGCATGATCTATTTCTCACATTGTGATCAGCAAGATCAAATGTTTGACTTTCTGTAAGAAGGCCTTTCCTCGAGGACGAGGATATGTCTCAGTTTGGGGTATTTGGTTAGTGGAAATTGTGCTACATTTTTAGGCCAACTTTTGGTATAATTGAGTTGTATTTTCACTAACTTTTGGTGTTGATTTTGTAGGAATGTGCTTCATATTCGCTAAACACCAACTGGAAGAAGAAAAAGGCAATTCTGACGCTATTGGCCTAAAACACCCCTATTTGGAGCAATACAGAGGCAGCGCCACATGGTGTCGGATGGGAAGCCATGGCGCCACGCAGAAAGGAGCAGTGCACGAACGCCACAAGGTACCAGAGCAGAAGAAACGACATCAGAATGACAAATGCAGAAGCAGAGTAGCTTGTGTCACGTTAACAAGGGCTGCGAGTTGTGAAGAAATGGCTTAGAGATGAATGCCTTGGTGCCCGACTCTGCACAGGAGCGTTGGAAGTAGCTGAAGTCTTCTCAGTGAAGCGCCTCGGCATGAGGATCCAACGTCATTGCGCTCATCCTCACTCATCCAATGCCTCGGCGACCGAAGCCAATGTCGGAGCACTTGACCTCGTATGTGCAGCGCCTCGGCAACCGAAGCCAGCGCTGGAGTGCTGGCAGCGTGGAAGACAACATAATGCGATGCAACAGAATCGTATGGCACCACACTCGGTGCCAAGACCTAGCGCCATCAGAGGAGTCCCACACCGTGTGGCACCACATCACTTAGGGCACTTAAAAAACTGGAATCTTCAGACCCCTATAAATATACATTATAAACTCACTTTGGCCATCGTGTTTCGATGCCGCTGAGGCGGAGTTAGCTTTAGAAGTGAATTAGAGACACCTTGGGTGTTCAAGGAGGAAGAAGGAGGAGTTCAAGAGCAAAAGGGTCTTTTGCCTTGGTTTTACCTTCTTTATCCCAACCTATCATGTATTTAATGTTAAAGGATAGGGTTTTTCCTGATTCCAGAATATATGTAGCTAAACTTCATTAGGGGTGACTGATGTAATGTAATTTCGGGTTTGGATTCATGTAATTTCAAATATTTTAGTACATATAGTGCAATCAATATTTAATTTAGTGTGAGTGGCCATTGGGAAGCTATTAACATGAGAAGATTGATGACCTCCACATGTTCATCTTATCGTTTTGTTGAGAGTGAGAGGTAATACAAAAGGTTACCACCACTCTGTGTGTGATCCCAAAATCTCAGCAAGATCAGCTAGGGCAGGTGAGGGGTGCGCCAGTAGACTTCAAGAGAAGCGTCCGGACACGAGTGGTCGCTTTAGGCTGAGTATTCATGGGTCCTTGATTTAGACCTGTGCAAAGGAGGGGGACACGATCGTGTCACCACGAGCGAGGAGTACGTATAGGGAATTCCAGACCCACTAACGAGCCGTAGAATTGCATACTTAGCTAAATTGGATGAATCCTACCCGTAATCACTTGAAATCACTTCCCCCTACTTTTGGTCTACTTCGTCTCTAGCGTGTGAGCGTGTATCACATAGGACAGCTGTAATTAGATAGTTATTATTCTTTTATAGTTTTGCATTTTGATACTGCGACTTTGCTCTTTAAATGCAGTAGTTAGATATAGCTGTAGAGAATTCATTGGTTAGTAAAGTAGTATAGTCCTCATGGGATCGATCTGGACTCGTCCAATATATTACTTGGTAGGGCACGTGCACTTGTGCACAGGCATAATTTTATAAGTGTCGTTTAAGTCCAACCAAGTAATCAATCCACTATCGAGTGCCAATCTGGTTTGAGGTTCGAAAACGTCATTACCAAATGTTGAAAAACCATTTTAGGGTTTTAAATGACCTTGAATACATCAACAATGGGTATGGATCTCTCTAAGCCTAGGAATAAGTTATGGGAAACAATGGCAAAGAACAATTCTATGTAACAAGTAGAAAGTTCTGAAAATTCCATTCCAAGTCTCTTTCTAGAAATTGTGTTTGAATTTTAAATCATTCTTTGAAATTTTACATGATTTGATTGTTATCTCTTTCCTCATCCTAATCAATTTATTAATTTAATATCTTAATTTTTTTATTTTTTATTTTTCTTAGCTAGAGAGAATGCTGCAGATAATGGCATTTTATTTTTGTAGACTATTGACATACTGGCGTTGTGTGGATCCCCCTTCATGAACATAACCAACTCAAAATTGAGGTTGTATTTATATGATCTTTTTTTTTCTAAATTTCCCAATTGCATGTCATCTTCCCACCTTATCGGCTCTCAATTTCAAATCAAAATGATTGAAATTCCAATTTGAGGTTGTATTTTCAAAGACTTCGGTTTTGAAACTAGCCACATCTTCAAAGTGATTGTGTTTCTATACTCTCTAATGTAATTAAATTTGGATGGCATAGTTACGATTTTTGCTTCTTCCTGACAAAAGTCTTGGAGTTTTAGTGAGATTTTAGAAAAGCAAGCTTACCTAGCTCATTGTAGGACAAATCTAAGTCTAGGCAGTTGTTGTTTACCTATGTAACGTCTCAAGAGGGGTGTGAATAAAATTTTAGCGCTTTTAGCTAAATGAATGTACTCCATGGTAATCAAAATATAATGGATACTAAGCACAAGTAGAGGTAATTCAATCTCTCTTTGTCCCTATCTCTATCTCTCTCTCTCTCTCTCTTAATCTCTCTTTATCCTATATATCTCTCTCTGGTCTCTCTCTCTCTCTCTCTCTCTCTGTCTTAATCTCTTTATCCCTATATGTCTCTCTCTCTCTCTCTCTCTCTCTCTCTCTCTCTCTATCTCTCTTTATCCCTATATGTCTCTCTCTCTCTCTCTCTCTCTCTTAATATCTCTTTATCCCTATATGTCTCTCTCTCTGGTATCTCTCTCTCTCTTAATCTCTCTTTATCCCAATATCTCTCTCTCTCTCTCAGTCTCTCTGTATTTTTCTATTTATCTATCTATGGTAAACATGTGTTCGTGTGAGCATTGTATCTCGCTAGTAAAACTGTTCTGGTAATTTGGACTGAATATCTTAGTATATGTTGGAATCTGAGTTTCTCGATCTTCACAAGCATATAGTTATGTCAATTTTATGTCTTAGTCATTTATGTTCCTCTTTTTATCTAGGTTGGTAAGTGACTTCTTATTGTTCACAATCTCTGTTCGTCTGTCTTTCTAACCAATATGTAGTGAGTTTCATAAATTATCTAAAGTGATCTCTTTTGTTTCATATGTTCATGATGTCCTATTCGTTTATTGATATTGTAGTTCATAGTATTTTGGGAATGTCGTTCATAGTGTTTAGTTTGGGTTTTGGTAATTAATTTGGCATTGCATTGTATCTAAGTCTTGTTTGATTCACAATGAGTGGCCAACCTCCCAAAGCACGGGGAGTATGCTTGGAAATGGATTGAAACTAAACTGAGGATCTGATTTGCTGGAGCTCCATTCTTTACATTTGTTTTTGTGGGTGTTTGCAATTTAGTCATGCATTCGTGCATAAGTTGTTAAGTTATGGTTACTTTCAAATGGATTGAAAGTATGTGAAAGGACATTACAGATGGTCTAGAAAATACTTAAGTAATGCACTTAAGTCATTCCTTGCTCTACTCTTTCTAAATTTTCATTTATAGTTATGTTGACAGATATGAAACTATTTGTTAGAGGCTGATTTGTCTTGAACTAGGAAAGAAACTATATTAATTTCTGATTTCTCTCTTTACATATCACTCTTTGTAGTTTTAAGCAGTTATTTTGTGTAAGTGGCACACCATTTTAACTTTCTGATTTTAACTTTGTATGTATTTTGTAGCTAGAGGTGTTGTCTTCTGTTTTGTAGGTAGATGTTCTTTTTGTTACTTAATATTTCTGTGCCTTCTTATTATTTTCTTTTCTGATTGGAGAATACTCATGAATCCGTTGTAGGGCCAAGCAATTATTTTCATGTAATAATATATGAATGTCTTCGTGTGTGTATGTATGAAAGGGTCAACTAATTGGAGTGTGTTTATCTTATCTTTTTTATTAGTGTAAAGTATGTTGTGTTTTTAGGCCATGTTTCATAATGATTTGAGACCATTCTCACTTACTTTTGGTTTTTATTTGTAGGTTCAAGTGCGAAATTGGTGAAAACACCAAGTGGCAGAAGAAGGAGGTGAACTACGCAATTTCAAGCCAAAAGCACCTCATTTAGAGCAATACAGAAGCTGGTGCTACATGGCATCAACAAGGAAGCCATGGCGTCAATAAGAAGAGAAAAACACTATGAGCAACACCACATGGTGCCAGGGTCAAGGTAACGGTGTCACAAGTATAACTGCAGAAGCATAGTAGCCGACACCACATGGCTCCAGGATTGAAACAACGACGTCAACCAAAGAAAGTCTTCTACCGAGGAAAATGGCTAAATGTTCGCTGTCCACACGCCCGTAGCAGTGCAGGGGCGCTGGGAGCATAAAAGAGTTTCTGGGTTGAGCGTCCCAACAGCCAGAATCTGCACAAGGCGCCTATCTTTGCACGAAACATGTCTGACGCCACTTGGTGCCGGGACACTTAGGGAACAAAAATGGGAATCTTCAAGATTACCATATAAATAGGCGCTATGAATCCCTTTCCAGCATCGTGCCTCCATGTCTTGGAGGTTGTGTAAGCTTTGGTGTAATGGCAGAACACTTTTGAGGAGCAAAGGAAGGAAGCAGTAGATTGGGAGTAGAAGAGAAGCTTCTTCTCCCTCTATTATCACTTTATTCCTGTTTATGTGTGTTTGCTTGACTTATTGTGCTTGTATGGATTTGGATTGGGATTTATCCCTAATCCTTACTATGTTTAGGAAAGTACCCTTAGGGGGTTGTGATGTAATGTAATATTATGAAAGGATTCATCTAATTCTAGTTCGTATTTAGTGTAATCAATTTTATTTAGTATGATTGGCTGTTGGGATGCATAAGATATTATAAAATTTAAGACCTTTTAACATCCATCTGATGTCCCTATTGAGACCGAGAGGATAGTAGGATAGACACCCATAAATCAATAAGTGATCCCCAAATCAATTGTGTTCAATTATTGGCAGGCGAGAAGTGTACAGGTAGACTTCGAGAGAAGCTTGCTGACACACGTGGTCACGGTGGCTATGCTGATGAGCCTCTAATTTAGGACCTAGACCTCGAGAGAGAATAGAGCTTAGGAGGGAGGCACAGTCGTAACGCCTTCAGAGAGGGTTACGCATACTGGTTTCCCAGATCCACTATCGAGCTCTATAATTACACACCCAACTTAATTGGCATGAATCCTCCACTTATTACATGAATTCACTCCCCCAACTTCATTCATTGCGTCTCCTTATGTGTGCATGTATCAATCTAGGTAGACTCCATTTTTAGTAGGATTTAGTATCTTCTTGTGTAGTTAATGCAATTAGGTACTTGTGGCATTTCTTGCTGAATTCAGTAGTTAGATATAGCTATAGAGAACTTCAGAACCAGTACGTAGTACAAGTTCCTGTGGAGACGAACCAGTCTTACCAGATTATTACTTGAGGCAACACGTGCGCTTGCGGACAGGTGATTTTATATACATAATCGGTTTGCGCCCAATCAAGTTTTTGTCGCTGTTGCCGGGAACTTGTGTTAACTACTATTAGGTCCTGGCTCAATAGCTGTAATCTAGTTTAAATTAGGTGTTTATAGTTAGACTAACATAGTTGCATGCTTAGTGTAGCTTAACCTAGCTATTTTTGCTTGTTAGAGTAAGTTATTTCTGTTAGTTAAAATAAGTTAGAAATTGTGTTTGTGTGTTTGTTAGTTAAATTTTTATCTTTTTGTGGAAGTTGTTGTTGAACTAAATATTTACTCTCTTCTGTTGTATGTAAGAAAGTAGAGGGCTTGCCTCACTACCTTATGACCCTGCGACAGAGAAGACCACACGGGCCTGTTTGAAGTAGCAAAAGTTATTCAGAAGAAAGGATGATATGGCCAAGGAAGAGCCAAGAAGTCTGAGAGAGTTCGCGGTACGTCAAGCTGGAGGTACCGATTCATGTATAAAAATACCGGCTATTTTGGCAAATAACATTGAAATCATACTGACAATTATTCAAATGATCCAAACCTCAGTCCAATTCAGTGGACTTCCAAATGATGATCCCAAGGCGCATCTCACTGATTTTCTGGAAATATGTGATATGTTCGAGCATAATGGCATATTCGAAGATGCGATATTCAGATTGCATTTTTTCCATTCTCGCTGAGGGATAAGGCGAAACATTAATTGGATTTTTCTTCCTTCGGGGTTTATTACCACGTGGATGGAACTTGAGCATAATATTTTTGCTAAATACTTCCCTCCAACCAAGAAAGAAAAGCTATGGAACAACATCAATCTATTTATGCAATTGGATCAAGAATCAATTTATGAGGCTTGAGATCGGTTTAAAGAGCTTCTGAGGAAGTGTCCTAATCATTCCATTCCTAAATGGTTTTAGGTGCACACCTTCTAAAATGGGCTGCAAAACCAAACATGGACTTTTATTGGTGCAGCCGTAGGAGAAGCACTTATGAACAAGTCCATTGATGATGTGTATGACCTTTTGGAAAATATGGCTGCCAATAGATACCAGTGGAACACTGAAAGACCAAGGAGCATATCTGAACAAGGCCAAAACTCTAGAAAGATGGCTGTACACAAAGTAGACACCTACACAACAATTACAGCTCAGTTGGATGCCTTGAAGAAAAAAATAGCTGCCTTGGAAGTTAAGCCTGCAAAAAGTCCTTTTGTATGTTGTGAGTTATGTGGTGGTGCTGGACATGGGATTGAAGTATGCACATCTATTGTTGAGAGTGTGCAATACGCTCCCTATAGACAAGGTTAAAACAACCTGTAATCTAATAACTACAATCCCGGCTGGAGAAACCATCCGAACTTCAGATAGAGAAATGTCAAGATTTTGGACAACAAGGAAGATTCCAAAATCAGCCTCAAGCTGAAAAGGAAGTTCCACTCATGAGTTGGTCAAAATGGTGCAGAACCACGATGCTTCCCTAACAAACATTGAAATCCAACTGGGTCAGCTGGCAATGGCCATAAGAGAAAGAATGAAAGGAACTCTCCCAAGTGGTACGGTGGAGAATCCAAAGAAAGAAGAGAAAGAAAAAGTGGAGCACTGCAATGCGGTGTTGTCAAGGGAAGCACTAGAACAAATGGAGATGAAAGAAGTGAATCAAGTGTTCACCCAAGAAGAAGAATATGAAGATGATTCCATCTATGTAAATCATTCTAAGACATCTCCCTTTGCATGCATTGAGATCGAAGAGAATTAGTTGAATGAAGAAGAGAGTAAGGAGGAAGAGTTGGACGAGAAGTCCCAATCAACACCCATATGGAGAATGGAAGAAGAGCTCGAGAAAAGTTTAATTTTGGAAGAACCAAACCAGATTTCTCCTATGCTGGAGTTTAAAGATGAAGAATATCTGAAATGGTCAAGTCAGGAGGAATCAGGTGAGAATAAGGTTTGGCCACCACCTTTTATGGAAGGAGAATTTGATAAGATAGAGAAATTTAAGCCTCAAAAGCCACCTGAAGTTTTCAAGAAACTACATGTTGATATCCCTGCTGTTTATCAATTAGAGGACTGATCTGGCCGTGCTAGATTCAAGGAGTCAATAGAGCATGATCTGAACAATTCTGAATGGAAGGCGTATAGAGAAGAAGAAAGTTGTAATTGGAGAGAAAAGTGCTTACCTAGGTGAAAGATCCTGGGATTTTTGCAATACCTTGCACCAAAGGGACCTACGAAATCATTGATACCTTATGTGATCTAGGGGCTAGCGTTAACATTATGCCCTTTAGAATATTCAAGCGATTGGGTCTCACTAAACCTCTACCCACGGATGTGAAAATTATGTTAGCTGATGGTTCTATCAGCTAGCCAAGGGGAGTTCTGGAGAATGTTATGGTCAAGGTGAATGGGCTTCTCTTTCCAGCTGACATTTTGGTGATTGATGTTTAAGAGGGGAAACAAATGCCTCTCATTCTTGGTAGACCCTTCTTAGACACTACACAAACAATCATTGATGTAGAGGAAGAGAACATCACCACGAGATCAGCTAGTGGAAGAGGAATCACATTCTATATGCCTCAAGCCATGAAGAGAAACAAGAAGTGAACTCAAGGGGTGAAGCACCCTTTACTGTTGGCTGGGGAGATTCTCAAGAGAAAACCTCCAGTAAAAGGCTTAGATCCTTGTACGGTAAAGGGCAACTCGCACTATGAGGAAAAGACTTGGTTAAATATGGATGAGTGGTTTGAAACCACTAAAGGAAGAGTTGGAACAAGTAGCCCGAACCTATACTTGGAAGAGCATCAGAGAGCTAGAAGGAGAGAGGCTAGAAGAGCTTGGAAATTGGTAGAGGAGATCTTAGACATTCTTCCCGATTCAATCACTCCAAGGAGAGAGCCTTCACCCTCTAGTGACCAGCTCATTTCCTTTGAGAACCACAATCAAAAGAACTTGAGGCAAAGAGGACAAGTTGCGAGTTACAATGTCCCTTGCAATGCTCCTTTAGATCCTGGATGAGTTAGGTATGAAAAATCTTACCATAGACTTAAAACATTGGTCTTTCTTGGTACTTAACTCATGCATTGTACATAAAAATTTTGGAAAGATTAGAAATGCACATTTCTTAAGTTAGGATAGACAAAATTTTGTTTCTGCATGCTTTGAATTCAGTTCTTAACTTGTGTGAAGCATTTTTAAGTTAATTTTGAGAGTTACCATGAGTTGAGCAATTGCATGATTTCACCATGTGTTTTAAATTTAAATTTTGAGAGTTTGAGATAGAATTAATTTCATCATGATTGGAGTAAGTCAGAGGTCAAAACTCATTTCACAAGGAAAATATGCATCTCCAAAAGAACGATGCAGCGGCTGAGTAACCGGCGCCACACGGGCGTCAATGTGAACTCATGGTGCCACACAATGTCAAGTTGATGCTGCGACAAGACACTGAAGCCGCACGACACCACATAGCGTTGAATCGAGCCAAGGGCGTTGAGAGAGAAAACCTTTGAAACCCTACCTCACCAAACTCGAAACAACTCCATCTCAGAGCCAATCCGAAGCAAAATCCTTGCGATTTCATCTTTGAATTTGTCAGATTCATGTGACCGAAGGCATTTTCGTCTTTCTCGCCTAGTTTCGCGTTTTGGAAGAAGATTTTCACGAGAATCAGTTCGGTCGGGGTCGTCTCCAAGCTTCCAAGCTCGGTTTTTAAGGTTAGGAATCTTCCTTCCTTCACGTTAAGATTACTCCCAAGCTCAAGAGTAATTAAAATGGAAAGAGGAAAATCTTCCGCCAAAATGAAAAGGGAAGAATCCGGCAAGGGAAAACCCAAGAAACATGTCTGTAAGAGGGACTAAAAGGGAAGAAACCAAGAGTAGCTTGCAATACGAGATCACCAACATCACACAGATGGTGTGCAACTCAAAACCCCATCTCAGCTGAAAGGATTCCCTTTCTATAACCCTCTGGAGCTACATCCCGCAAAGAACAAGGAGGAGACCATGGACGATAGTGAGAAGAGTGAGAGTGAGTAGAGTGGAGTATTGTAAGAGTAATCATTTTTGCATCTAGGATTTTCGTTTGTATTTTGATATATCCTTAGGTGAAACAAGTCATTAGCATCTTTCATAAATTTGTACAGATGAAATGAAAACATGAAGTTTCTATCTCTAAAGCATTTTTTGTTAGTTAGCTTATACTTAGTCTCTATCTCTTGGAGGAATAAATACTTTACTTGAATCTTTCGGTTTTGCATTGCAAACATCACACTAAGAGCTCCATGGAGCATAAAAGAAGAACTAAAAGCGAAGCACAACCAGGGAGTCCCCTTACCCCCTTCGTATTTCAATTTTTCAATTCAAACATTGGTTACAATGTTTAATTTACGTTTTGCATGTTGAATGATTAAACTTTCATAATTAACCTTTTTTACTTACCCTGGTCCCTAGCCCCATTACAATCGAGAAACGTCCTAAGGATCTTAAAATCATCTCTCTACAATTAGTGGAGAGTGAATTTTGAAATTAGCTTGTGGAATCTTAGTAGTGAACTTGTAAGTGCATGGAAAGTAGACTGATGGAGAGGCATCTAATTGAAGTAGTTAAGTTGTGGGTCACCTAAAAATTCTTTGGTGAATAAGCACTCTTAAGAAGATCATTAACTAAATGAACCAGGAGCCTTAATTTTTCTTTTGTAAATTTGAATTGGATGAACTACTGATCACATTTTGATCAGCAAGATAGAATGATTGCCGTTCTATATAAGATCTATGCTCAAGTCGAGCAAATTTTTAAGTTTGGGGTATTTGATTAGTGTAAAATATGCTGCATTTTAGGCCATGCTTCATAATGAGTTGAGACCTTTCTCACTTACTTTTGGTGTTTATTTGTAGGTTCAAGTCTGAAATTGATGAAAACACTAAGTGGAAGAAGGAGCTCAACTATGCAAATTCAGGTAAAAACACCCCATATAGAGCAATATAGAAGCCATGGCGTCAATAATAAGAGAACAACACTGTGAGCAACGCCACATGGTGTCAGGGTCGAGGCCATGGTGTCACAAGTATAATGAAGAAGCATAGTGGCCGATGCCACAGGGTACCAAGATCGAAGCCAAGGCATCAGCCAAACAAAGTCTTCTACCGACAAAAAATGGCTTAATGACCACACGCCCGGATTAGTGCAAGGGCGCTGGGAGCAGAAAAGAGTTTTTGGGTTGAGAGCCCCGGCCCCCAGAATCAGCGCAGGGGTGCCCATCTTAGCACTCGGGAGCCCATCTTCGCACTAGGGTACCCTCGAAAGACAGGCCCAGCACAGGGGTGCTGGCAGCAGCAACGAAGTGCAAGGTGCGATGCCAAAGTATTGTGCAGCGTCACTCTTGGCGCCAACACTCGGCACCACGAAACATGTGCGACACCACATGGCACCGGACCACTTAGGGCACAAAAGAATAGGGAAATTTCCAGGACTCCCTTATAAATAGGTGCTATGAATCCATTTTGTCCATCACCTACCCACACCTTGGAGATTGTGCAAGCTTTGAAGTAAGGGCAGAACACTTCTGAGGAGCAAAGGAAGGAAGGAGTAGATTGGGAGTAGATGGGAAGCTTCTTCTCCCTCTTTTATCTCTTTATTCTTGTTTATGTGAGTTTTCTTGGCTTATTGTGCTTGTATGGATTTGGATTGGGATTTATCCCTAATCTTTACTATGTTTAGCTAAGTACCCTTAGGGAGTTGTGGTGTAATGTAATCAGGTGAGTGGATTCATGTAAACTCAATTCATATTTAGTGTAATCAATCTTTAATGTAGTGTGATCACTATTGGGATGCATAACATGTTAGAAGATTGATGACCTTTTAACATCCATCTGATGTCCCCATTGAGACCGAGAGGGTATACTGGGATAGACACCCACCAATCAGCATGTGATCTCCAAATCAACTTTGTTTAATCAGTGGAAGGTGAGGGTAAGCAGGTAGACATTGAGAGAAGCGTCCTGACCCACGTGGTCATGGTAGCTACGATGATGCGCCTTTAATTTAGTACCTTGACTTTGAGAGACAATAGGGCTAAGGAGGAGGCACGATCGCGCCTCGAGAAAGGGTTATGCGTACTTGTTTCCCGATCCGTCATGAGCTCTAGAATTACACACCCAACTGAATTTGCATGAAACCTCCACTTATTACATGAATTCACTCCCCCAACTTCATTCATCGCGTCTCCTTGTGTGTGCGTGTATCAATCTAGGCAGACTTCGTTTTCAGAAGGATTTAGTATCTTTTTGTGTAGCTTATTCAATTAGGTACTTGTGACATTTCTAGCGGAATTTGGTAGTTAAATATAGCTATAGAAAACTTCAGTACTAGTACGTAGTACAAGTCCCAATGGAGACGAACCGGTCTTACCGGATTATTACTTAAGGCGACACGTGCGCTTGTGTACGACGTGACATATGCGGTTGCATACAGGTTTGTATAATCGGTTTGTGCCCAATCACTTTTCTTTTGGTTTATATGGGTTTTCCATTCTAGGTTTCTTATTCGTTTGTCTATATATGTATGTACCCGCTGTTCCAGCTGAATTGTAGTGACCCTCTGAAGAGCCTATACTCTCAGGTGTTGAATTACCTGTTATGGTAGATGTTGTGTGTTTGGACTTGATTTCATAATATGGATTTCTTTTAGGTGAAGATGTTCAAATTCTTACTGGTGTGTAATATTTTATTTGTTGGAATCTGTTGAATAGGCCTTTAAACTAGTTCCTGAAATTTCTTCCAAGTGGAGTTGTTCCTTTAATTAAGGGTACGATATGTTCATTTTGGGACGAAGAGTTTTGACAGTCTTTCTTCCCATCGATAACAATATCTCTCTATCTCAATGTTTCCAAAAAACTTTCCCAAGATTTTCCAGAAAACGTTTTTTTTTTGTGGTTTTCTTCTTCCACCTACAAGTACTCAGCGTCCCTTATTTGTTTTTACATAGTCTGTTTTTGTGTATTACCGCGAAAATGAACTATATCTCAATGACAGGAGCAGGATGTATCGGTAAACGAACAATCTTGAGTGGCAGAAGCCCGATTTTTCATGTGGAATTTTATGTTTTAAAGAGTATGCCAAACAAAGCATGGGGGTCTGGATTTGTTGCGGTGATTTATTTAAGTGGCAAGATTTCGCATCTCAAGTAATTCATCAGCTACAACTACTACAGAAGCATGAATGGTTTCTAGTTCTAACAGTTTTTCTTAGTACCTTCAAGAATAGATCGAAGTTGATCTATCTTTTCTTGACTACTCCTGATTTTGGAGTAATTTCATTTAGTTTGTTATCGAAATAGGCTTCCATAACAAATTGAGAATTAATCTTATCAAATTTTTATTTTGATTAATAGAATTATAGACATTCAACCAAGATCATGTTTCAGGATAAAAGTGAGAGAGATATATCTACTGAAAATTTTAAAGAGGTAAATCATGATTTCATACCGATAAAGGCGTCTTCACGGTTCCCCCTATCAGCCACCTGCCTTAACGGGTAATGGTTGCGATCTCGCAAGGAATCGGTCCAAAGAACCAGATAGACTCAAAAACAAATTTCAGAAAGGAAATCCTTTATTGATATTCTGTATGCGATTACATATCCTTTGCCGAAGCAAGGATCAATGGGCAAAGGAGTAGAACTCTGTAAATTTTACTCACTAGAAGCATTTTAACAAGTTAACTTTTTTAACTGTTCTTTAAAGGTATTGAAATCTTTTTTATTTTTTGATTTCTTGTAATAAAGAGTTTTGTAAATTTCTACAAAACCTCGGTTATAACGATCTTCAACAATTACACTTTGTTCTTTGTTTACACGGGGAAGAACATGAAGAGTTTTTTTTAACATAAGATTTTTAGATCTATTATTTTTTAAAGATTTTCTAAGGGTTCTTAGATAAATCATGTCATGGTTTCTTACGAAGCTCTGCTACCAATTTTTTGAGACTTCTATTTTTACCTTCACTCGGGTTGAGAATCCTTTACTCGGGTTGAGAATCAGGCAAAGAAGGGGAGGTTTCACCAACAGATTTGTTGGGGTGATTTATTTGAGAGGCAAGATTTCGCATCTCAAATAATTCATCATCTTCAACTACTAGAGAAGCATTAATGGTTTCTAGTTCAAAGAGTTTTTCTTAGTTCCTTCAAAAATAGATCGAAGTTGATCTATCTTTTCTTGACTACTCCTGATTTTTGGAGTAATTTCATTTAGTTTGTTATCGAAATAGGCTTCCACAACAAATCGAGAATTGATTTTATCAAATTGTTAATTTGATTAATAGAATTCTAGACATTCAACCAAGATCATGTTTCAGGATAAAAGCGAGAGAGATATATCTACTGAAAATTTTAAAGAGGTAAATCATGATTTCATACCGATAAAAGGCGTCTTCACGGTTCCCCTATCAGCCACCTGCCTTAAGGGTACAGTTGCGATCTCGCAAGGCATCGGTCCAAAGAATCAGATAGACTCAAAAAAAATTTCAGAAAGGAAATCTGTTTAGATATTCAGTATGCGATTAAATATCATTTGCTGAAGCTAGGATCAATGGGCAAAGGTGTAGAACTCTGAAAAGTTTACTCACTTGAAGCATTTTAACAAGTTAACTTTTTAACTGTTCTTTGAAGATATTGAAATCTTTTTTTATTTTTGATTTCTTGTTATAAATAGTTTTGTAAATTTCTACAAAACTTGGTTATAACGATCTTCAACAATTACTCTTTGTTATTTGTTTAGACGGGAAGAACATTAAGAGTTTTCCTTTAACATAAGATTTTCAGATCTATTATTTTTTAAAGATTTTCTAAGGGTTCATAGATAAATCATGCAAGGGTTTCTAACGAAACTCGATACCCATTTTTGTGACATCTATTTTTACGTTCACTCGGGTTGAGAATCCTTTACTCGGGTTGAGAATCCTTTATTCGGGTTGAGAATCAAGCAAAGAAGAGGAGGTTTCACCAACAGATTTGTTGGTGTGATTTATTTGAGAAGCAAGTTATCGCATCTCAAGTAATTCATCCGCTTCAACTACTAGAGAAGCATTAATGGTTTCTTGTTCTATGAGGTTTTTCTTAGTACCTTCAAGAATAGATCGAAGTTGATCTATCTTTTCTTGACTACTCCTGATTTTTGGAGTAATTTCAAATAGTTTGTTATCGAAATAGGCTTCCATAACAAATTGAGAATTAATTTTAACAAATTTTTATATTGATAAACACAATTCAAGACGTTCAACCAAGATCATGTATCAGGAAAAAAGCGAGAGAGAAATATCTACTGAAAATTTTAAAGAGGTAAATCATGATTTCTTACCGATAAACGCGTCTTCACGGTTCCCCCTATCAGCCACCTGCCTTAACGGGTACTGGTTGCGATCTCGCAAGGCATCGGTCCAAAGAACCAGATAGACTCAAAAAAAAATTTCAGAAAGGAAATCCTGTTTAGATATTCTGTATGCGATTAAATATCATTTGCCGAAGCTAGGATCAATGGGCAAAGGTGTAGAACTCTGAAAAGTTTACTCACTTGAAGCATTTTAACAAGTTAACTTTTTTAACTGTTCTTTGAAGATATTGAAATCTTTTTTATTTTTTGATTTCTTGTTATAAAGAGTTTTGTAAATTTCTACAAAACTTCGGTTATAACGATCTTCAACAATTACTCTTTGTTATTTGTTTAGACGGGGAAGAACATTAAGAGTTTTCCTTTAACATAAGATTTTCAGATCTATTATTTTTTAAAGATTTTCTAAGGGTTCTTAGATAAATCATGCAAGGGTTTCTAACGAAACTCTCGATACCCATTTTTGTGACATCTATTTTTCGTTCACTCGGGTTGAGAATCCTTTACTCGGGTTGAGAATCCTTTATTCGGGTTGAGAATCAAGCAAAGAAGAGAGAGGTTTCACCAACAGATTTGTTGGTGTGATTTATTTGAGAAGCAAGTTATCGCATCTCAAGTAATTCATCCGCTTCAACTACTAGAGAAGCATTAATGGTTTCTTGTTCTAAGAGTTTTTTCTCAGTACCTTCAAGAATAGATCGACGTTGATCTATCTTTTCTTGACTACTCCTGATTTTTGGAGTAATTTCAAATAGTTTGTTATCGAAATAGGTTTCCATAACAAATTGAGAATTAATTTTAACAAATTTTTATTTTGATAAACACAATTCAAGACGTTCAACCAAGATCATGCTTCAGAATAAAAGCGAGAGAGATATATGTACTGAAAATTTTAAAGAGGTTGATCATGAATTCTTACTGATAAACGCGTCTTCGCTGTTCCCCCTAACGGCCACCTGTCTTAACGGGTACAGGTTCCAATCTCGCAAAGAATGGATCCAAAGAACCAGATATACTCAAAATATTTTTCAGAAAGGATATTTTTTATTGATATTCTGAATTGGATTACGTATCATTTGCCGAAGTAAGGATCAATGGGCAAAGGACTAGAACTCCGAAGAGTTACTCACTTGAAGCATTTTAACAAGGTAAAATTTTTAATAGTTCTTTGAAGATATTGAAATATTTTTTTTATTTTTGATTTCATGTTATAAAGTGTTTTGTAAATTTCTACTAAACTTCGGTTATAACGATCATCAACAATTACTCTTTGTTCTTTGTTTAGATGGGGAAGAACATGAAGAGTTTTCTTCAACATAAGATTTTAAGATCTAATGTTTTTTAATGATTTTCTAGGGGTTCTGAGATAAATCATTCCAGGTGTTTCTAACGAAGCTCTGATACCAATTGTTTGAGACATCTATTTTTACCTTTACTAGGGTTGAGAATCCTGTACTCGGGTTGAGAATCCTTTACTCGGGTTGAGAATCCTTTACTCGGGTTGAGAATCCTTTACTCGGGTTGACAATCAGGCAAAGTAGAGGAGGTTTCACCAACAGATTTGATGGGGTGATTTATTTGAGAGGCAAGATATCGACTCTCAAGTAATATATTAGCTTGATCACCAAGAGAAGCATGAATGGTTTCTAGTTCTAAGAGTTTTTTCTTAGTACCTTCAAGAATAGATCGAAGTTGATCTATCTTTTCTTGACTACTCCTGATTATTGGAGTAATTTAATTTAGTTTGTTATCGAAATAGGCTTCTATAACAAATTGAGAATTAATTTTATCAAATTTTATTTTGATTAACAGAATTCTAGACATTCAACCAAGATCATGGGTCAGGATAAAAGCGAGAGAGATATATCTGAGAAACTTTTAAAGAGGTAGATCATGAATTCTTACCGATAAAGCGCGTCTTCGGCGGTTCCCCCTAAAGGCCTCCTGCCTTAAAGGGTACAGGTTCCGATCTCGCAAAGAATGGATCCAAAGAACCAGATATACTCAAATATTTTCAGAAAGGAAATCTTTTATTGATATTCGGAATGGGATTACGTATCATATGCCGAAGCAAGGATCAATGGGCAAAGGACTAGAACTCCGAAGAGTTACTCACTTGAAGCATTTTAACAAGGTAAATTTTTTAACTGTTCTTTGAAGATATTGAAATCTTTTTTATTTTTTGATTTCATGTTATAAAGTGTTTTGTAAATGTCTACAAAACTTCGGTTATAATGATCTTCAACAATTACTCTTTGTTCTATGTTTAGACGTTGAAGATCCTGAAGAGTTTTATTTAACATAAAATTTTTAGACGTAATGTTTTTTAAGATTTTCTAACGGTTCAAAGAAAAATCATTCAGAGTTTCTATCGAAGTTCAGATACCAATTTTGGAGACATCTATTTTTACCTTCACTCGGTTTGAGAATCCTTTACTCCGTTTGAGAATCCTTTACTCGGGTTGACAATCAGGCAAAGTAGAGGAGGTTTCACTAACAGATTTGTTGGGGTGATTTATATGAGAGGCAAGATATCGAATCTCAAGTAATTCATCAGCTTCATCTCCTAGAGAAACATGAATGGTTTCTAGTTTAGACTGGAAAGATCATGAAGAGTTTTCTTTAACATTAAATTTTTAGATCTAATGTTTTTTTAAGATTTTCTAACGGTTCAAAGAAAAATCTTGGCAGGGTTTCTATCGAAGCTCTGATACCAATTTTTTGAGACATCTATTTTTACCTTCACTCGGTTTGAGAATCCTTTACTCGGGTTGAGAATCCTTTACTCGGGTTGACAATCAGGCAAAGTAAAGGAGGTTTCACCAACAGATTTGTTGGGGTGATTTATTTGAGAGGCAAGATATCAAATCTCAAGCAATATATCACCTTCATCACCTTGAGAATCATAAATGGTTTCTAGTTATAAGTGTTTTTCTTAGTACCTTCAAGAATAGATCGAAGTTGATCTATCTTTTCTTGACAACTCCTGATTTTTGGAGTAATTTAATTTTAGTTTGTTATCGAAATAGGCTTCTATAACAAATTGAGAATTAATTTTATCAAATTTTTTTTGATTAACAAATTCTAGACATTCAACCAAGATCATGCGTTAGGATAAAAGCGAGAGAGATATATCTACAGAATTTTTAAAGAGGTAGATCATGAATTCTTACCGATAAGCAGCGTCTTAGCGGTTCCCCAAAAGGCCTCCTGCCTTAAAGGGTACATGTGTTCGATCTAGCAAAGAATGGATCCAAAGAACGAGATATACTCAAATATTTTTCAGAAAGGAAATCTTTTATTGATATTCGGAATGGGATTGCATATCATTTGCTGAAGCGAGGATCAATGGGCAAAGGACTAGAACTCAGAGAGTTACTCACTTGAAGAATTTTAACAAGGTAAATTTTTAACTGTTGTTTTGAAGATATTGAAATCTTTTTATTTTTGATTTCATTTATAAAGAGTTTTGTAAATTTCTTCAAAACTTTGGTTATAATGATCTTCAACAATTACTTTTTGTTCATTGTTTAGAGGGGAAGATCATGAATAGTTTTCTTTAACATAAAATTTTTAGATCTAATGTTTTTTTAAGATTTTCTAACGGTTCATAGAAAAATCATGTAGGGTTTCTATCAAGCTCGATACCAATTTTTGGGACATCTATTTTTACCTTCTCTCGGGTTGAGAATCCTTTACTCGGGTTGAGAATCCTTTACTCGGGTTGACAATCAGGCAAAGTAGAGGAGGTTTCACCAACAGATTTGTTGGGGTGATTTATTTGAGAGGCAAGATATCGAATCTCAAGTAATTTATCACGCTTCATCTCCTAGAGACACATTAATGGTTTCTAGTTCTAAGAGTTTTTTCTTAGTACCTTCAAGAATAGATCGAAGTTGATCTATCTTTTCTTGACTACTCTTGATTTTTTGAGTAATTTAATTTTGTTTGTTATCGAAATAGGCTTCTATAACAAATTGAGAATTAATTTAATCAAATTTTTATTTTGATTAACAGAATTGTAGACATTCAACCAAGATCATGCGTCGGGATAAAAGCGAGAGAGATATATCTCTGAGAAAATTTTAAAGAGGTAGATCATGAATTCTTAGCGATAAATGCGTCTTCGTGGTTCCCCTAAAGGCCTCCTGCCTTAAAGGGTACATGTTTCGATCTTGCAAAGAGTGGATCCAAAGAACTAGATATACTCAAATATTTTTCAGAAAGGAAATCTTTTATTGATATTCGGAATGAGATTACGTTATCATTTGCTGAAGCAAGGATCAATGGGCAAAGGACTAGAACTCAGAAGAGTTACTCACTTGAAGCATTTTAACAAGGCAAATTTTTAACTGTTCTTTGAAGATATTGAAATCTTTTTTTAATTTTTGATTTCATGTTATAGAAGTGTTTTGTAAATTTCTACAAAACTTTGGTTATAATGATGATCTTCAACAATTACTCTTTTTCTTTGTTTAGACAGGGAAGATCATGAAGAGTTTTTTTTAACATAAAATTTTTAGATGTAATGTTTTTAAGATTTTCTAACGGTTCATAGAAAAATCATGCGGGGGTTTCAATCGAAGCTCTGATACCAATTTTTGAGACATCTATTTTACCTTCACTCGAGTTTGAGAATCCTTTAGTCGGGTTGAGAATCCTTTACTCGGGTTGAGAATCCTTTACTCGGGTTGAGAATCCTTTAATCGGGTTGAGAATCAGGCAAAGTTGAGGAGGTTTCACCAACAGATTTGTTGGGGTGATTTATTTGAGAGGCAAGATATCGAATCTTAAGTAATTATTAACTAGATCACCTAGAGAAGCATGAATGGTTTCTAGTTCAAAGAGTTTTTCTTAGTACCTTCAAGAATAGATTGAAGTTGATCTATCTTTTCTTGACTACTCCTGATTTTTGAGTAATTTCATTTAGTTTGTTATCGAAATAGGCTTCTATAAAAATTGAGAATTAATTTTATCAAATTTTTATTTTGATTAACAGAATTCTAGACATTCAACCAAGATCATGCGTTAGGATAAAAGCGAGAGAGATATTTCTACAGAAAATTTTAAAGAGGTAGATCATGAATTCTTAGCGATAAACGCGTCTTCGTGGTTCCCCTTAAAGGCCTCTAGCCTTAACGGGTACAGGTTCCGATCTTGCAAAGAGTGGATCCAAAGAACTAGATATAATCAAATATTTTCATAAAGGAAATCTTTTATTGATATTCAGAATGGGATTACGTATCATTTGCTGAAGCAAGGATCAATGGGCAAAGGACTAGAACTCCAAGAGTTACTCACTTGAAGCATTTTAACAAGGCAAATTTTTTAACTGTTCTTTGAAGATATTGAAATCTTTTTATTTTTGATTTCATGTTATAAAGTGTTTTGTAATTTTTACAAAACTTCGGTTATAATGAATGATCTTCAACAATTACTATTTGTTCTTTGTTTAGACGGGGAAGATCATGAAGAGTTTTCTTTAACATAAAATTTTTAGATCTAATGTTTTTTAAGATTTTCTAACGGTTCATAGAAAAATCATGGCAGGGTTTCTATCGAAGCTCGATACCAATTTTTGAGACATCTATTTTTACCTTCACTCGGTTTGAGAATCCTTTACTCGGGTTGAGAATCCTTTACTCGGGTTGACAATCAGGCAAAGTAGAGGAGGTTTCACCAACAGATTTGTTGGGGTGATTTATTTGAGAGGCAAGATATCAAATCTCAAGTAATATATCAGCTTCATCACCTAGAGAATCATGAATGGTTTCTAGTTCTAAGAGTTTTTCTTAGTACCTTCAAGAATAGATCGAAGTTGATCTATCTTTTCTTGACTACTCCTGATTTTTGAGTAATTTAATTTTGTTTGTTATCGAAATAGGCTTCTATAACAAATTTAGAATTAATTTTATCAATTTTTATTTTGATTAACAGAATTGTAGACATTCAACCAAGATCATGCGTCAGGATAAAAGCGAGAGAGATATATCTACAGAAAATTTTAAAGAGGTAGATCATGAATTCTTACCGATAAAGCGCATCTTCGCGGTTCCCCTAAAGGCCTCCTGCCTTAAAGGGTACATGTTCGATCGATGCAGAAATGATCTCAAAGAACCAGATATACTCAAATATTTTTCAGAAAGGAAATCTTTTATTGATATTCGGAATGGGATTACGTATCATTTGCGAAGCAAGGATCAATGGGCAAAGGACTAGAACTAGAAGAGTTACTCACTTGAAGCATTTTAACAAGGAAAAATTTTTAACTGTTCTTTGAAGATATTGAAATCTTTTTATTTTTTGATTTCATGTTATAAAGTGTTTTGTAAATTTCTACAAAACTTTGGTTATAATGATCTTCAACAATTACTCTTTTTGTTCTTTGTTTAGACAGGGAAGATCATGAAGAGTTTTCTTTAACATAAAATTTTTAGATCTAATGTTTTTTAAGATTTTCTAACGGTTCATAGAAAAATCATGGCAGGGTTTCTATCGAAGCTCGATACCAATTTTTGAGACATCTATTTTTTCACCTTCACTTTAGTCGGGTTGAGAATCCTTTACTCGGGTTGAGAATCCTTTACTCGGGTTGACAATCAGGCAAAGTAGAGGAGGTTTCACCAACAGATTTGTTGGGGTGATTTATTTGAGAGGCAAGATATCGAATCTCAAGTAATATATCAGCTTCATCACCTAGAGAATCATGAATGGTTTCTAGTTCTAAGAGTTTTTCTTAGTACCTTCAAGAATAGATTGAAGTTGATCTATCTTTTCTTGACTACTCCTGATTTTTGAGTAATTTAATTTAGTTTGTTATCGAAATAGGCTTCTATAACAAATTGAGAATTAATTTTATCAAATTTCTATTTTGATTAACGAATTCTAGACATTCAACCAAGATCATGCGTCAGGATAAAAGCGAGAGATATATATCTACTGAAAATTTTAAAGAGGTAGATCATGAATTCTTACCGATAAACGCGTCTTCGCGGTTTCCCCCTAAAGGCCTCTGCCTTAAAGGGTACAGGTTTCGATCTTGCAAAGAATGGATCCAAAGAACTAGATATACTCAAATATTTTCAGAAAGGAAATCTTTTATTGATATTCGGAATGGGATTACGTATCATTTCTTGAAGCAAGGATCAATGGGCAAAGGACTAGAACTCGAAGAGTTACTCACTTGAAGCATTTTAACAAGGTAAATTTTTAAGCTGTTCTTTGAAGATATTGAAATCTTTTTTTATTTTTGATTTCATGTTATAAAGTGTTTTGTAAATTTCTACAAAACTTGGTTATAATGAATGATCTTCAACAATTACTCTTTTGTTCTTTGTTTAGACGGGGAAGATCAGGAAGAGTTTTCTTTAACATAAAATTTTTAGATCTAATGTTTTTTAAGATTTTCTAACGGTTCATATAAAAAATCATGGTAGGGTTTCTATCGAAGCTCGATACCAATTTTTGAGACATCTATTTTTACCTTCACTCGGTTTGAGAATCCTTTACTCGGGTTGAGGTTGAATCCTTTACTCGGGTTGACAATCAGGCAAAGTAGAGGAGGTTTCACCAACAGATTTGTTGGGGTGATTTATTTGAGAGGCAAGATATCGAATCTCAAGTAATATATCAGCTTCATCACCTAGAGAAGCATGAATGGTTTCTAGTTCTAAGAGTTTTTCTTAGTACCTTCAAGAATAGATCGAAGTTGATCTATCTTTTCTTGACTACTCCTGATTTTTGAGTAATTTAATTTAGTTTGTTATCGAAATAGGCTTCTATAACAAATTGAGAATTAATTTTATCAAATTTTATTTTGATTAACAGAATTGTAGACATTCAACCAAGATCATGCGTCAGGATAAAAGCGAGAGAGATATATCTACTGAAAATTTTAAAGAGGTAGATCATGAATTCTTAGCGATAAGCGCGTCTTCGTGGTTCCCCTAAAGGCCTCTGCCTTAAAGGGTACATGTTTCGATCTTGCAAAGAATGGATCCAAAGAACTAGATATACTCAAATATTTTTCAGAAAGGAAATCTTTTATTGATATTCGGAATGGGATTACGTATCATTTGCTGAAGCAAGGATCAATGGGCAAAGGACTAGAACTCCGAAGAGTTACTCACTTGAAGCATTTTAACAAAGCAAATTTTTAACTGTGTTCTTTGAAGATATTGAAATCTTTTTATTTTTGATTTCATGTTATAAAGTGTTTTGTAAATTTCTACAAAACTTTGGTATATAATGATCTTCAACAATTACTCTTTGTTCTTTGTTTAGGCAGGGGAAGATCTGAAGAGTTTTCTTTAACATAAAATTTTTAGATCTAATGTTTTTTTAAGATTTTCTAACGGTTCATAGAAAAATCATGCCGGGGTTTCAATCGAAGCTCGATACCAATTTTTGAGACATCTATTTTTACCTTCACTCGAGTTGTGAATCCTCGGGTTGAGAATCCTTTATCCTTTACTCGGGTTGAGAATCCTTTAATCGGGTTGAGAATCAGGCAAAGTAGAGGAGGTTTCACCAACAGATTTGTTGGGGTGATTTATTTGAGAGGCAAGATATCGAATCTCAAGTAATATATTAACTAGATCACCTAGAGAAGCATGAATGGTTTCTAGTTCTAAGAGTTTTTCTTAGTACCTTCAAGAATAGATTGAAGTTGATCTATCTTTTCTTGACTACTCCTGATTTTTGAGTAATTTCATTTAGTTTGTTATCGAAAATAGGCTTCTATATAAAAATTGAGAATTAATTTTATCAAATTTCTATTTTGATTAACAGAATTCTAGACATTCAACCAAGATCATGCGTTAGGATAAAAGCGAGAGAGATATTTCTACAGAAAATTTTAAAGAGGTAGATCATGAATTCTTAGCGATAAAGCGTCTTCGTGGTTCCCCTTAAAGGCCTCCTGCCTTAAGGGTGGTGCAGGTTCGATTTTGCAAAGAGTGGATCCAAAGAACTAGATATACTCAAATATTTTCAGAAAGGAAATCTTTTATTGATATTCTGAATGGGATTACGTATCATTTGCTGAAGCAAGGATCAATGGGCAAAGGACTAGAACTCAGAAGAGTTACTCACTAGAAGCATTTTAACAAGGTAAATTTTTAAGCTGTTCTTTGAAGATATTGAAATCTTTTTTATTTTTGATTTCATGTTATAAAGAGTTTTGTAAATTTCTACAAAACGGTTATAATGAATGATCTTCAACAATTACTCTTTGTTCTTTGTTTAGGCGGGAAGATCATGAAGAGTTTTCTTTAACATAAAATTTTTAGATCTAATGTTTTTTTAAGATTTTCTAACGGTTCATAGAAAAATCATGGCAGGGGGTTTCTATCGAAGCTCGATACCAATTTTTGAGACATCTATTTTACCTTCACTCGGGTTGAGAATCCTTTACTCGGGTTGAGAATCCTTTACTCGGGTTGACAATCAGGCAAAGTAGAGGAGGTTTCACCAACAGATTTGTTGGGGTGATTTATTTGAGAGGCAAGATATCGAATCTCAAGTAATATATCAACATCACCTAGAGAAGCATGAATGGTTTCTAGTTCTAAGAGTTTTTCTTAGTACCTTCAAGAATAGATCGAAGTTGATCTATCTTTTCTTGACTACTCCTGATTTTTGAGTAATTTAATTTAGTTTGTTATCGAAATAGGCTTCTATAACAAATTTAGAATTAATTTTATCAAATTTTTATTTTGATTAACAGAATTCTAGACATTCAACCAAGATCATGCGTCAGGATAAAAGCGAGAGAGATATATCTACAGAAAATTTTAAAGAGGTAGATCATGAATTCTTAGCGATAAGCGCGTCTTAGCGGTTCCCCTAAAGGCCTCCTGCCTTAAAGGGTACATGTTTCGATCTTGCGCAAAGAATTGATCCAAAGAACCAGATATACTCAAATATTTTTCAGAAAGGAAATCTTTTATTGATATTCGGAATGGGATTACGTATCATTTCTTGAAGCAAGGATCAATGGGCAAAGGACTAGAACTCGAAGAGTTACTCACTTGAAGCATTTTAACAAGGCAAATTTTTAAGCTGTTCTTTGAAGATATTGAAATCTTTTTATTTTTTGATTTCATGTTATAAAGTGTTTTGTAAATTTCTACAAAACTTTGGTTTATAATGATCTTCAACAATTACTCTATTTGTTCTTTGTTTAGAGGCGGGGAAGATCATGAAGAGTTTTCTTTAACATAAAATTTTTAGATCTAATGTTTTTTAAGATTTTCTAACGGTTCATAGAAAAATCATGCCAGGGTTTCTATCGAAGCTCGATACCAATTTTTGAGACATCTATTTTACCTTACCTTCACTCGGGTTGAGAATCCTTTACTCGGGTTGAGAATCCTTTACTCGGGTTGAGAATCAGGCAAAGTTGAGGAGGTTTCACCAACAGATTTGTTGGGGTGATTTATTTGAGAGGCAAGATATCGAATCTCAAGTAATATATCAACTAGATCACCTAGAGAAGCATGAATGGTTTCTAGTTCTAAGAGTTTTTCTTAGTACCTTCAAGAATAGATTGAAGTTGATCTATCTTTTCTTGACTACTCCTGATTTTTTGAGTAATTTCATTTAGTTTGTTATCGAAATAGGCTTCTATAACAAATTGAGAATTAATTTTATCAAATTTTATTTTGATTAACAGAATTCTAGACATTCAACCAAGATCATGCGTCAGGATAAAAGCGAGAGAGATATATCTACAGAAAATTTTAAAGAGGTAGATCATGAATTCTTACCGATAAGCGCGTCTTCGTGGTTCCCCTAAAGGCCCTCTGCCTTAAAGGGTACATGTTTCGATCTTGCAAAGAATGGATCCAAAGAACAGAGATATACAAAATATTTTCAGAAAGGAAATCTTTTATTGATATTCGGAATGGGATTACGTATCATTCTTTGAAGCAAGGATCAATGGGCAAAGGACTAGAACTCCGAAGAGTTACTCACTAGAAGCATTTTAACAAAGTCAAATTTTTAAGCTGTTCTTTGAAGATATTGAAATCTTTTTATTTTTGATTTCAAGTTATAAAGTGTTTTGTAAATTTCTACAAAACTTGGTTATAATGATGATCTTCAACAATTACTCTTTGTTCTTTGTTTAGGCGGGGAAGATCATGAAGAGTTTTCTTTAACATAAAATTTTTAGATCTAATGTTTTTTAAGATTTTCTAACGGTTCATAGAAAAATCATGGTAGGGTTTCTATCAAAGCTCTGATACCAATTTTTGAGACATCTATTTTACCTTCACTCGGTTTGAGAATCCTTTACTCGGGTTGAGAATCCTTTACTCGGGTTGAGAATCAGGCAAAGTAGAGGAGGTTTCAGGTTTCAACAGATTTGTTGGGGTGATTTATTTGAGAGGCAAGATATCGAATCTCAAGTAATATATCAGCTTAGATCACCTAGAGAAGCATGAATGGTTTCTAGTTCTAAGAGTTTTTCTTAGTACCTTCAAGAATAGATCGAAGTTGATCTATCTTTTCTTGACTACTCCTGATTTTTGAGTAATTTAATTTAGTTTGTTATCGAAATAGGCTTCTATAACAAATTGAGAATTAATTTTCTCAAATTTTTATTTTGATTAACAGAATTCTAGACATTCAACCAAGATCATGCGTTAGGATAAAAGCGAGAGAGATATATCTACAGAAAATTTTAAAGAGGTAGATCATGAATTCTTAGCGATAAAGCGTCTTCGTGGTTCCCCTAAAGGCCTCCTGCCTTAAAGGGTACATGTTTCGATCTTGCAAGAGTGGATCCAAAGAACCAGATATACTCAAATATTTTTCAGAAAGGAAATCTTTTATTGATATTCGGAATGGGATTACGTATCATTTGCTGAAGCAAGGATCAATGGGCAAAGGACTAGAACTCCGAAGAGTTACTCACTAGAAGCATTTTAACAAGTCAAATTTTTAACTGTTCTTTGAAGATATTGAAATCTTTTTATTTTTGATTTCAAGTTATAAAGAGTTTTGTAAATTTCTACAAAACTTTTGGTTATAATGATCTTCAACAATTACTCTTTGTTCTTTGTTTAGGCGGGGAAGATCATGAAGAGTTTTCTTTAACATAAAATTTTTAGATCTAATGTTTTTTAAGATTTTCTAACGGTTCATAGAAAAATCATGCCAGGGTTTCTATCGAAGCTCTGATACCAATTTTTGAGACATCTATTTTTACCTTCACTCGGGTTGAGAATCCTTTACTCGGGTTGAGAATCCTTTACTCGGGTTGAGAATCCTTTAGGCAAAGTTGAGGAGGTTTCACCAACAGATTTGTTGGGGTGATTTATTTGAGAGGCAAGATATCGAATCTCAAGTAATATATTAACTTCATCACCTAGAGAAGCATGAATGGTTTCTAGTTCAAAGAGTTTTTTTCTTAATACCTTCAAGAATAGATTGAAGTTGATCTATCTTTTCTTGACTACTCCTGATTTTTTTGAGTAATTTCATTTAGTTTGTTATCGAAATAGGCTTCTATAACAAATTGAGAATTAATTTTATCAAATTTTTATTTTGATTAACAGAATTCTAGACATTCAACCAAGATCATGCGTCAGGATAAAGCGAGAGAGATATTTCTACAGAAAATTTTAAAGAGGTAGATCATGAATTCTTACCGATAAACGCGTCTTCGTGGTTCCCCTAAAGGCCTCCTGCCTTAAAGGGTACATGTTCGATCTTGCAAAGAATGGATCCAAAGAACTAGATATACTCAAATATTTTTCAGAAAGGAAATCTTTTATTGATATTCGGAATGGGATTACGTATCATTTGCCGAAGCAAGGATCAATGGGCAAAGGACTAGAACTCCGAAGAGTTACTCACTTGAAGCATTTTAACAAGGCAAATTTTTTAACTGTTCTTTGAAGATATTGAAATCTTTTTTATTTTTTGATTTCAAGTTATAAAGTGTTTTGTAAATTTCTACAAAACTTTGGTTATAATGATCTTCAACAATTACTCTTTGTTCTTTGTTTAGGCGGGGAAGATCATGAAGAGTTTTCTTTAACATAAAATTTTTAGATCTAATGTTTTTTAAGATTTTCTAACGGTTCATAGAAAAATCATGCCAGGGTTTCAATCGAAGCTCGATACCAATTTTTGAGACATCTATTTTTACCTTCACTCGGGTTGAGAATCCTTTACTCGGGTTGAGAATCCTTTACTCGGGTTGAGAACAATCAGGTTGAAAACAGGTAGAGGAGGTTTCACCAACAGATTTGTTGGGGTGATTTATTTGAGAGGCAAGATATCGAATCTCAAGTAATATATCAACTTCATCACCTAGAGAAGCATGAATGGTTTCTAGTTCTAAGAGTTTTTCTTAGTACCTTCAAGAATAGATTGAAGTTGATCTATCTTTTCTTGACTACTCCTGATTTTTGAGTAATTTCATTTAGTTTGTTATCGAAATAGGCTTCTATAACAAATTGAGAATTAATTTTATCAATTTTTATTTTGATTAATTGAATTCTAGACATTCAACCAAGATCATGCGTTAGGATAAAAGCGAGAGAGATATATCTACTGAAAATTTTAAAGAGGTAGATCATGAATTCTTAGCGATAAGCGCGTCTTCGTGGTTCCCCTAAAGGCCTCCAGCCTTAAAGGGTACATGTTTCGATCTTGCAAAGAATGGATCCAAAGAACCAGATATACTAAAATATTTTCAGAAAGGAAATCTTTTATTGATATTCGGAATGGGATTACGTATCATTTGAAGAAGCAAGGATCAATGGGCAAAGGACTAGAACTCCGAAGAGTTACTCACTAGAAGCATTTTAACAAGGTCAAATTTTTAACTGTTCTTTGAAGATATTGAAATCTTTTTATTTTTGATTTCATTTATAAAGTGTTTTGTAAATTTCTACAAAACTTCGGTTATAATGAATGATCTTCAACAATTACTATTTGTTCTTTGTTTAGACGGGGAAGATCATGAAGAGTTTTCTTTAACATAAAATTTTTAGATCTAATGTTTTTTTATGATTTTCTAACGGTTCATAGAAAAATCATGGTAGGGTTTCTATCGAAGCTCGATACCAATTTTTGAGACATCTATTTTACCTTCACTCGGTTTGAGAATCCTTTACTCGGGTTGAGAATCCTTTACTCGGGTTGACAATCAGGCAAAGTAGAGGAGGTTTCACCAACAGATTTGTTGGGGTGATTTATTTGAGAGGCAAGATATCGAATCTCAAGTAATATATCAGCTTCATCACCTAGAGAATCATGAATGGTTTCTAGTTCTAAGAGTTTTTCTTAGTACCTTCGAGAATAGATCGAAGTTGATCTATCTTTTCTTGACTACTCCTGATTTTTGAGTAATTTAATTTTGTTTGTTATCGAAATAGGCTTCTATAACAAATTTAGAATTAATTTAATCAAATTTTTATTTTGATTAACAGAATTGTACACATTCAACCAAGATCATGCGTCAGGATAAAAGCGAGAGAGATATATCTACTGAAAATTTTAAAGAGGTAGATCATGAATTCTTACCGATAAGCAGCGTCGTCAGCGGTTCCCCTAAAGGCCTCCTGCCTTAAAGGGTACATGTTTCGATCTCGCAAAGAATTGATCCAAAGAACCAGATATACTCAAATATTTTTCAGAAAGGAAATCTTTTGTTGATATTCGGAATGGGATTACGTGTCATTTACTGAAGCAAGGATCAATGGGCAAAGGACTAGAACTCGAAGAGTTACTCACTTGAAGCATTTTAACAAAGCAAATTTTTAACTGTTCTTTGAAGATATTGAAATCTTTTTTATTTTTGATTTCAAGTTATAGAGAATTTTGTAAATTTCTACAAAACTTTGGTTATAATGATCTTCAACAATTACTCTTTTTCTTTGTTTAGGCGGGGAAGATCCTGAAGAGTTTTCTTTAACATAAAATTTTTAGATGTAATGTTTTTTAAGATTTTCTAACGGTTCATATAAAAATCATGCCGGGGTTTCAATCAAGCTACGATACCAATTTTTGAGACATCAATTTTACCTTCACTCGAGTTGTGAATCCTTTAGTCGGGTTGAGAATCCTTTACTCGGGTTGAGAATCCTTTACTCGGGTTGAGAATCCTTTAATCGGGTTGAGAATCAGGCAAAGTTGAGGAGGTTTCACCAACAGATTTGTTGGGGTAATTTATTTGAGAGGCAAGATATCGAATCTCAAGTAATATATTAACTAGATCACCTAGAGAAGCATGAATGGTTTCTAGTTCAAAGAGTTTTTTCTTAATACCTTCAAGAATAGATTGAAGTTGATCTATCTTTTCTTGACTATTCCTGATTTTTTGAGTAATTTCATTTAGTTTGTTATCGAAATAGGCTTCTATAAAAAATTGAGAATTAATTTTATCAAATTTCTATTTTGATTAACAGAATTCTAGACATTCAACCAAGATCATGCGTTAGGATAATAGAGAGAGATATTTCTACTGAAACTTTTAAAGAGGTAGATCATGAATTCTTAGCGATAAGCGCGTCTTCGTGGTTCCCCTAAAGGCCTCCAGCCTTAACGGGTTCACAGTTCGATTTTGCAAAGAGTGGATCCAAAGAACTAGATATACTCAAATATTTTTCAGAAAGGAAATCTTTTATTGATATTCGGAATGGGATTACGTATCATTTGCTGAAGCAAGGATCAATGGGCAAAGGACTAGAACTCCGAAGAGTTACTCACTAGAAGCATTTTAACAAGGTAAATTTTTTAACTGTTCTTTGAAGATATTGAAATCTTTTTTATTTTTTGATTTCATTTATAAAGTGTTTTGTAAATTTCTCGGTTATAATGAATGATCTTCAACAATTACTATTTGTTCTTTGTTTAGACGGGGAAGATCATGAAGAGTTTTCTTTAACATAAAATTTTTAGATCTAATGTTTTTTTATGATTTTCTAACGGTTCATAGAAAAATCATGGCAGGGTTTCTATCGAAGCTCTGATACCAATTTTTTGAGACATCTATTTTTACCTTCACTCGGTTTGAGAATCCTTTACTCGGGTTGAGAATCCTTTACTCGGGTAGACAATCAGGCAAAGTAGAGGAGGTTTCACCAACAGATTTGTTGGGGTGATTTATTTGAGAGGCAAGATATCGAATCTCAAGTAATATATCAGCTTCATCACCTAGAGAATCATGAATGGTTTCTAGTTCTAAGAGTTTTTTCTTAGTACCTTCGAGAATAGATCGAAGTGGATCTATCTTTTCTTGACTACTCCTGATTTTTTGAGTAATTTAATTTTGTTTGTTATCGAAATAGGCTTCTATAACAAATTTAGAATTAATTTTATCAAATTTTTATTTTGATTAATTGAATTCTAGACATTCAACCAAGATCATGCTTCAGGATAAAAGCGAGAGAGATATATTTACAGAAAATTTTAAAGAGGTAGATCATGAATTCTTACCGATAAAAGCGTCTTCATGGTTCCCCTAAAGGCCTCCTGCCTTAAAGGGTACATGTTTCGATCTCGCAAAGAATTGATCCAAAGAACCAGATATACTCAAATATTTTTCAGAAAGGAAATCTTTTATTGATATTCGGAATGGGATTACGTGTCATTTGCCGAAGCAAGGATCAATGGGCAAAGGACTAGAACTCCGAAGAGTTACTCACTTGAAGCATTTTAACAAAGCAATTTTTTAACTGTTCTTTGAAGATATTGAAAATTTTTTATTTTTGATTTCAAGTTATAAAGAGTTTTGTAAATTTCTACAAAACTTTGGTTATAATGATCTTCAACAATTACTCTTTTTCTTTGTTTAGGCGGGGAAGATCATGAAGAGTTTTCTTTAACATAAAATTTTTAGATGTAATGTTTTTAAGATTTTCTAACGGTTCATAGAAAAATCATGCCAGGGTTTCAATCGAAGCTCTGATACCAATTTTTTGAGACATCAATTTTTACCTTCACTCGAGTTGTGAATCCTTTAGTCGGGTTGAGAATCCTTTACTCGGGTTGAGAATCCTTTACTCGGGTTGAGAATCCTTTAATCGGGTTGAGAATCAGGCAAAGTTGAGGAGGTTTCACCAACAGATTTGTTGGGGTAATTTATTTGAGAGGCAAGATATCGAATCTCAAGTAATATATTAACTAGATCACCTAGAGAAGCATGAATGGTTTCTAGTTCAAAGAGTTTTTTCTTAGTACCTTCAAGAATAGATTGAAGTTGATCTATCTTTTCTTGACTATTCCTGATTTTTGAGTAATTTCATTTAGTTTGTTATCGAAATAGGCTTCCATAAAAATTGAGAATTAATTTTATCAAATTTCTATTTTGATTAATTGAATTCTAGACATTCAACCAAGATCATGCGTTAGGATAATAGCGAGAGAGATATTTCTACTGAAAATTTTAAAGAGGTAGATCATGAATTCTTAGCGATAAACGCGTCTTCGTGGTTCCCCTAAAGGCCTCCAGCCTTAACGGGTACTGGTTCCGATTTTGCAAGAGTGGATCCAAAGAACTAGATATACTCAAATATTTTTCAGAAAGGAAATCTTTTATTGATATTCGGAATGGGATTACTTTATCATTTGCTGAAGCAAGGATCAATGGGCAAAGGACTAGAACTCCGAAGAGTTACTCACTAGAAGCATTTTAACAAGGTAAATTTTTTAACTGTTCTTTGAAGATATTGAAATCTTTTTTATTTTTTGATTTCATTTATAAAGTGTTTTGTAAATTTCTTCAAAACTTCGGTTATAATGAATGATCTTCAACAATTACTATTTGTTCTTTGTTTAGACGGGGAAGATCATGAAGAGTTTTCTTTAACATAAAATTTTTAGATCTAATGTTTTTTTATGATTTTCTAACGGTTCATAGAAAAATCATGGCAGGGTTTCTATCGAAGCTCTGATACCAATTTTTTGAGACATCTATTTTTACCTTCACTCGGTTTGAGAATCCTTTACTCGGGTTGAGAATCCTTTACTCGGGTAGACAATCAGGCAAAGTAGAGGAGGTTTCACCAACAGATTTGTTGGGGTGATTTATTTGAGAGGCAAGATATCGAATCTCAAGTAATATATCAGCTTCATCACCTAGAGAATCATGAATGGTTTCTAGTTCTAAGA
Organism: Aristolochia contorta; assembly: GCA_022405105.1. Classification (NCBI taxonomy): domain Eukaryota; kingdom Viridiplantae; phylum Streptophyta; class Magnoliopsida; order Piperales; family Aristolochiaceae; genus Aristolochia; species Aristolochia contorta. Next base: position 91,356 of record JAHZSQ010000016.1, read on the forward strand.
GTTTTTCTTAGTACCTTGAGAATAGATCGAAGTTGATCTATCTTTTCTTGACTACTCCTGATTTTTTTGAGTAATTTAATTTTGTTTGTTATCGAAATAGGCTTCTATAACAAATTTAGAATTAATTTTATCAAATTTTTATTTTGATTAATTGAATTGTACACATTCAACCAAGATCATGCTTCAGGATAAAAGCGAGAGAGATATATCTACAGAAAATTTTAAAGAGGTAGATCATGAATTTCACCGATAATACAGCGTCTTCGCGGTTCCCCCTAAAGGCCTCCTGCCTTAAAGGGTACATGTTTCGATCTCGCAAAGAATTGATCCAAAGAACCAGATATACTCAAATATTTTTCAGAAAGGAAATCTTTTATTGATATTCGGAATGGGATTACGTGTCATTTGCCGAAGCAAGGATCAATGGGCAAAGGACTAGAACTCCGAAGAGTTACTCACTTGAAGCATTTTAACAAAGCAAATTTTTTAACTGTTCTTTGAAGATATTGAAATCTTTTTTATTTTTTGATTTCAAGTTATAGAGAATTTTGTAAATTTCTACAAAACTTTGGTTATAATGATCTCCAACAATTACTCTTTTTTCTTTGTTTAGACGGGGAAGATCCTGAAGAGTTTTCTTTAACATAAAATTTTTAGATGTAATGTTTTTTTAAGATTTTCTAACGGTTCATATAAAAATCATGCCAGGGTTTCAATCGAAGCTCTGATACCAATTTTTTGAGACATCAATTTTTACCTTCACTCGAGTTGTGAATCCTTTAGTCGGGTTGAGAATCCTTTACTCGGGTTGAGAATCCTTTACTCGGGTTGAGAATCCTTTAATCGGGTTGAGAATCAGGCAAAGTTGAGGAGGTTTCACCAACAGATTTGTTGGGGTAATTTATTTGAGAGGCAAGATATCGAATCTCAAGTAATATATTAACTAGATCACCTAGAGAAGCATGAATGGTTTCTAGTTCAAAGAGTTTTTTCTTAATACCTTCAAGAATAGATTGAAGTTGATCTATCTTTTCTTGACTATTCCTGATTTTTTGAGTAATTTCATTTAGTTTGTTATCGAAATAGGCTTCTATAAAAAATTGAGAATTAATTTTATCAAATTTCTATTTTGATTAACAGAATTCTAGACATTCAACCAAGATCATGCGTTAGGATAATAGCGAGAGAGATATTTCTACAGAAACTTTTAAAGAGGTAGATCATGAATTCTTAGCGATAAACGCGTCTTCGTGGTTCCCCTAAAGGCCTCAGCCTTAAAGGGTACAGGTTGCGATTTTGCAAGGAAGTGGATCCAAAGAACTAGATATACTCAAATATTTTCAGAAAGGAAATCTTTTATTGATATTCTGAATGGGATTACGTATCATTTGCTGAAGCAAGGATCAATGGGCAAAGGACTAGAACTCCGAAGAGTTACTCACTAGAAGCATTTTAACAAGGTAAATTTTTTAACTGTTCTTTGAAGATATTGAAATCTTTTTTATTTTTTGATTTCATTTATAAAGTGTTTTGTAAATTTCTTCAAAACTTCGGTTATAATGAATGATCTTCAACAATTACTATTTGTTCTTTGTTTAGACAGGGGAAGATCATGAAGAGTTTTCTTTAACATAAAATTTTTAGATCTAATGTTTTTTATGATTTTCTAACGGTTCATAGAAAAATCATGGCAGGGTTTCTATCGAAGCTCGATACCAATTTTTGAGACATCTATTTTTTTACCTTCACTCGGTTTGAGAATCCTTTACTCGGGTTGAGAATCCTTTACTCCGGGTTGACAATCAGGCAAAGTAGAGGAGGTTTCACCAACAGATTTGTTGGGGTGATTTATTTGAGAGGCAAGATATCAATCTCAAGTAATATATCAGCTTCATCACCTAGAGAATCATGAATGGTTTCTAGTTCTAAGAGTTTTTCTTAGTACCTTCGAGAATAGATCGAAGTTGATCTATCTTTTCTTGACTACTCCTGATTTTTGAGTAATTTAATTTTGTTTGTTATCGAAATAGGCTTCTATAACAAATTTAGAATTAATTTTATCAAATTTTTATTTTGATTAATTGAATTGTACACATTCAACCAAGATCATGCGTCAGGATAAAAGCGAGAGATATATCTACTGAAAATTTTAAAGAGGTAGATCATGAATTCTTACCGATAAACGCATCTTCGCGGTTCCCCTAAAGGCCTCTGCCTTAAAGGGTACATGTTTCGATCGATCTCGCAAAGAATTGATCCAAAGAACCAGATATACTCAAAAAAATTTTCAGAAAGGAAATCTTTTATTGATATTCTGAATGGGATTACTTGTCATTTACTGAAGCAAGGATCAATGGGCAAAGGATTAGAACTCCGAAGAGTTACTCATGAAGCATTTTAACAAGGCAAATTTTTAACTGTTCTTTGAAGATATTGAAATCTTTTTTATTTTTGATTTCAAGTTATAGAGAATTTTGTAAATTTCTACAAAACTTTGGTTATAATGATCTCCAACAATTACTCTTTTTCTTTGTTTAGACGGGGAAGATCATGAAGAGTTTTCTTTAACATAAAATTTTTAGATGTAATGTTTTTTAAGATTTTCTAACGGTTCATAGATAAAATCATGCCAGGGTTTCAATCGAAGCTCTGATACAAATTTTTGAGACATCAATTTTACCTTCACTCGAGTTTGAATCCTTTAGTCGGGTTGAGAATCCTTTACTCGGGTTGAGAATCCTTTAATCGGGTTGAGAATCAGGCAAAGTTGAGGAGGTTTCACCAACAGATTTGTTGGGGTAATTTATTTGAGAGGCAAGATATCGAATCTGAAGTAATTATATTAACTAGATCACCTAGAGAAGCATGAATGGTTTCTAGTTCAAAGAGTTTTTCTTAGTACCTTCAAGAATAGATTGAAGTTGATGTATCTTTTCTTGACTACTCCTGATTTTTGAGTAATTTCATTTAGTTTGTTATTGAAATACGCTTCCATAAAAAATTGAGAATTAATTTTATCAAATTTCTATTTTGATTAATTGAATTCTAGACATTCAACCAAGATCATGCGTTAGGATAAAAGCGAGAGAGATATATCTACTGAAAATTTTAAAGAGGTAGATCATGAATTCTTAGCGATAAAGCGTCTTCGTGGTTCCCCTAAAGGCCATCTCAGCCTTAAAGGGTTCTGGTTGCGATTTTGCAAAGAGTGGTCCAAAGAACTAGATATACTCAAATATTTTCAGAAAGGAAATCTTTTATTGATATTGAATGGGATTACTTATCATTTGCTGAAGCAAGGATCAATGGGCAAAGGATTAGAACTCCGAAGAGTTACTCACTAGAAGCATTTTAACAAGTCAAATTTTAACTGTTCTTTGAAGATATTGAAATCTTTTTTATTTTTGATTTCATGTTATAAAGTGTTTTGTAAATTTCTTCAAAACTTCGGTTATATGAATGATCTTCAACAATTACTATTTGTTCTTTGTTTAGACGGGGAAGATCATGAAGAGTTTTCTTTAACATAAAATTTTTAGATCTAATGTTTTTTATGATTTTCTAAGGGTTCTTAGAAAAATCATGCCAGGGTTTCTATCGAAGCTCTGATACAAATTTTTGAGACATCTATTTTTTACCTTCACTCGGGTTGAGAATCCTTTACTCGGGTTGAGAATCCTTTACTCGGGTTGAGACAATCAGGCAAAGTAGAGGAGGTTTCACCAACAGATTTGTTGGGGTGATTTATTTGAGAGGCAAGATATCACATTTGAATTAATATATCAGCTTCATCACCTAGAGAATCATGAATGGTTTCTAGTTCTAAGAGTTTTTCTAAGTACCTTCAAGAATAGATCGAAGTTGATGTATCTTTTCTTGACTACTCCTGATTTTTTGAGTAATTTAATTTAGTTTGTTATTGAAATAGGCTTCCATAACAAATTTAGAATTAATTTTATCAATTTTTATTTTGATTAATTGAATTCTAGACATTCAACCAAGATCATGCTTCAGGATAAAAGCGAGAGAGATATATCTACAGAAAATTTTAAAGAGGTAGATCATGAATTCTTACCGATAAACGCGTCTTCGCGGTTCCCCTAACGGCCTCTGCCTTAAAGGGTACATGTTTCGATCTCGCAAAAGAATTGATCCAAAGAACCAGATAGACTCAAAAATTTTTCAGAAAGGAAATCTTTTATTGATATTCTGAATGGGATTACTTGTCATTTACTGAAGCAAGGATCAATGGGCAAAGGATTAGAACTCCGAAGAGTTACTCACTTGAAGCATTTTAACAAGTCAAATTTTTAACTGTTCTTTGAAGATATTGAAATCTTTTTATTTTTTGATTTCAAGTTATAAAGAGTTTTTTGAAATTTCTACAAAACTTTGGTTATAATGATCTTCAACAATTACTCTTTTTTCTTTGTTTAGACGAAGAAGATCATGAAGAGTTTTCTTTAACATAAGATTTTTAGATGTAATGTTTTTTAAGATTTTCTAAGGGTTCTTAGAAAAATCATGCCAGGGTTTCAATCGAAGCTCTGATACAAATTTTTGAGACATCTATTTTACCTTCACCGAGTTGTGAATCCTTTAGTCGGGTTGAGAATCCTTTACTCGGGTTGAGAATCCTTTACTCGGGTTGAGAATCCTTTAATCGGGTTGAGAATCAGGCAAAGTTGAGGAGGTTTCACCAACAGATTTGTTGGGGTAATTTATTTGAGAGGCAAGATATCACATTTCAAGTAATATATTAACTAGATCACCTAGAGAAGCATGAATGGTTTCTAGTTCAAAGAGTTTTTCTTAATACCTTCAAGAATAGATTGAAGTTGATGTATCTTTTCTTGACTACTCCTGATTTTTTGAGTAATTTCATTTAGTTTGTAATTGAAATAGGCTTCCATAACAAATTGAGAATTAATTTTATCAAATTTCTATTTTGATTAATTGAATTCTAGACATTCAACCAAGATCATGCGTTAGGATAAAAGCGAGAGAGATATTTCTACAGAAAATTTTAAAGAGGTAGATCATGAATTCTTAGCGATAAACGCGTCTTCGTGGTTCCCCTAAAGGCCATCTGCCTTAAAGGGTTCTGGTTGCGATTTTGCAAGGAGTGGATCCAAAGAACCAGATATACTCAAATATTTTTCAGAAAGGAAATCTTTTATTGATATTCTGGAATGGGATTACTTATCATTTACTGAAGCTAAGATCAATGGGCAAAGGATTAGAACTCCGAAGAGTTTACTCACTAGAAGCATTTTAACAAGTCAAATAGTTTAACTGTTCTTTGAAGATATTGAAATCTTTTTTATTTTTGATTTCATGTTATAAAGAGTTTTGTAAATTTCTACAAAACTTCGGTTATATGAATGATCTTCAACAATTACTATTTGTTCTTTGTTTAGACGGGGAAGATCATGAAGAGTTTTCTTTAACATCAAAATTTTTAGATCTAATGTTTTTTATGATTTTCTAAGGGTTCTTAGAAACATCATGCCAGGGTTTCTATCGAAGCTCTGATACCAATTTTTGAGACATCTATTTTTACCTTCACCGGGTTTGAGAATCCTTTACTCGGGTTGAGAATCCTTTAATCCGGGTGAGACAATCAGGCAAAGTAGAGGAGGTTTCACCAACAGATTTGTTGGGGTGATTTATTTGAGAGGCAAGATATCACATTTGAATTAATTCCTCAGCTTCGCCTACTAGAGAAGCATGAATGGTTTCTAGTTCTAAGAGTTTTTCTAACCACCTTCAAGAATATATCGAAGTTGATGTATCTTTTCTTGACTACTCCTGATTTTGAGTAATTTCATTTAGTTTGTAATTGAAATACGCTTCCATAACAAATTGAGAATTAATTTTATCAATTTGTTTTTGATTAATTGAATTCTAGACATTCAACCAAGATCATGCTTCAGGATAAAAGCGAGAGATATATCTACTGAAAATTTTAAAGAGGTAGATCATGAATTCTTACCGATAAAGCGTCTTCGCGGTTCCCCTAACGGCCATCTGCCTTAAAGGGTACTGGTTTCGATCTCGCAAGGAATTGGTCCAAAGAACCAGATAGACTTAAAAATTTTTCAGAAAGGAAATCGTTTATTGATATTCTGAAAGCGATTACTTATCATTTACTGAAGCTAAGATCAATGGGCAAAAGATTAGAACTCCGAAGAGTTTACTCACTTGAAGCATTTTAACAAGTCAAATAGTTTAACTGTTCTTTGAAGATATTGAAATCTTTTTTATTTTTGATTTCATGTTATAAAGAGTTTTGGAAATTTCTACAAAACTTTGGGTTATAACGATCTTCAACAATTACTCTTTGTTCTTTGTTTAGACGGGGAAGAACATGAAGAGTTTTCATTAACATAAGATTTTTAGATCTAATGTTTTTTAAAGATTTTCTAAGGGTTCTTAGATACATCATGCCAGGGTTTCAATCGAAGCTCTGATACAAATTTTTGAGACATCTATTTTACCTTCACCGGTTGAGAATCCTTTACTCGGGTTGAGAATCCTTTACTCGGGTTGAGAATCCTTTAATCGGGTTGAGAAACAGGCAAAGTAGAGGAGGTTTCACCAACAGATTTGTTGGGGTGATTTATTTGAGAGGCAAGATATCACATTTGAATTAATTCCTCAGCTTAGCCTACTAGGGAAGCATGAATGGTTTCTAGTTCTAAGAGTTTTTCTAACCACCTTCAAGAATATATGAAGTTGATGTATCTTTTCTTGACTACTCCTGATTTTTGGAGTAATTTCATTTAGTTTGTAATTGAAATATACGCTTCCATAACAAATTGAGAATTAATTTTATCAATTTGTTTTTGATTAATTGAATTCTAGACATTCAACCAAGATCATGCTTCAGGATAAAAGCGAGAGAGATATATCTACTGAAAATTTTAAAGAGGTAGATCATGAATTCTTACCGATAAACGCGTCTTCATGGTTCCCCTAACGGCCATCTGCCTTAAAGGGTTCTGGTTGCGATTTTGCAAGGAATGGTCCAAAGAACCAGATAGACTTAAAAAATTTTCAGAAAGGAAATCGTTTATTGATATTCTGAAAGCGATTACTTATCATTTACTGAAGCTAAGATCAATGGGCAAAGGATTAGAACTCCGAAGAGTTTACTCAAGAAGCATTTTAACAAGTCAAATAGTTTAACTGTTCTTTGAAGATATTGAAATCTTTTTATTTTTGATTTCATGTTATAAAGAGTTTTGGAAATTTCTACAAAACTTTGGTTATAATGAACGATCTTCAACAATTACTCTTTGTTCTTTGTTTAGACGGGGAAGAACATGAAGAGTTTTCATTAACATAAGATTTTTAGATCTAGTGTTTTTAAAGATTTTCTAAGGGTTCTTAGATACATCATGCCAGGGTTTCTAACGAAGCTCTGATACAAATTTTTGAGACATCTATTTTACCTTCACTCGGGTTGAGAATCCTTTACTCGGGTTGAGAATCCTTTAATCCGGTTGAGAAACAGGCAAAGTAGAGGAGGTTTCACCAACAGATTTGTTGTTGGGGTGATTTATTTGAGAGGCAAGATATCACATTTGAATTAATTCCTCAGCTTCGCCTACTAGGGAAGCATGAATGGTTTCTAGTTCTAAGAGTTTTTCTAACCACCTTCAAGAATATATCGAAGTTGATGTATCTTTTCTTGACTACTCCTGATTTTTGGAGTAATTTCATTTAGTTTGTAATTGAAATACGCTTCCATAACAAATTGAGAATTAATTTTATCAATTTTTTTTTGATTAATTGAATTCTAGACATTCAACCAAGATCATGCTTCAGGATAAAAGCGAGAGAGATATATCTACTGAAAATTTTAAAGAGGTAGATCATGAATTCTTACCGATAAACGCGTCTTCAGCGGTTCCCCTAACGGCCATCTGCCTTAAAGGGTACTGGTTGCGATCTCGCAAAGAATTGGTCCAAAGAACCAGATAGACTTAAAAAATTTTCAGAAAGGAAATCGTTTATTGATATTCTGAAAGCGATTACTTATCATTTTACTGAAGCTAAGATCAATGGGCAAAGGATTAGAACTCCGAAGAGTTTACTCAACAGAAGCATTTTAACAAGTCAAATAGTTTAACTGTTCTTTGAAGATATTGAAATCTTTTTATTTTTGATTTCATGTTATAAAGAGTTTTGGAAATTTCTACAAAACTTGGTTATAACGATCTTCAACAATTACTCTTTGTTCTTTGTTTAGACGGGGAAGAACATGAAGAGTTTTCATTAACATAAGATTTTTAGATCTAGTGTTTTTTAAGATTTTCTAAGGGTTCTTAGATACATCATGCCAGGGTTTCAAACGAAGCTCTGATACAAATTTTTGAGACATCTATTTTTTACCTTCACTCGGGTTGAGAATCCTTTACTCGGGTTGAGAATCCTTTAATCCGGGTTGAGAAACAGGCAAAGTAGAGGAGGTTTCACCAACAGATTTGTTGGGGTGATTTATTTGAGAGGCAAGATATCACATTTGAATTAATTCCTCAGCTTAAGCCTACTAGGGAAGCATGAATGGTTTCTAGTTCTAAGAGTTTTTCTAACCACCTTCAAGAATATATCGAAGTTGATGTATCTTTTCTTGACTACTCCTGATTTTTGGAGTAATTTCATTTAGTTTGTAATTGAAATACGCTTCCATAACAAATTGAGAATTAATTTTATCAATTTGTTTTTGATTAATTGAATTCTAGACATTCAACCAAGATCATGCTTCAGGATAAAAGCGAGAGAGATATATCTACTGAAAATTTTAAAGAGGTAGATCATGAATTCTTACCGATAAAACGCGTCTTCGCGGTTCCCCTAAACGCCATCTGCCTTAAAGGGTTCTGGTTGCGATCTTGCAAAGAATGGGTCCAAAGAACCAGATAGACTCAAAAAAATTTTCAGAAAGGAAATCGTTTATTGATATTCTGAAAGCGATTACTTATCATTTACTGAAGCTAAGATCAATGGGCAAAGGATTAGAACTCCGAAGAGTTTACTCACTAGAAGCATTTTAACAAGTCAAATAGTTTAACTGTTCTTTGAAGATATTGAAATCTTTTTATTTTTGATTTCATGTTATAAAGAGTTTTGGAAATTTCTACAAAACTTCGGTTATAACGATCTTCAACAATTACTCTTTGTTCTTTGTTTAGACGGGGAAGAACATGAAGAGTTTTCATTAACATCAGATTTTTAGATCTAGTGTTTTTAAAGATTTTCTAAGGGTTCTTAGATACATCATGCCAGGGTTTCTAACGAAGCTCTGATACAAATTTTTGAGACATCTATTTTTTACCTTCACTCGGGTTGAGAATCCTTTACTCGGGTTGAGAATCCTTTAATCGGTTGAGAAACAGGCAAAGTAGAGGAGGTTTCACCAACAGATTTGTTGGGGTGATTTATTTGAGAGGCAAGATATCACATTTGAATTAATTCCTCAGCTTCGCCTACTAGGGAAGCATGAATGGTTTCTAGTTCTAAGAGTTTTTCTAACCACCTTCAAGAATATATCGAAGTTGATGTATCTTTTCTTGACTACTCCTGATTTTGGAGTAATTTCATTTAGTTTGTAATTGAAATACGCTTCCATAACAAATTGAGAATTAATTTTATCAATTTGTTTTTTGATTAATTGAATTCTAGACATTCAACCAAGATCATGCTTCAGGATAAAAGCGAGAGAGATATATCTACTGAAAATTTTAAAGAGGTAGATCATGAATTCTTACCGATAAACGCGTCTTCATGGTTCCCCTAACGCCATCTGCCTTAAAGGGTTCTGGTTGCGATCTCGCAAGAATCGGAGTCAAAGAACCAGATAGACTTAAAAAATTTTCAGAAAGGAAATCGTTTATTGATATTCTGAAAGCGATTACTTATCATTTACTGAAGCTAAGATCAATGGGCAAAGGATTAGAACTCCGAAGAGTTTACTCAACAGAAGCATTTTAACAAGTCAAATAGTTTAACTGTTCTTTGAAGATATTGAAATCTTTTTTATTTTTTGATTTCATGTTATAAAGAGTTTTGGAAATTTCTACAAAACTTCGGTTATAACGATCTTCAACAATTACTCTTTGTTCTTTGTTTAGACGGGGAAGAACATGAAGAGTTTTCATTAACATCAGATTTTTAGATCTAGTGTTTTTAAAGATTTTCTAAGGGTTCTTAGATACATCATGCCAGGGTTTCTAACGAAGCTCTGATACAAATTTTTGAGACATCTATATTTTACCTTCACTCGGGTTGAGAACTCGGGTTGAGAATCCTTTACTCGGGTTGAGAATCCTTTAATCCGGTTGAGAAACAGGCAAAGTAGAGGAGGTTTCACCAACAGATTTGTTGGGGTGATTTATTTGAGAGGCAAGATATCACATTTGAATTAATTCTCAGCTTCGCCTACTAGGGAAGCATGAATGGTTTCTAGTTCTAAGAGTTTTTCTAACCACCTTCAAGAATATATCGAAGTTGATGTATCTTTTCTTGACTACTCCTGATTTTTGGAGTAATTTCATTTAGTTTGTAATTGAAATACGCTTCCATAACAAATTGAGAATTAATTTTATCAATTTGTTTTTGATTAATTGAATTCTAGACATTCAACCAAGATCATGCTTCAGGATAAAAGCGAGAGAGATATATCTACTGAAAATTTTAAAGAGGTAGATCATGAATTCTTACCGATAAACGCGTCTTCGCGGTTCCCCCTAACGGCCATCTGCCTTAAAGGGTTCTGGTTGCGATCTCGCAAGGAATCGGTCCAAAGAACCAGATAGACTTAAAAAAATTTTCAGAAAGGAAATCGTTTATTGATATTCTGAAAGCGATTACTTATCATTTACTGAAGCTAAGATCAATGGGCAAAGGATTAGAACTCCGAAGAGTTTACTCAACAGAAGCATTTTAACAAGTCAAATAGTTTAACTGTTCTTTGAAGATATTGAAATCTTTTTTATTTTTTGATTTCATGTTATAAAGAGTTTTGGAAATTTCTACAAAACTTCGGTTATAACGATCTTCAACAATTACTCTTTGTTCTTTGTTTAGACGGGAAGAACATGAAGAGTTTTCATTAACATCAGATTTTTAGATCTAGTGTTTTTAAAGATTTTCTAAGGGTTCTTAGATACATCATGCCAGGGTTTCTAACGAAGCTCTGATACAAATTTTTGAGACATCTATTTTTCCCTTCACTCGGGTTGAGAATCCTTTACTCGGGTTGAGAATCCTTTAATCCAGTTGAGAAACAGGCAAAGTAGAGGAGGTTTCACCAACAGATTTGTTGGGGTGATTTATTTGAGAGGCAAGATATCACATTTGAATTAATTCCTCAGCTTCGCCTACTAGGGAAGCACGAATGGTTTCTAGTTCTAAGAGTTTTTTCTAACCACCTTCAAGAATATATCGAAGTTGATGTATCTTTTCTTGACAACTCCTGATTTTTGGAGTAATTTCATTTAGTTTGTAATTGAAATATGCTTCCATAACAAATTGAGAATTAATTTTATCTATTTTTTTTTGATTAATTGAATTCTAGACATTCAACCAAGATCATGATTCAGGATAAAAGCGAGAGAGATATATCTACTGAAACTTTTAAAGAGGTAGATCATGAATTCTTACCGATAAACGCGTCTTCGCGGTTCCCCCTTAACGCCATCTGCCTTAAAGGGTTCTGGTTGCGATCTCGCAAGGAATCGGTCCAAAGAACCAGATAGACTTCAAAAAATTTTCAGAAAGGAAATCGTTTATTGATATTCTGAAAGCGATTACTTATCATTTACTGAAGCTAAGATCAATGGGCAAAGGATTAGAACTCGAAGAGTTTACTCAACTGAAGCATTTTAACAAGTCAAATAGTTTAACTGTTCTTTGAAGATATTGAAA
>JAHZSQ010000017.1:0-63691 GCA_022405105.1 Aristolochia contorta
TCTTTTTTATTTTTTGATTTCATGTTATAAAGAGTTTTGGAAATTTCTACAAAACTTCGGTTATAACGATCTTCAACAATTACTCTTTGTTCTTTGTTTAGACGGGGAAGAACATGAAGAGTTTTCATTAACATAAGATTTTTAGATCTAGTGTTTTTAAAGATTTTCTAAGGGTTCTTAGATACATCATGCCAGGGTTTCTAACGAAGCTCTGATACAAATTTTTGAGACATCTATTTTACCTTCACTCACTCGGGTTGAGAATCCTTTACTCGGGTTGAGAATCCTTTAATCCGGTTGAGAAACAGGCAAAGTAGAGGAGGTTTCACCAACAGATTTGTTGGGGTGATTTATTTGAGAGGCAAGATATCACATTTGAATTAATTCCTCAGCTTCGCCTACTAGGGAAGCATGAATGGTTTCTAGTTCTAAGAGTTTTTTCTAACCACCTTCAAGAATATATCGAAGTTGATGTATCTTTTCTTGACTACTCCTGATTTTTGGAGTAATTTCATTTAGTTTGTAATTGAAATACGCTTCCATAACAAATTGAGAATTAATTTTATCTATTTGTTTTTGATTAATTGAATTCTAGACATTCAACCAAGATCATGCTTCAGGATAAAAGCGAGAGAGATATATCTACTGAAAATTTTAAAGAGGTAGATCATGAATTCTTACCGATAAGCGCGTCTTCATGTTCCCCTAACGGCCATCTGCCTTAAAGGGTTCTGGTTGCGATCTCTTGCAAGGAATCGGTCCAAAGAACCAGATAGACTTAAAAAAATTTTCAGAAAGGAAATCGTTTATTGATATTCTGAAAGCGATTACTTATCATTTACTGAAGCTAAGATCAATGGGCAAAGGATTAGAACTCGAAGAGTTTACTCAATGAAGCATTTTAACAAGTCAAATAGTTTAACTGTTCTTTGAAGATATTGAAATTTTTTATTTTTTGATTTCATGTTATAAAGAGTTTTGGAAATTTCTACAAAACTTCGGTTATAACGATCTTCAACAATTACTCTTTGTTCTTTGTTTAGGCGGGGAAGAACATGAAGAGTTTTCATTATTAACATCAGATTTTTAGATCTAGTGTTTTTTAAAGATTTTCTAAGGGTTCTTAGATACATCATGCCAGGGTTTCTAACGAAGCTCTGATACAAATTTTTTGAGACATCTATTTTTACCTTCACTCGGGTTGAGAATCCTTTACTCGGGTTGAGAATCCTTTAATCCGGTTGAGAAACAGGCAAAGTAGAGGAGGTTTCACCAACAGATTTGTTGGGGTGATTTATTTGAGAGGCAAGATATCACATTTGAATTAATTCCTCAGCTTCGCCTACTAGGGAAGCATGAATGGTTTCTAGTTCTAAGAGTTTTTTCTAACCACCTTCAAGAATATATCGAAGTTGATGTATCTTTTCTTGACTACTCCTGATTTTTGGAGTAATTTCATTTAGTTTGTAATTGAAATACGCTTCCATAACAAATTGAGAATTAATTTTATCAATTTGTTTTTGATTAATTGAATTCTAGACATTCAACCAAGATCATGCTTCAGGGAAAAGCGAGAGAGATATATCTACTGAAAATTTTAAAGAGGTAGATCATGAATTCTTACCGATAAACGCGTCTTCGCGGTTCCCCCTAACGGCCATCTGCCTTAAAGGGTTCTGGTTGCGATCTCGCAAGGAATCGGTCCAAAGAACCAGATAGACTTAAAAAATTTTCAGAAAGGAAATCGTTTATTGATATTCTGAAAGCGATTACTTATCATTTACTGAAGCTAAGATCAATGGGCAAAGGATTAGAACTCGAAGAGTTTACTCAATGAAGCATTTTAACAAGTCAAATAGTTTAACTGTTCTTTGAAGATATTGAAATCTTTTTTTTTATTTTTGATTTCATGTTATAAAGAGTTTTGGAAATTTCTACAAAACTTCGGTTATAACGATCTTCAACAATTACTCTTTGTTCTTTGTTTAGAGCGGGAAGAACATGAAGAGTTTTCATTAACATCAGATTTTTAGATCTAGTGTTTTTTAAAGATTTTCTAAGGGTTCTTAGATACATCATGCCAGGGTTTCTAACGAAGCTCTGATACAAATTTTTGAGACATCTATTTTTACCTTCACTCGGGTTGAGAATCCTTTACTCGGGTTGAGAATCCTTTTTAATCCGGTTGAGAAACAGGCAAAGTAGAGGAGGTTTCACCAACAGATTTGTTGGGGTGATTTATTTGAGAGGCAAGATATCACATTTGAATTAATTCCTCAGCTTCGCCTACTAGGGAAGCCTGAATGATTTCTAGTTCTAAGAGTTTTTTCTAACCACCTTCAAGAATATATCGAAGTTGATGTATCTTTTCTTGACTACTCCTGATTTTTGGAGTAATTTCATTTAGTTTGTAATTGAAATACGCTTCCATAACAAATTGAGAATTAATTTTATCAATTTGTTTTTTGATTAATTGAATTCTAGACATTCAACCAAGATCATGCTTCAGGATAAAAGCGAGAGAGATATATCTACTGAAAATTTTAAAGAGGTAGATCATGAATTCTTACCGATAAGCGCGTCTTCATGGTTCCCCTAACGGCCATCTGCCTTAAAGGGTTCTGGTTGCGATCTCGCAAGGAATCGGTCCAAAGAACCAGATAGACTTAAAAAAATTTTCAGAAAGGAAATCGTTTATTGATATTCTGAAAGCGATTACTTATCATTTACTGAAGCTAAGATCAATGGGCAAAGGATTAGAACTCCGAAGAGTTTACTCAATGAAGCATTTTAACAAGTCAAATAGTTTAACTGTTCTTTGAAGATATTGAAATCTTTTTTATTTTTTGATTTCATGTTATAAAGAGTTTTGGAAATTTCTACAAAACTTCGGTTATAACGATCTTCAACAATTACTCTTTGTTCTTTGTTTAGACGGGGAAGAACATGAAGAGTTTTCATTAACATCAGATTTTTAGATCTAGTGTTTTTTAAAGATTTTCTAAGGGTTCTTAGATACATCATGCCAGGGTTTCTAACGAAGCTCTGATACAAATTTTTTGAGACATCTATTTTTACCTTCACTCGGGTTGAGAATCCTTTACTCGGGTTGAGAATCCTTTAATCCGGTTGAGAAACAGGCAAAGTAGAGGAGGTTTCACCAACAGATTTGTTGGGGTGATTTATTTGAGAGGCAAGATATCACATTTGAATTAATTCCTCAGCTTCGCCTACTAGGGAAGCATGAATGGTTTCTAGTTCTAAGAGTTTTTTCTAACCACCTTCAAGAATATATCGAAGTTGATGTATCTTTTCTTGACTACTCCTGATTTTTGGAGTAATTTCATTTAGTTTGTAATTGAAATACGCTTCCATAACAAATTGAGAATTAATTTTATCAATTTGTTTTTTGATTAATTGAATTCTAGACATTCAACCAAGATCATGCTTCAGGATAAAAGCGAGAGAGATATATCTACTGAAAATTTTAAAGAGGTAGATCATGAATTCTTACCGATAAACGCGTCTTCGCGGTTCCCCCTAACGGCCATCTGCCTTAAAGGGTTCTGGTTGCGATCTCGCAAGGAATCGGTCCAAAGAACCAGATAGACTTAAAAAAATTTTCAGAAAGGAAATCGTTTATTGATATTCTGAAAGCGATTACTTATCATTTACTGAAGCTAAGATCAATGGGCAAAGGATTAGAACTCCGAAGAGTTTACTCAATGAAGCATTTTAACAAGTCAAATAGTTTAACTGTTCTTTGAAGATATTGAAATCTTTTTTATTTTTGATTTCATGTTATAAAGAGTTTTGAAATTTCTACAAAACTTCGGTTATAACGATCTTCAACAATTACTCTTTTTGTTCTTTGTTTAGGCGGGGAAGAACATGAAGAGTTTTCATTAACATAAGATTTTTAGATCTAGTGTTTTTAAAGATTTTCTAAGGGTTCTTAGATACATCATGCCAGGGTTTCTAACGAAGCTCTGATACAAATTTTTGAGACATCTATTTTTTACCTTCACTCGGGTTGAGAATCCTTTACTCGGGTTGAGAATCCTTTAATCCGGTTGAGAAACAGGCAAAGTAGAGGAGGTTTCACCAACAGATTTGTTGGGGTGATTTATTTGAGAGGCAAGATATCACATTTGAATTAATTCCTCAGCTTCGCCTACTAGGGAAGCATGAATGGTTTCTAGTTCTAAGAGTTTTTTCTAACCACCTTCAAGAATATATCGAAGTTGATGTATCTTTTCTTGACTACTCCTGATTTTTGGAGTAATTTCATTTAGTTTGTAATTGAAATACGCTTCCATAACAAATTGAGAATTAATTTTATCAATTTGTTTTTTGATTAATTGAATTCTAGACATTCAACCAAGATCATGCTTCAGGATAAAAGCGAGAGAGATATATCTACTGAAAATTTTAAAGAGGTAGATCATGAATTCTTACCGATAAACGCGTCTTCGCGGTTCCCCCTAACGGCCATCTGCCTTAAAGGGTTCTGGTTGCGATCTCGCAAGGAATCGTCCAAAGAACCAGATAGACTTAAAAAAATTTTCAGAAAGGAAATCGTTTATTGATATTCTGAAAGCGATTACTTATCATTTACTGAAGCTAAGATCAATGGGCAAAGGATTAGAACTCCGAAGAGTTTACTCAATGAAGCATTTTAACAAGTCAAATAGTTTAACTGTTCTTTGAAGATATTGAAATCTTTTTTATTTTTTGATTTCATGTTATAAAGAGTTTTGGAAATTTCTACAAAACTTCGGTTATAACGATCTTCAACAATTACTCTTTGTTCTTTGTTTAGACGGGGAAGAACATGAAGAGTTTTCATTAACATCAGATTTTTAGATCTAGTGTTTTTAAAGATTTTCTAAGGGTTCTTAGATACATCATGCCAGGGTTTCTAACGAAGCTCTGATACAAATTTTTGAGACATCTATTTTTACCTTCACTCGGGTTGAGAATCCTTTACTCGGGTTGAGAATCCTTTAATCCGGTTGAGAAACAGGCAAAGTAGAGGAGGTTTCACCAACAGATTTGTTGGGGTGATTTATTTGAGAGGCAAGATATCACATTTGAATTAATTCCTCAGCTTCGCCTACTAGGGAAGCATGAATGGTTTCTAGTTCTAAGAGTTTTTTCTAACCACCTTCAAGAATATATCGAAGTTGATGTATCTTTTCTTGACTACTCCTGATTTTTGGAGTAATTTCATTTAGTTTGTAATTGAAATACGCTTCCATAACAAATTGAGAATTAATTTTATCAATTTGTTTTTTGATTAATTGAATTCTAGACATTCAACCAAGATCATGCTTCAGGATAAAAGCGAGAGAGATATATCTACTGAAAATTTTAAAGAGGTAGATCATGAATTCTTACCGATAAACGCGTCTTCGCGGTTCCCCCTAACGGCCATCTGCCTTAAAGGGTTCTGGTTGCGATCTCGCAAGGAATCGGTCCAAAGAACCAGATAGACTTAAAAAAATTTTCAGAAAGGAAATCGTTTATTGATATTCTGAAAGCGATTACTTATCATTTACTGAAGCTAAGATCAATGGGCAAAGGATTAGAACTCCGAAGAGTTTACTCAACAGAAGCCTTTTAACAGGTCAAATAGTTTAACTGTTCTATGAAGATATTGAAATCTTTTTTATTTTTTGATTTCATGTTATAAAGAGTTTTCGAAATTTCTACAAAACTTCGGTTATAACGATATTCAACAATTACTCTTTGTTTTTTGTTTAGACGGGGAAGAACATGAAGAGTTTTCATTAACATCAGATTTTTAGATCTAGTGTTTTTTAAGGATTTTCTAAGGGTTCTTAGATACATCATGCCAGGGTTTCTAACGAAGCTCTGATACAAATTTTTTGAGACATCTATTTTTACCTTCACTCGGGTTGAGAATCCTTTACTCGGGTTGAGAATCCTTTACTCGGGTTGAGAATCCTTTAATCCGGTTGAGAAACAGGCAAAGTAGAGGAGGTTTCACCAACAGATTTGTTGGGGTGATTTATTTGAGAGGCAAGATATCACATTTGAATTAATTCCTCAGCTTCGCCTACTAGGGAAGCATGAATGGTTTCTAGTTCTAAGAGTTTTTTCTAACCACCTTCAAGAATATATCGAAGTTGATGTATCTTTTCTTGACTACTCCTGATTTTTGGAGTAATTTCATTTAGTTTGTAATTGAAATACGCTTCCATAACAAATTGAGAATTAATTTTATCAATTTGTTTTTTGATTAATTGAATTCTAGACATTCAACCAAGATCATGCTTCAGGATAAAAGCGAGAGAGATATATCTACTGAAAATTTTAAAGAGGTAGATCATGAATTCTTACCGATAAACGCGTCTTCGCGGTTCCCCTAACGGCCATCTGCCTTAAAGGGTTCTGGTTGCGATCTCGCAAGGAATCGGTCCAAAGAACCAGATAGACTTAAAAAAATTTTCAGAAAGGAAATCGTTTATTGATATTCTGAAAGCGATTACTTATCATTTACTGAAGCTAAGATCAATGGGCAAAGGATTAGAACTCCGAAGAGTTTACTCAACAGAAGCATTTTAACAAGTCAAATAGTTTAACTGTTCTTTGAAGATATTGAAATCTTTTTTATTTTTTGATTTCATGTTATAAAGAGTTTTGGAAATTTCTACAAAACTTCGGTTATAACGATCTTCAACAATTACTCTTTGTTCTTTTGTTTAGGCGGGGAAGAACATGAAGAGTTTTCATTAACATCAGATTTTTAGATCTAGTGTTTTTAAAGATTTTCTAAGGGTTCTTAGATACATCATGCCAGGGTTTCTAACGAAGCTCTGATACAAATTTTTGAGACATCTATTTTTACCTTCACTCGGGTTGAGAATCCTTTACTCGGGTTGAGAATCCTTTAATCCGGTTGAGAAACAGGCAAAGTAGAGGAGGTTTCACCAACAGATTTGTTGGGGTGATTTATTTGAGAGGCAAGATATCACATTTGAATTAATTCCTCAGCTTCGCCTACTAGGGAAGCCTGAATGATTTCTAGTTCTAAGAGTTTTTTCTAACCACCTTCAAGAATATATCGAAGTTGATGTATCTTTTCTTGACTACTCCTGATTTTTGGAGTAATTTCATTTAGTTTGTAATTGAAATACGCTTCCATAACAAATTGAGAATTAATTTTATCAATTTGTTTTTTGATTAATTGAATTCTAGACATTCAACCAAGATCATGCTTCAGGATAAAAGCGAGAGATATATCTACTGAAAATTTTAAAGAGGTAGATCATGAATTCTTACCGATAAGCGCGTCTTGGCGGTTCCCCTAACGGCCATCTGCCTTAAAGGGTTCTGGTTGCGATCTCGCAAGGAATCGGTCCAAAGAACCAGATAGACTTAAAAAAATTTTCAGAAAGGAAATCGTTTATTGATATTCTGAAAGCGATTACTTATCATTTACTGAAGCTAAGATCAATGGGCAAAGGATTAGAACTCCGAAGAGTTTACTCAACAGAAGCATTTTAACAAGTCAAATAGTTTAACTGTTCTTTGAAGATATTGAAATCTTTTTTATTTTTTGATTTCATGTTATAAAGAGTTTTGGAAATTTCTACAAAACTTCGGTTATAACGATCTTCAACAATTACTCTTTGTTCTTTGTTTAGACGGGGAAGAACATGAAGAGTTTTCATTAACATCAGATTTTTAGATCTAGTGTTTTTTAAGGATTTTCTAAGGGTTCTTAGATACATCATGCCAGGGTTTCTAACGAAGCTCTGATACAAATTTTTTGAGACATCTATTTTTACCTTCACTCGGGTTGAGAATCCTTTACTCGGGTTGAGAATCCTTTAATCCGGTTGAGAAACAGGCAAAGTAGAGGAGGTTTCACCAACAGATTTGTTGGGGTGATTTATTTGAGAGGCAAGATATCACATTTGAATTAATTCCTCAGCTTCGCCTACTAGGGAAGCATGAATGGTTTCTAGTTCTAAGAGTTTTTTCTAACCACCTTCAAGAATATATCGAAGTTGATGTATCTTTTCTTGACTACTCCTGATTTTTGGAGTAATTTCATTTAGTTTGTAATTGAAATACGCTTCCATAACAAATTGAGAATTAATTTTATCAATTTGTTTTTTGATTAATTGAATTCTAGACATTCAACCAAGATCATGCTTCAGGATAAAAGCGAGAGAGATATATCTACTGAAAATTTTAAAGAGGTAGATCATGAATTCTTACCGATAAACGCGTCTCAGCGGTTCCCCTAACGCCATCTGCCTTAAAGGGTTCTGGTTGCGATCTCGCAAGGAATCGGTCCAAAGAACCAGATAGACTTAAAAAAATTTTCAGAAAGGAAATCGTTTATTGATATTCTGAAAGCGATTACTTATCATTTACTGAAGCTAAGATCAATGGGCAAAGGATTAGAACTCCGAAGAGTTTACTCAACAGAAGCATTTTAACAAGTCAAATAGTTTAACTGTTCTTTGAAGATATTGAAATCTTTTTTATTTTTTGATTTCATGTTATAAAGAGTTTTGGAAATTTCTACAAAACTTCGGTTATAACGATCTTCAACAATTACTCTTTGTTCTTTGTTTAGACGGGGAAGAACATGAAGAGTTTTCATTAACATCAGATTTTTAGATCTAGTGTTTTTTAAAGATTTTCTAAGGGTTCTTAGATACATCATGCCAGGGTTTCTAACGAAGCTCTGATACAAATTTTTTGAGACATCTATTTTTACCTTCACTCGGGTTGAGAATCCTTTACTCGGGTTGAGAATCCTTTAATCCGGTTGAGAAACAGGCAAAGTAGAGGAGGTTTCACCAACAGATTTGTTGGGGTGATTTATTTGAGAGGCAAGATATCACATTTGAATTAATTCCTCAGCTTCGCCTACTAGGGAAGCATGAATGGTTTCTAGTTCTAAGAGTTTTTTCTAACCACCTTCAAGAATATATCGAAGTTGATGTATCTTTTCTTGACTACTCCTGATTTTTGGAGTAATTTCATTTAGTTTGTAATTGAAATACGCTTCCATAACAAATTGAGAATTAATTTTATCAATTTGTTTTTTGATTAATTGAATTCTAGACATTCAACCAAGATCATGCTTCAGGATAAAAGAGAGAGAGATATATCTACTGAAAATTTTAAAGAGGTAGATCATGAATTCTTACCGATAAACGCGTCTTCGCGGTTCCCCCTAACGGCCATCTGCCTTAAAGGGTTCTGGTTGCGATCTCGCAAGGAATCGGTCCAAAGAACCAGATAGACTTAAAAAAATTTTCAGAAAGGAAATCGTTTATTGATATTCTGAAAGCGATTACTTATCATTTACTGAAGCTAAGATCAATGGGCAAAGGATTAGAACTCCGAAGAGTTTACTCAACTGAAGCATTTTAACAAGTCAAATAGTTTAACTGTTCTTTGAAGATATTGAAATCTTTTTTATTTTTTGATTTCATGTTATAAAGAGTTTTGGAAATTTCTACAAAACTTCGGTTATAACGATCTTCAACAATTACTCTTTGTTCTTTGTTTAGACGGGGAAGAACATGAAGAGTTTTCATTAACATCAGATTTTTAGATCTAGTGTTTTTAAAGATTTTCTAAGGGTTCTTAGATACATCATGCCAGGGTTTCTAACGAAGCTCTGATACAAATTTTTGAGACATCTATTTTACCTTCACTCGGGTTGAGAATCCTTTACTCGGGTTGAGAATCCTTTAATCCGGTTGAGAAACAGGCAAAGTAGAGGAGGTTTCACCAACAGATTTGTTGGGGTGATTTATTTGAGAGGCAAGATATCACATTTGAATTAATTCCTCAGCTTCGCCTACTAGGGAAGCATGAATGGTTTCTAGTTCTAAGAGTTTTTCTAACCACCTTCAAGAATATATCGAAGTTGATGTATCTTTTCTTGACTACTCCTGATTTTTGGAGTAATTTCATTTAGTTTGTAATTGAAATACGCTTCCATAACAAATTGAGAATTAATTTTATCAATTTGTTTTTGATTAATTGAATTCTAGACATTCAACCAAGATCATGCTTCAGGATAAAAGAGAGAGATATATCTACTGAAAATTTTAAAGAGGTAGATCATGAATTCTTACCGATAAACGCGCGTCTTAGCGGTTCCCCTAACGCCATCTGCCTTAAAGGGTTCTGGTTGCGATCTCGCAAGGAATCGGTCCAAAGAACCAGATAGACTTAAAAAATTTTCAGAAAGGAAATCGTTTATTGATATTCTGAAAGCGATTACTTATCATTTACTGAAGCTAAGATCAATGGGCAAAGGATTAGAACTCCGAAGAGTTTACTCAATGAAGCATTTTAACAAGTCAAATAGTTTAACTGTTCTTTGAAGATATTGAAATCTTTTTATTTTTGATTTCATGTTATAAAGAGTTTTGGAAATTTCTACAAAACTTTCGGTTATAACGATCTTCAACAATTACTCTTTGTTCTTTGTTTAGACGGGGAAGAACATGAAGAGTTTTCATTAACATCAGATTTTTAGATCTAGTGTTTTTAAAGATTTTCTAAGGGTTCTTAGATACATCATGCCAGGGTTTCTAACGAAGCTCTGATACAAATTTTTGAGACATCTTTTTTACCTTCACTCGGGTTGAGAATCCTTTACTCGGGTTGAGAATCCTTTAATCCGGTTGAGAAACAGGCAAAGTAGAGGAGGTTTCACCAACAGATTTGTTGGGGTGATTTATTTGAGAGGCAAGATATCACATTTGAATTAATTCCTCAGCTTCGCCTACTAGGGAAGCATGAATGGTTTCTAGTTCTAAGAGTTTTTCTAACCACCTTCAAGAATATATCGAAGTTGATGTATCTTTTCTTGAATACTCCTGATTTTTGGAGTAATTTCATTTAGTTTGTAATTGAAATACGCTTCCATAACAAATTGAGAATTAATTTTATCAAATTTTTTTTTTGATTAATTGAATTCTAGACATTCAACCAAGATCATGCTTCAGGATAAAAGCGAGAGAGATATATCTACAGAAAATTTTAAATAGGTAGATCATGAATTTTACCGATAAGCGCGTCTTCGCGGTTCCCCCTAACGGCCATCTGCCTTAAAGGGTTCTGGTTGCGATCTCGCAAGGAATCGGTCCAAAGAACCAGATAGACTTAAAAAAATTTTCAGAAAGGAAATCGTTTATTGATATTCTGAAAGCGATTACTTATCATTTACTGAAGCTAAGATCAATGGGCAAAGGATTAGAACTCCGAAGAGTTTACTCAACAGAAGCATTTTAACAAGTCAAATAGTTTAACTGTTCTTTGAAGATATTGAAATCTTTTTTATTTTTTGATTTCATGTTATAAAGAGTTTTGGAAATTTCTACAAAACTTCGGTTATAACGATCTTCAACAATTACTCTTTGTTCTTTGTTTAGACGGGGAAGAACATGAAGAGTTTTCATTAACATAAGATTTTTAGATCTAGTGTTTTTTAAGGATTTTCTAAGGGTTCTTAGATACATCATGCCAGGGTTTCTAACGAAGCTCTGATACAAATTTTTTGAGACATCTATTTTTACCTTCACTCGGGTTGAGAATCCTTTACTCGGGTTGAGAATCCTTTAATCCCGGTTGAGAAACAGGCAAAGTAGAGGAGGTTTCACCAACAGATTTGTTGGGGTGATTTATTTGAGAGGCAAGATATCACATTTGAATTAATTCCTCAGCTTCAGCCTACTAGGGAAGCATGAATGGTTTCTAGTTCTAAGAGTTTTTTCTAACCACCTTCAAGAATATATCAAAGTTGATGTATCTTTTCTTGACTACTCCTGATTTTTGGAGTAATTTCATTTAGTTTGTAATTGAAATACGCTTCCATAACAAATTGAGAATTAATTTTATCAATTTGTTTTTTTGATTAATTGAATTCTAGACATTCAACCAAGATCATGCTTCAGGATAAAAGCGAGAGATATATCTACTGAAAATTTTAAAGAGGTAGATCATGAATTCTTACCGATAAACGCGTCTTCGCGGTTCCCCTAACGCCATCTGCCTTAAAGGGTTCTGGTTGCGATCTCGCAAGGAATCGGTCCAAAGAACCAGATAGACTTAAAAAATTTTCAGAAAGGAAATCGTTTATTGATATTCTGAAAGCGATTACTTATCATTTACTGAAGCTAAGATCAATGGGCAAAGGATTAGAACTCGAAGAGTTTACTCAATGAAGCATTTTAACAAGTCAAATAGTTTAACTGTTCTTTGAAGATATTGAAATCTTTTTATTTTTGATTTCATGTTATAAAGAGTTTTGGAAATTTCTACAAAACTTGGTTATAACGATCTTCAACAATTACTCTTTGTTCTTTGTTTAGGCGGGGAAGAACATGAAGAGTTTTCATTAACATCAGATTTTTAGATCTAGTGTTTTTAAAGATTTTCTAAGGGTTCTTAGATACATCATGCCAGGGGTTTCTAACGAAGCTCTGATACAAATTTTTGAGACATCTATTTTTACCTTCACTCGGGTTGAGAATCCTTTACTCGGGTTGAGAATCCTTTAATCCGGTTGAGAAACAGGCAAAGTAGAGGAGGTTTCACCAACAGATTTGTTGGGGTGATTTATTTGAGAGGCAAGATATCACATTTGAATTAATTCCTCAGCTTCGCCTACTAGGGAAGCATGAATGATTTCTAGTTCTAAGAGTTTTTCTAACCACCTTCAAGAATATATCGAAGTTGATGTATCTTTTCTTGACTACTCCTGATTTTTGGAGTAATTTCATTTAGTTTGTAATTGAAATACGCTTCCATAACAAATTGAGAATTAATTTTATCAATTTTTTTTTGATTAATTGAATTCTAGACATTCAACCAAGATCATGCTTCAGGATAAAAGCGAGAGAGATATATCTACTGAAAATTTTAAAGAGGTAGATCATGAATTCTTACCGATAAACGCGCGTCTTCGCGGTTCCCCTAACGCCATCTGCCTTAAAGGGTTCTGGTTGCGATCTCGCAAGGAATCGGTCCAAAGAACCAGATAGACTTAAAAAAAATTTTCAGAAAGGAAATCGTTTATTGATATTCTGAAAGCGATTACTTATCATTTACTGAAGCTAAGATCAATGGGCAAAGGATTAGAACTCCGAAGAGTTTACTCAATGAAGCATTTTAACAAGTCAAATAGTTTAACTGTTCTTTGAAGATATTGAAATCTTTTTTATTTTTGATTTCATGTTATAAAGAGTTTTGGAAATTTCTACAAAACTTCGGTTATAACGATCTTCAACAATTACTCTTTGTTCTTTGTTTAGACGGGAAGAACATGAAGAGTTTTCATTAACATCAGATTTTTAGATCTAGTGTTTTTAAAGATTTTCTAAGGGTTCTTAGATACATCATGCCAGGGTTTCTAACGAAGCTCTGATACAAATTTTTGAGACATCTATTTTTACCTTCACTCGGGTTGAGAATCCTTTACTCGGGTTGAGAATCCTTTAATCGGGGTTGAGAAACAGTTGAGAAAGTAGAGTAGAGGAGGTTTCACCAACAGATTTGTTGGGGTGATTTATTTGAGAGGCAAGATATCATCACATTTGAATTAATTCCTCAGCTTCGCCTACTAGGGAAGCATGAATGGTTTCTAGTTCTAAGAGTTTTTCTAACCACCTTCAAGAATATATCAAAGTTGATGTATCTTTTCTTGACTACTCCTGATTTTTGGAGTAATTTCATTTAGTTTGTAATTGAAATACGCTTCCATAACAAATTGAGAATTAATTTTATCAATTTGTTTTTTGATTAATTGAATTCTAGACATTCAACCAAGATCATGCTTCAGGATAAAAGCGAGAGAGATATATCTACTGAAAATTTTAAAGAGGTAGATCATGAATTCTTACCGATAAACGCGTCTTCGCGGTTCCCCTAACGCCATCTGCCTTAAAGGGTTCTGGTTGCGATCTCGCAAGGAATCGGTCCAAAGAACCAGATAGACTTAAAAAAATTTTCAGAAAGGAAATCGTTTATTGATATTCTGAAAGCGATTACTTATCATTTACTGAAGCTAAGATCAATGGGCAAAGGATTAGAACTCCGAAGAGTTTACTCAACAGAAGCATTTTAACAAGTCAAATAGTTTAACTGTTCTTTGAAGATATTGAAATCTTTTTTATTTTTTGATTTCATGTTATAAAGAGTTTTGGAAATTTCTACAAAACTTCGGTTATAACGATCTTCAACAATTACTCTTTGTTCTTTGTTTAGACGGGGAAGAACATGAAGAGTTTTCATTAACATCAGATTTTTAGATCTAGTGTTTTTTAAAGATTTTCTAAGGGTTCTTAGATACATCTTGCCAGGGTTTCTAACGAAGCTCTGATACAATTTTTTGAGACATCTATTTTTTACCTTCACTCGGGTTGAGAATCCTTAACTCGGGTTGAGAATCCTTTAATCCGGTTGAGAAACAGGCAAAGTAGAGGAGGTTTCACCAACAGATTTGTTGGGGTGATTTATTTGAGAGGCAAGATATCACATTTGAATTAATTCCTCAGCTTCGCCTACTAGGGAAGCATGAATGGTTTCTAGTTCTAAGAGTTTTTTCTAACCACCTTCAAGAATATATCGAAGTTGATGTATCTTTTCTTGACTACTCCTGATTTTTGGAGTAATTTCATTTAGTTTGTAATTGAAATACGCTTCCATAACAAATTGAGAATTAATTTTATCAATTTTTTTTTTGATTAATTGAATTCTAGACATTCAACCAAGATCATGCTTCAGGATAAAAGCGAGAGAGATATATCTACTGAAAATTTTAAAGAGGTAGATCATGAATTCTTACCGATAAACGCGTCTTCGCGGTTCCCCCTAAACGCCATCTGCCTTAAAGGGTACTGGTTCTGATCTCGCAAGGAATCTGTCCAAAGAACCAGATAGACTCAAAAAATTTTCATAAAGGAAATCGTTTATTGATATTCTGAAAGCGATTACTTATCATTTACTGAAGCTAAGATCAATGGGCAAAGGATTAGAACTCCGAAGAGTTTACTCAAATGAAGCATTTTAACAAGTCAAATAGTTTAACTGTTCTTTGAAGATATTGAAATCTTTTTTTTATTTTTTTGATTTCATGTTATAAAGAGTTTTGGAAATTTCTACAAAACTTCGGTTATAACGATCTTCAACAATTACTCTTTGTTCTTTGTTTAGACGGGAAGAACATGAAGAGTTTTCATTAACATCAGATTTTTAGATCTAGTGTTTTTAAAGATTTTCTAAGGGTTCTTAGATACATCATGCCAGGGTTTCTAACGAAGCTCTGATACAAATTTTTGAGACATCTATTTTTCCCTTCACTCGGGTTGAGAATCCTTTACTCGGGTTGAGAATCCTTTACCGGGTTGAGAAATCGGGTTGAGAAACAGGCAAAGTAGAGGAGGTTTCACCAACAGATTTGTTGGGGTGATTTATTTGAGAGGCAAGATATCACATTTGAATTAATTCCTCAGCTTAGCCTACTAGGGAAGCATGAATGGTTTCTAGTTCTAAGAGTTTTTTTCTAACCACCTTCAAGAATATATCAAAGTTGATGTATCTTTTCTTGACTACTCCTGATTTTTGGAGTAATTTCATTTAGTTTGTAATTGAAATACGCTTCCATAACAAATTGAGAATTAATTTTATCAATTTGTTTTTTGATTAATTGAATTCTAGACATTCAACCAAGATCATGCTTCAGGATAAAAGCGAGAGAGATATATCTACTGAAAATTTTAAAGAGGTAGATCATGAATTCTTACCGATAAACGCGTCTTCGCGGTTCCCCCTAACGGCCATCTGCCTTAAAGGGTTCTGGTTGCGATCTCGCAAGGAATCGGTCCAAAGAACCAGATAGACTTAAAAAAATTTTCAGAAAGGAAATCGTTTATTGATATTCTGAAAGCGATTACTTATCATTTACTGAAGCTAAGATCAATGGGCAAAGGATTAGAACTCCGAAGAGTTTACTCAATGAAGCATTTTAACAAGTCAAATAGTTTAACTGTTCTTTGAAGATATTGAAATCTTTTTATTTTTTGATTTCATGTTATAAAGAGTTTTGGAAATTTCTACAAAACTTGGTTATAACGATCTTCAACAATTACTCTTTGTTCTTTGTTTAGACGGGGAAGAACATGAAGAGTTTTCATTAACATCAGATTTTTAGATCTAGTGTTTTTTAAAGATTTTCTAAGGGTTCTTAGATACATCATGCCAGGGTTTCTAACGAAGCTCTGATACAAATTTTTTGAGACATCTATTTTTACCTTCACTCGGGTTGAGAATCCTTTACTCGGGTTGAGAATCCTTTAATCCGGTTGAGAAACAGGCAAAGTAGAGGAGGTTTCACCAACAGATTTGTTGGGGTGATTTATTTGAGAGGCAAGATATCACATTTGAATTAATTCCTCAGCTTCGCCTACTAGGGAAGCCTGAATGATTTCTAGTTCTAAGAGTTTTTTCTAACCACCTTCAAGAATATATCGAAGTTGATGTATCTTTTC
Source organism: Aristolochia contorta (assembly GCA_022405105.1). Taxonomy (NCBI): domain Eukaryota; kingdom Viridiplantae; phylum Streptophyta; class Magnoliopsida; order Piperales; family Aristolochiaceae; genus Aristolochia; species Aristolochia contorta. The sequence goes on from JAHZSQ010000017.1 coordinate 16,557, forward strand.
TTGACTACTCCTGATTTTTGGAGTAATTTCATTTAGTTTGTAATTGAAATACGCTTCCATAACAAATTGAGAATTTTTTTTTTGATTAATTGAATTCTAGACATTCAACCAAGATCATGCTTCAGGATAAAAGCGAGAGAGATATATCTACTGAAAATTTTAAAGAGGTAGATCATGAATTCTTACCGATAAACGCGTCTTCGCGGTTCCCCCTAAACGCCATCTGCCTTAAAGGGTACTGGTTCTGATCTCGCAAGGAATCTGTCCAAAGAACCAGATAGACTCAAAAAAATTTTCATAAAGGAAATCATCTACTGATAGTCTGAAAACTAATTACTTTTCATTTACCGAAGCTAAGATCAATGGGCAAAGGATTAGAACACCGAAGAGTTACTCAACAGAAGCATTTTAACAAGTCAAATAGTTTAACTGTTCTTTGAAGATATTGAAATCTTTTTTATTTTTTGATTTCATGTTATAAAGAGTTTTGGAAATTTCTACAAAACTTCGGTTATAACGATCTTCAGCAATTACTCTTTGTTCTTTGTTTAGACGGGGAAGAACATGAAGAGTTTTCTTTAACATAAGATTTTTAGATCTAATGTTTTTTAAAGATTTTCTAAGGGTTCTTAGATACATAATGCCAGGGTTTCTAACGAAGCTCTGATACAAATTTTTTGAGACATCTATTTTTCCCTTCACTCAGGTTGAGAATCCTTTACTCGGGTTGAGAATCCTTTACTCGGGTTGAGAATCCTTTACTCGGGTTGAGAATCCTTATTCGGGTTGAGAAACAGGCAAAGTAGAGGAGGTTTCACCAACAGATTTCTTGGGGTGAGCTATTTGAGAGGCAAGATATCACATTTGAAGTAATTTCTCAGCTTCATCTACTAGGGAAGCATGAATGGTTTCTAGTTCTAAGAGTTTTTTCTTACTACTTTCAAGAATAGATCAAAGTTGATGTATCTTTTCTTGAATACTCCTGATTTTTGGAGTAATTTCATTTAGTTTGTAATTGAAATACGCTTCCATAACAAATTGAGAATTAATTTTATCAAATTGTTTTTTTGATTAATTGAATTCTAGACATTCAACCAAGATCATGCTTCAGGATAAAAGCGAGAGAGATATATCTACTGAAAATTTTAAAGAGGTAGATCATGAATTCTTACCGATAAACGCGTCTTCGCGGTTCCCCCTAACGGCCATCTGCCTTAAAGGGTTCTGGTTGCGATCTCGCAAGGAATCGGTCCAAAGAACCAGATAGACTTAAAAAAATTTTCAGAAAGGAAATCGTTTATTGATATTCTGAAAGCGATTACTTATCATTTACTGAAGCTAAGATCAATGGGCAAAGGATTAGAACTCCGAAGAGTTTACTCAACAGAAGCATTTTAACAAGTCAAATAGTTTAACTGTTCTTTGAAGATATTGAAATCTTTTTTATTTTTTGATTTCATGTTATAAAGAGTTTTGGAAATTTCTACAAAACTTCGGTTATAACGATCTTCAACAATTACTCTTTGTTCTTTGTTTAGACGGGGAAGAACATGAAGAGTTTTCATTAACATCAGATTTTTAGATCTAGTGTTTTTTAAAGATTTTCTAAGGGTTCTTAGATACATCATGCCAGGGTTTCTAACGAAGCTCTGATACAAATTTTTTGAGACATCTATTTTTACCTTCACTCGGGTTGAGAATCCTTTACTCGGGTTGAGAATCCTTTAATCCGGTTGAGAAACAGGCAAAGTAGAGGAGGTTTCACCAACAGATTTGTTGGGGTGATTTATTTGAGAGGCAAGATATCACATTTGAATTAATTCCTCAGCTTCGCCTACTAGGGAAGCATTAATGATTTCTAGTTCTAAGAGTTTTTTCTAACCACATTCAAGAATATATCGAAGTTGATGTATCTTTTCTTGACTACTCCTGATTTTTGGAGTAATTTCATTTAGTTTGTAATTGAAATACGCTTCCATAACAAATTGAGAATTTTTTTTTTGATTAATTGAATTCTAGACATTCAACCAAGATCATGCTTCAGGATAAAAGCGAGAGAGATATATCTACTGAAAATTTTAAAGAGGTAGATCATGAATTCTTACCGATAAACGCGTCTTCGCGGTTCCCCCTAAACGCCATCTGCCTTAAAGGGTACTGGTTCTGATCTCGCAAGGAATCTGTCCAAAGAACCAGATAGACTCAAAAAAATTTCATAAAGGAAATCGTCTACTGATAGTGTGAAAACTAATTACTTTTCATTTACCGAAGCTAAGATCAATGGGCAAAGGATTAGAACTCCGAAGAGTTACTCAACAGAAGCATTTTAACAAGTCAAATAGTTTAACTGTTCTTTGAAGATATTGAAATCTTTTTTAATTTTTGATTTCATGTTATAAAGAGTTTTGGAAATTTCTACAAAACTTCGGTTATAACGATCTTCAACAATTACTCTTTGTTCTTTGTTTAGACGGGAAGAACATGAAGAGTTTTCATTAACATCAGATTTTTAGATCTAGTGTTTTTTAAGATTTTCTAAGGGTTCTTAGATACATCATGCCAGGGTTTCTAACGAAGCTCTGATACAAATTTTTTGAGACATCTATTTTTCCCTTCACTCGGGTTGAGAATCCTTTACTCGGGTTGAGAATCCTTTAATCCAGTTGAGAAACATGCAAAGTAGAGGAGGTTTCACCAACAGATTTGTTGGGGTGATTTATTTGAGAGGCAAGATATCACATTTGAATTAATTCCTCAGCTTCGCCTACTAGGGAAGCCTGAATGATTTCTAGTTCTAAGAGTTTTTTCTAACCACCTTCAAGAATATATCGAAGTTGATGTATCTTTTCTTGACTACTCCTGATTTTTGGAGTAATTTCATTTAGTTTGTAATTGAAATACCCTTCCATAACAAATTGAGAATTAATTTTATCAATTTGTTTTTTGATTAATTGAATTCTAGACATTCAACCAAGATCATGCTTCAGGATAAAAGCGAGAGAGATATATCTACTGAAAATTTTAAAGAGGTAGATCATGAATTCTTACCGATAAACGCGTCTTCGCGGTTCCCCCTAACGGCCATCTGCCTTAAAGGGTTCTGGTTGCGATCTCGCAAGGAATCGGTCCAAAGAACCAGATAGACTTAAAAAAATTTTCAGAAAGGAAATCGTTTATTGATATTCTGAAAGCGATTACTTATCATTTACTGAAGCTAAGATCAATGGGCAAAGGATTAGAACTCCGAAGAGTTTACTCAACAGAAGCATTTTAACAAGTCAAATAGTTTAACTGTTCTTTGAAGATATTGAAATCTTTTTTATTTTTTGATTTCATGTTATAAAGAGTTTTGGAAATTTCTACAAAACTTCGGTTATAACGATCTTCAACAATTACTCTTTGTTCTTTGTTTAGACGGGAAGAACATGAAGAGTTTTCATTAACATCAGATTTTTAGATCTAGTGTTTTTAAAGATTTTCTAAGGGTTCTTAGATACATCATGCCAGGGTTTCTAACGAAGCTCTGATACAAATTTTTGAGACATCTATTTTTACCTTCACTCGGGTTGAGAATCCTTTACTCGGGTTGAGAATCCTTTAATCCGGTTGAGAAACAGGCAAAGTAGAGGAGGTTTCACCAACAGATTTGTTGGGGTGATTTATTTGAGAGGCAAGATATCACATTTGAATTAATTCCTCAGCTTCGCCTACTAGGGAAGCATTAATGATTTCTAGTTCTAAGAGTTTTTTCTAACCACATTCAAGAATATATCGAAGTTGATGTATCTTTTCTTGACTACTCCTGATTTTTGGAGTAATTTCATTTAGTTTGTAATTGAAATACGCTTCCATAACAAATTGAGAATTTTTTTTTTGATTAATTGAATTCTAGACATTCAACCAAGATCATGCTTCAGGATAAAAGCGAGAGAGATATATCTACTGAAAATTTTAAAGAGGTAGATCATGAATTCTTACCGATAAACGCGTCTTCGCGGTTCCCCTAACGCCATCTGCCTTAAAGGGTTACTGGTTGCGATCTCGCAAGGGGAATCTGTCCAAAGAACCAGATAGACTCAAAAAAATTTTCAGAAAGGAAATCGTTTATTGATATTCTGAAAGCGATTACTTTTCATTTACTGAAGCTAAGATCAATGGGCAAAGGATTAGAACTCAAGAGTTTACTCAATGAAGCATTTTAACAAGTCAAATAGTTTAACTGTTCTTTGAAGATATTGAAATCTTTTTATTTTTGATTTCATGTTATAAAGAGTTTTGGAAATTTCTACAAAACTTCGGTTATAACGATCTTCAACAATTACTCTTTTTGTTCTTTGTTTAGACGGGAAGAACATGAAGAGTTTTCATTAACATAAGATTTTTAGATCTAGTGTTTTTTAAAGATTTTCTAAGGGTTCTTAGATACATCATGCCAGGGTTTCTAACGAAGCTCTGATACAAATTTTTGAGACATCTATTTTTACCTTCACTCGGGTTGAGAATCCTTTACTCGGGTTGAGAATCCTTTAATCCGGTTGAGAAACGGTTGAGAAACGAGGCAAAGTAGAGGAGGTTTCACCAACAGATTTGTTGGGGTGATTTATTTGAGAGGCAAGATATCACATTTGAATTAATTCCTCAGCTTCGCCTACTAGGGAAGCATGAATGGTTTCTAGTTCTAAGAGTTTTTCTAACCACCTTCAAGAATATATCAAAGTTGATGTATCTTTTCTTGACTACTCCTGATTTTTGGAGTAATTTCATTTAGTTTGTAATTGAAATACGCTTCCATAACAAATTGAGAATTAATTTTATCAATTTTTTTTTTGATTAATTGAATTCTAGACATTCAACCAAGATCATGCTTCAGGATAAAAGCGAGAGAGATATATCTACTGAAAATTTTAAAGAGGTAGATCATGAATTCTTACCGATAAAACGCGTCTTCGCGGTTCCCCTAACGCCATCTGCCTTAAAGGGTTCTGGTTGCGATCTCGCAAGGAATCGGTCCAAAGAACCAGATAGACTTAAAAAATTTTCAGAAAGGAAATCGTTTTTTGATATTATTCTGAAAGCGATTACTTATCATTTACTGAAGCTAAGATCAATGGGCAAAGGATTAGAACTCGAAGAGTTTACTCAATGTGAAGCATTTTAACAAGTCAAATAGTTTAACTGTTCTTTGAAGATATTGAAATCTTTTTATTTTTTGATTTCATGTTATAAAGAGTTTTGGAAATTTCTACAAAACTTGGTTATAACGATCTTCAACAATTACTCTTTGTTCTTTGTTTAGACGGGAAGAACATGAAGAGTTTTCATTAACATCAGATTTTTAGATCTAGTGTTTTTAAAGATTTTCTAAGGGTTCTTAGATACATCATGCCAGGGTTTCTAACGAAGCTCTGATACAAATTTTTGAGACATCTATTTTTACCTTCACTCGGGTTGAGAATCCTTTACTCGGGTTGAGAATCCTTTAATCCGGTTGAGAAACAGGCAAAGTAGAGGAGGTTTCACCAACAGATTTGTTGGGGTGATTTATTTGAGAGGCAAGATATCACATTTGAATTAATTCCTCAGCTTAGCCTACTAGGGAAGCATGAATGATTTCTAGTTCTAAGAGTTTTTTCTAACCACATTCAAGAATATATCGAAGTTGATGTATCTTTTCTTGACTACTCCTGATTTTTGGAGTAATTTCATTTAGTTTGTAATTGAAATACGCTTCCATAACAAATTGAGAATTTTTTTTTTGATTAATTGAATTCTAGACATTCAACCAAGATCATGCTTCAGGATAAAAGCGAGAGAGATATATCTACTGAAAATTTTAAAGAGGTAGATCATGAATTCTTACCGATAAACGCGTCTTCGCGGTTCCCCCTAAACGCCATCTGCCTTAAAGGGTACTGGTTCTGATCTCGCAAGGAATCTGTCCAAAGAACCAGATAGACTCAAAAAAATTTCATAAAGGAAATCGTTTACTGATATTCTGAAAGCGAATTACTTTTCATTTACCGAGGCTAAGATCAATGGGCAAAGGATTAGAACTCCGAAGAGTTTACTCAACAGAAGCATTTTAACAAGTCAAATAGTTTAACTGTTCTTTGAAGATATTGAAATCTTTTTTATTTTTTGATTTCATGTTATAAAGAGTTTTGGAAATTTCTACAAAACTTCGGTTATAACGATCTTCAGCAATTACTGTTTGTTCTTTGTTTAGACGGGGAAGAACATGAAGAGTTTTCTTTAACATAAGATTTTTAGATCTAATGTTTTTTTAAGATTTTCTAAGGGTTCTTAGATACATCATGCCAGGGTTTCTAACGAAGCTCTGATACAAATTTTTTGAGACATCTATTTTTCCCTTCACTCGGGTTGAGAATCCTTTACTCGGGTTGAGAATCCTTTACTCGGGTTGAGAATCCTTATTCGGGTTGAGAAACAGGCAAAGTAGAGGAGGTTTCACCATCAGATTTCTTGGGGTGAGGTATTTGAGAGGCAAGATATCACATTTGAAGTAATTTCTCAGCTTCATCTACTAGGGAAGCATGAATGGTTTCTAGTTCTAAGAGTTTTTCTAACCACCTTCAAGAATATATCAAAGTTGATGTATCTTTTCTTGAATACTCCTGATTTTTGGAGTAATTTCATTTAGTTTGTAATTGAAATACGCTTCCATAACAAATTGAGAATTAATTTTATCAAATTGTTTTTGATTAATAGAATTCTAGACATTCAACCAAGATCATGCTTCAGGATAAAAGCGAGAGAGATATATCTACAGAAAATTTTAAATAGGTAGATCATGAATTCTTACCGATAAACGCGTCTTCGCGGTTCCCCCTAACGGCCATCTGCCATAAAGGGTTCTGGTTGCGATCTCGCAAGGAATCGGTCCAAAGAACCAGATAGACTTAAAAAAATTTTCAGAAAGGAAATCGTTTATTGATATTCTGAAAGCGATTACTTATCATTTACTGAAGCTAAGATCAATGGGCAAAGGATTAGAACTCGAAGAGTTTACTCACTTGAAGCATTTTAACAAGTCAAATAGTTTAACTGTTCTTTGAAGATATTGAAATCTTTTTATTTTTGATTTCATGTTATAAAGAGTTTTGGAAATTTCTACAAAACTTCGGTTATAAAGATCTTCAACAATTACTCTTTGTTCTTTGTTTAGACGGGGAAGAACATGAAGAGTTTTCATTAACATCAGATTTTTAGATCTAGTGTTTTTTAAAGATTTTCTAAGGGTTCTTAGATACATCATGCCAGGGTTTCTAACGAAGCTCTGATACAAATTTTTGAGACATCTATTTTTACCTTCACTCGGGTTGAGAATCCTTTACTCGGGTTGAGAATCCTTTAATCCGGTTGAGAAACAGGCAAAGTAGAGGAGGTTTCACCAACAGATTTGTTGGGGTGATTTATTTGAGAGGCAAGATATCACATTTGAATTAATTCCTCAGCTTCGCCTACTAGGGAAGCATGAATGGTTTCTAGTTCTAAGAGTTTTTCTAACCACCTTCAAGAATATATCGAAGTTGATGTATCTTTCTTGACTACTCCTGATTTTTGGAGTAATTTCATTTAGTTTGTAATTGAAATACGCTTCCATAACAAATTGAGAATTAATTTTATCAATTTTTTTTTGATTAATTGAATTCTAGACATTCAACCAAGATCATGCTTCAGGATAAAAGCGAGAGAGATATATCTACTGAAAATTTTAAAGAGGTAGATCATGAATTCTTACCGATAAACGCGTCTTGGCGGTTCCCCTAACGCCATCTGCCTTAAAGGGTACTGGTTGCGATCTCGCAAGGAATCGGTCCAAAGAACCAGATAGACTAAAAAAATTTTCAGAAAGGAAATCGTTTATTGATATTCTGAAAGCGATTACTTATCATTTACTGAAGCTAAGATCAATGGGCAAAGGATTAGAACTCCGAAGAGTTTACTCAATGAAGCATTTTAACAAGTCAAATAGTTTAACTGTTCTTTGAAGATATTGAAATCTTTTTTATTTTTTGATTTCATGTTATAAAGAGTTTTGGAAATTTCTACAAAACTTCGGTTATAACGATCTTCAACAATTACTCTTTGTTCTTTGTTTAGACGGGAAGAACATGAAGAGTTTTCATTAACATAAGATTTTTAGATCTAATGTTTTTTAAAGATTTTCTAAGGGTTCTTAGATACATCATGCCAGGGTTTCTAACGAAGCTCTGATACAAATTTTTTGAGACATCTATTTTTACCTTCACTCGGGTTGAGAATCCTTTACTCGGGTTGAGAATCCTTTACTCGGGTTGAGAATCCTTTAATCCGGTTGAGAAACAGGCAAAGTAGAGGAGGTTTCACCAACAGATTTGTTGGGGTGATTTATTTGAGAGGCAAGATATCACATTTGAATTAATTCCTCAGCTTCATCTACTAGGGAAGCATGAATGGTTTCTAGTTCTAAGAGTTTTTCTAACCACCTTCAAGAATATATGAAGTTGATGTATCTTTTCTTGACTACTCCTGATTTTTGGAGTAATTTCATTTAGTTTGTAATTGAAATACGCTTCCATAACAAATTGAGAATTAATTTTATCAATTTTTTTTTGATTAATTGAATTCTAGACATTCAACCAAGATCATGCTTCAGGATAAAAGCGAGAGAGATATATCTACTGAAAATTTTAAAGAGGTAGATCATGAATTCTTACCGATAAGCGCGTCTTCGCGGTTCCCCTAACGGCCATCTGCCTTAAAGGGTTCTGGTTGCGATCTCGCAAGGAATCGGTCCAAAGAACCAGATAGACTAAAAAAATTTTCAGAAAGGAAATCGTTTATTGATATTCTGAAAGCGATTACTTATCATTTACTGAAGCTAAGATCAATGGGCAAAGGATTAGAACTCCAAGAGTTTACTCAATGAAGCATTTTAACAAGTCAAATAGTTTAACTGTTCTTTGAAGATATTGAAATCTTTTTTTTATTTTTGATTTCATGTTATAAAGAGTTTTGGAAATTTCTACAAAACTTCGGTTATAACGATCTTCAACAATTACTCTTTGTTCTTTGTTTAGACGGGGAAGAACATGAAGAGTTTTCATTAACATCAGATTTTTAGATCTAGTGTTTTTAAAGATTTTCTAAGGGTTCTTAGATACATCATGCCAGGGTTTCTAACGAAGCTCTGATACAAATTTTTGAGACATCTATTTTTTTACCTTCACTCGGGTTGAGAATCCTTTACTCGGGTTGAGAATCCTTTAATCCGGTTGAGAAACAGGCAAAGTAGAGGAGGTTTCACCAACAGATTTGTTGGGGTGATTTATTTGAGAGGCAAGATATCACATTTGAATTAATTCCTCAGCTTCGCCTACTAGGGAAGCATGAATGATTTCTAGTTCTAAGAGTTTTTTCTAACCACCTTCAAGAATATATCGAAGTTGATGTATCTTTTCTTGACTACTCCTGATTTTTGGAGTAATTTCATTTAGTTTGTAATTGAAATACGCTTCCATAACAAATTGAGAATTTTTTTTTTGATTAATTGAATTCTTGACATTCAACCAAGATCATGCTTCAGGATAAAAGCGAGAGAGATATATCTACTGAAAATTTTAAAGAGGTAGATCATGAATTCTTACCGATAAACGCGTCTTCATGGTTCCCCTAACGCCATCTGCCTTAAAGGGTTCTGGTTGCGATCTCGCAAGGAATCGGTCCAAAGAACCAGATAGACAAAAAAATTTTCAGAAAGGAAATCGTTTATTGATATTCTGAAAGCGATTACTTATCATTTACTGAAGCTAAGATCAATGGGCAAAGGATTAGAACACCGAAGAGTTACTCAACAGAAGCATTTTAACAAGTCAAATAGTTTAACTGTTCTTTGAAGATATTGAAATCTTTTTTATTTTTTGATTTCATGTTATAAAGAGTTTTGGAAATTTCTACAAAACTTCAGTTATAACGATCTTCAGCAATTACTCTTTGTTCTTTGTTTAGATGGGGAAGAAAATGAAGAGTTTTCTTTAACATAAGATTTTTAGATCTAATGTTTTTTAAAGATTTTCTAAGGGTTCTTAGATACATCATGCCAGGGTTTCTAACGAAGCTCTGATACAAATTTTTTGAGACATCTATTTTTCCCTTCACTCGGGTTGAGAATCCTTTACTCGGGTTGAGAATCCTTTACTTCGGGTTGAATCCTTTATTCGGTTGAGAAACAGGCAAAGTAGAGGAGGTTTCACCAACAGATTTGTTGGGGTGATTTATTTGAGAGGCAAGATATCACATTTGAATTAATTCCTCAGCTTCATCTACTAGGGAAGCATGAATGGTTTCTAGTTCTAAGAGTTTTTCTAACTACCTTCAAGAATAGATCGAAGTTGATGTATCTTTTCTTGACTACTCCTGATTTTTGGAGTAATTTCATTTAGTTTGTAATTGAAATACGCTTCCATAACAAATTGAGAATTAATTTTATCAAAATTTTTTTTGATTAATTGAATTCTAGACATTCAACCAAGATCATGCTTCAGGATAAAAAGAGAGAGATATATCTACTGAAAATTTTAAAGAGGTAGATCATGAATTCTTACCGATAAACGCGTCTTCGCGGTTCCCCTAACGCCATCTGCCTTAAAGGGTTCTGGTTGCGATCTCGCAAGGAATCGGTCCAAAGAACCAGATAGACTCAAAAAAAATTTTCAGAAAGGAAATCGTTTATTGATATTCTGAAAGCGATTACTTATCATTTGTTGAAGCTAAGATCAATGGGCAAAGGATTAGAACTCCGAAGAGTTTACTCAATGAAGCATTTTAACAAGTCAAATAGTTTAACTGTTCTTTGAAGATATTGAAATCTTTTTTATTTTTGATTTCATGTTATAAAGAGTTTTGGAAATTTCTACAAAACTTCGGTTATAACGATCTTCAACAATTACTCTTTGTTCTTTGTTTAGACGGGGAAGAACATGAAGAGTTTTCATTAACATCAGATTTTTAGATCTAGTGTTTTTAAAGATTTTCTAAGGGTTCTTAGATACATCATGCCAGGGTTTCTAACGAAGCTCTGATACAAATTTTTTGAGACATCTATTTTTACCTTCACTCGGGTTGAGAATCCTTTACTCGGGTTGAGAATCCTTTAATCCGGTTGAGAAACAGGCAAAGTAGAGGAGGTTTCACCAACAGATTTGTTGGGGTGATTTATTTGAGAGGCAAGATATCACATTTGAATTAATTCCTCAGCTTCGCCTACTAGGGAAGCATGAATGGTTTCTAGTTCTAAGAGTTTTTCTAACCACCTTCAAGAATATATCGAAGTTGATGTATCTTTTCTTGACTACTCCTGATTTTGGAGTAATTTCATTTAGTTTGTAATTGAAAACGCTTCCATAACAAATTGAGAATTAATTTTATCAATTTTTTTTTGATTAATTGAATTCTAGACATTCAACCAAGATCATGCTTCAGGATAAAAGCGAGAGAGATATATCTACTGAAAATTTTAAAGAGGTAGATCATGAATTCTTACCGATAAAAGCAGCGTCTTCAGCGGTTCCCCTAACGCCATCTGCCTTAAAAGGGTACTGGTTGCGATCTCGCAAGGAATCGGTCCAAAGAACCAGATAGACTTAAAAAATTTTCAGAAAGGAAATCGTTTATTGATATTCTGAAAGCGATTACTTATCATTTACTGAAGCTAAGATCAATGGGCAAAGGATTAGAACTCGAAGAGTTTACTCAACAGAAGCATTTTAACAAGTCAAATAGTTTAACTGTTCTTTGAAGATATTGAAATCTTTTTTTATTTTTGATTTCATGTTATAAAGAGTTTTGGAAATTTCTACAAAACTTGGTTATAACGATCTTCAACAATTACTCTTTGTTCTTTGTTTAGAGCGGGAAGAACATGAAGAGTTTTCTTTAACATAAGATTTTTAGATCTAATGTTTTTAAAGATTTTCTAAGGGTTCTTAGATACATCATGCCAGGGTTTCTAACGAAGCTCTGATACAAATTTTTGAGACATCTATTTTTACCTTCACTCGGGTTGAGAATCCTTTACTCGGGTTGAGAATCCTTTTTAATCCGAAGTTGAGAAACAGGCAAAGTAGAGGAGGTTTCACCAACAGATTTGTTGGGGTGATTTATTTGAGAGGCAAGATATCACATTTGAAGTAATTCCTCAGCTTCATCTACTAGGGAAGCATGAATGGTTTCTAGTTCTAAGAGTTTTTCTAACCACCTTCAAGAATAGATTGAAGTTGATGTATCTTTTCTTGACTACTCCTGATTTTGGAGTAATTTCATTTAGTTTGTAATTGAAATACGCTTCCATAACAAATTGAGAATTAATTTTATCAAATTTGTTTTTGATTAATTGAATTCTAGACATTCAACCAAGATCATGCTTCAGGATAAAAGCGAGAGAGATATATCTACTGAAAATTTTAAAGAGGTAGATCATGAATTCTTTACCGATAAGCGCGTCTTCGCGGTTCCCCTAACGCCATCTGCCTTAAAGGGTTCTGGTTGCGATCTCATGAGGAATCGGTCCAAAGAACCAGATAGACTTAAAAAATTTTCAGAAAGGAAATCGTTTATTGATATTCTGAAAGCGATTACTTATCATTTACTGAAGCTAAGATCAATGGGCAAAGGATTAGAACTCCGAAGAGTTTACTCAATGAAGCATTTTAACAAGTCAAATAGTTTAACTGTTCTTTCAAGATATTGAAATCTTTTTTATTTTTTGATTTCATGTTATAAAGAGTTTTGGAAATTTCTACAAAACTTCGGTTATAACGATCTTCAACAATTACTCTTTGTTCTTTGTATAGACGGGGAAGAACATGAAAATTTTCTTTAACATAAGATTTTGAAATCTATTGTTTTTTAAAGATTTTCTAAGGGTTCTTAGATAAATCATGCCAGGGTTTCTAACGAAGCTCAGATACCAATTTTTTGACACATCTATTTTTACCTTCGCTCGGGTTGAGAATCCTTTACTCGGGTAGAGAATCATTTACTCGAGTTGAGAATCTGGCAAAGTAGAGGAGGTTTCACCAACAGATTTGTTGGGGTGATTTATTCGAGAGGAGAGATATCGCATTTCAAGTAATTCATCAGCTTCAACTACTAGAGAAGCATGAATGGTTTCTAGTTCTAAGAGTTTTTCTAACCACCTTCAAGAATATATCGAAGTTGATGTATCTTTTCTTGACTACTCCTGATTTTTGGAGTAATTTCATTTAGTTTGTAATTGAAATACGCTTCCATAACAAATTGAGAATTTTTTTTTTGATTAATTGAATTCTAGACATTCAACCAAGATCATGCTTCAGGATAAAAGCGAGAGAGATATATCTACTGAAAATTTTAAAGAGGTAGATCATGAATTCTTACCGATAAACGTGTCTTCGCGGTTCCCCTAACGCCATCTGCCTTAAAGGGTACTGGTTGCGATCTCGCAAGGAATCGGTCCAAAGAACCAGATAGACTCAAAAAATTTTCAGAAAGGAAATCGCTTTTATTGATATTCTGAAAGCGATTACTTATCATTTACCTGAAGCTAAGATCAATGGGCAAAGGATTAGAACTCAAGAGTTTACTCACTTGAAGCATTTTAACAAGGTAAATTTTTTAACTGTTCTTTGAAGATATTGAAATCTTTTTTATTTTTTGATTTCACGTTATAAAGAGTTTTGGAAATTTCTACAAAACTTCGGTTATAACGATCTTCAACAATTACTCTTTGTTCTTTGTTTAGACGGGGAAGAACATGAAGAGTTTTCTTTAACATAAGATTTTTAGATCTAATGTTTTTTAAAGATTTTCTAAGGGTTCTTAGATAAATCATGCCAGGGTTTCTAACGAAGCTCTGATACAAATTTTTGAGACATCTATTTTTACCTTCACTCGGGTTGAGAATCCTTTACTCGGGTTGAGAATCCTTTACTCGGGTTGAGAATCAGGCAAAGTAGAGGAGGTTTCACCAACAGATTTGTTGGGGTGATTTATTTGAGAGGCAAGATATCGCATCTGAAGTAATGCCTCAGCTTCATCTACTAGGGAAGCATGAATGGTTTCTAGTTCTAAGAGTTTTTCTTAGCACCTTCAAGGGTCGATCGAAGTTGATGTATCTTTCCTTAACTACTCCTGATTTTTGGAGTAATTTCATTTAGTTTGTTAGCGAAATAGGCTTCCATAACATATTGTGAATTAATTTTATCACATTTTTATTTTGATTAACAGAATTCTAGACATTCAACCAAGATCATGCTTCAGAATAAAAACGAGAGAGATATATCTACTGAAAATTTTAAAGAGGTAGATCATGAATTCTTACCGATAAATGTGTCTTCGCGGTTCCCCCTAACGGCCACCTGCCTTAATGGGTACTGGTTGCGATCTCGCAAGGAATCGGTCCAAAGAACCAGATAGACTCAAAAAATTTTCAGAAATGAAATCCTTTATTGATATTCTAAAGCGATTACTTATCATTTACTGAAGCTAAGATCAATGGGCAAAGGATTAGAACTCCGAAGAGTTTACTCACTTGAAGCATTTTAACAAGTCAAATAGTTTAACTGTTCTTTGAAGATATTGAAATCTTTTTTATTTTTGATTTCATGTTATAAAGAGTTTTGGAAATTTCTACAAAACTTGGTTATAACGATCTTCAACAATTACTCTTTGTTCTTTGTTTAGACGGGAAGAACATGAAGAGTTTTCATTAACATCAGATTTTTAGATCTAGTGTTTTTTAAAGATTTTCTAAGGGTTCTTAGATACATCATGCCAGGGTTTCTAACGAAGCTCGATACAAATTTTTGAGACATCTATTTTTACCTTCACTCGGGTTGAGAATCCTTTACTCGGGTTGAGAATCCTTTAATCCGGTTGAGAAACAGGCAAAGTAGAGGAGGTTTCACCAACAGATTTGTTGGGGTGATTTATTTGAGAGGCAAGATATCACATTTGAATTAATTCCTCAGCTTCATCTACTAGGGAAGCATGAATGGTTTCTAGTTCTAAGAGGTTTTTCTAACCACCTTCAAGAATATATCAAAGTTGATGTATCTTTTCTTGACTACTCCTGATTTTTGGAGTAATTTCATTTAGTTTGTAATTGAAATATACGCTTCCATAACAAATTGAGAATTAATTTTATCAATTTTTTTTTGATTAATTGAATTCTAGACATTCAACCACGATCATGCTTGAGGATAAAAGCGAGAGAGATATATTTACTGAAAATTTTAAAGAGGTAGATCATGAATTCTTACCGATAAACGCGTCTTCGCGGTTCCCCCTAACGGCCACCTGCCTTAACGGGTACGGGTTGCGATCTCGCAAGGAAACTGTCCAAAGAACCAGATAGACTAAAAATTTTTTTTAGAAATGAAATCCTTTATTGATATTCTGAATGCGATCACATATCATTTGCTGAAGCTAAGATCAATGGGCAAAGGATTAGAACTCCGAAGAGTTTACTCACTTGAAGCATTTTAACAAGTCAAATAGTTTAACTGTTCTTTGAAGATATTGAAATCTTTTTATTTTTGATTTCATGTTATAAAGAGTTTTGGAAATTTCTACAAAACTCGGTTATAACGATCTTCAACAATTACACTTTGTTCTTTGTTTAGACGGGAAGAACATGAAGAGTTTTGTTTAACATAAGATTTTTAGATCTAATGTTTTTAAAGATTTTCTAAGGGTTCTTAGATACATCATGCCAGGGTTTCTAACGAAGCTCTGATACAAATTTTTGAGACATCTATTTTTACCTTCACTCGGGTTGAGAATCCTTTACTTGGGTTGAAAATCCTTTACTCGGGTTGAGAATCAAGCAAAGTAGAGGAGGTCTCGCCAACAGATTTGTTGGGGTGATTTATTTGAGAGGCAAGATATCACATTTGAATTAATTCCTCAGATTTCTCAGCTTCATCTACTAGGGAAGCATGAATGGTTTCTAGTTCTAAGAGTTTTTTCTTAGCACCTTCAAGAGTAGATCGAAGTTGATGTAGCTTTTCTTAACTACTCCTGATTTTTGGAGTAATTTCATTTAGTTTGTTATCAAAATAGGCTTCCATAACATATTGAGAATTAATTTTATCAAATTTTTATTTTGATAAACAGAATTCTAGACATTCAACCAAAATCATGCTTCAGGATAAAAGAAAGAAAAATATATCTACTGAAAATTTTCAAGAGGTAGATCATGAATTCTTACCGGTAACCGTGTCTTCGTGGTTCCCCCTAACGGCAACCTGCCTTAACGGGTACTGGTTGCGATCTCGCAAGGAAACGGTCCAAAGAAGCACATAGACTCAAAACAATTTTTAGAAAGGAAATCCTTTATTGATATTCTTAATGCGATTACATATCATTTGCCGAAGCTAAGATCAATGGGCAAAGGATTAGAACTCGAAGAGTTTACTCACTAGAAGCATTTTAACAAGTTAAATTATTTAACTGTTCTTTGAAGATATTGAAATCTTTTTTATTTTTTGATTTCAAGTTATAAAGAGTTTAGTAAATTTCTACTAAACTTCGGTTATAACGATCTTCAACAATTACTCTTTGTTCTTTGTTTAGGCGGGAAGAACATGAAGAGTTTTCATTAACATCAGATTTTTAGATCTAGTGTTTTTTAAAGATTTTCTAAGGGTTCTTAGATACATCATGCCAGGGTTTCTAACGAAGCTCTGATACAAATTTTTTGAGACATCTATTTTTACCTTCACTCGGGTTGAGAATCCTTTACTCGGGTTGAGAATCCTTTAATCCGGTTGAGAAACAGGCAAAGTAGAGGAGGTTTCACCAACAGATTTGTTGGGGTGATTTATTTGAGAGGCAAGATATCACATTTGAAGTAATTCCTCAGCTTCATCTACTAGGGAAGCATGAATGGTTTCTAGTTCTAAGAGGTTTTTCTAACACACCTTCAAGAATATATCGAAGTTGATGTATCTTTTCTTGACTACTCCTGATTTTTGGAGTAATTTCATTTAGTTTGTAATTGAAAAAGGTTTCCAAAACAAATTGAGAATTAATTTTATCAAATTTTTTTTTTGATTAATTGAATTTTAGACATTCAACCAAGATCATGCTTCAGGATAAAAGCTTAGAGAGATATATCTACTGAAAATTTTAAAGAGGTAGATCATGAATTCTTACCGATAACGTGTCTTGCGGTTCCCCTAACGCCATCTGCCTTAACGGGTACAGGTTGCGATCTCGCAAAGAATCGGTCCAAACAACCTGATAGATCAAAACAATTTTCAGAAAGGAAATCATTTATTGATATTTTGAATGCGATTACATATCATTTGCCGAAGCTATGATCAATGGGCAAAGGACTAGAACTCCGAAGAGTTTACTCACTAGAAGCATTTTTAACAAGTTAAATTTTTTAACTGTTTTTTGAAGATATTGAAATCTTTTTTATTTTTTGATTTCATGTTATAAAGAGTTTTGTAAATTTCTACAAAACTTCGGTTATAACGATCTTCAACAATTACTCTTTGTTCTTTGTTTAGACGGGGAAGAACATGAAGAGTTTTCTTTAACATAAGATTTTTAGATCTAATGTTTTTTAATATTTTCTAAGGGTTCTTAGATAAATCATGCCAGGGTTTCTAACGAAGCACCGATACCAATTTTTTGACACATCTATTTTTACCTTCACTGGGGTTAAGAATCCTTTACTCCAGTTGAGAATCCTTTACTCGGGTTGAGAATCAGGCAAAGTAGAGGAGGTTTCACCACCAGATTTGTTGGGGTGATTTATTTGAGAGGCAAGATATCGCTTCTGAAGTAATTCCTCAGCTTCATATACTAGGGAATCATGAATGGTTTCTAGTTCAAAGAGGTTTTTCTTAGAACCTTCAAAAATAGATTGAAGTTGATGTATCTTTTCTTCACTACTCCTGATTTTTCGAGTAATTTAATTTGGTTTGTTATCGAAATAGGCTTCCATTACAAATTGTGAATTAATTTTATCAAATTTTTTTTTTGATTAATTGAATTCTAGACATTCAACCAAGATCATGCTTCAGGATAAAAGCGAGAGAGATATATCTACTGAAAATTTTAAAGAGGTAGATCATGAATTCTTACCGATAAACGCGTCTTCGCGGTTCCCCCAATCGCCACCTGCCTTAACGGGTACTGGTTGCGATCTCGCAAGGAATCGGTCCAAAGAACCAGATAGACTCAAAAAAAATTTCAGAAAGGAAATCGTTTATTGATATTCTGAAAGCGATTACTTATCATTTTGAAGCTAAGATCAATGGGCAAAGGAGTAGAACTCCGAAGAGTTTACTCACTTGAAGCATTTTAACAAGTTAAATTTTTTAACTGTTCTTTGAAGATATTGAAATCTTTTTTATTTTTTGATTTCATGTTATAAAGAGTTTTGTAAATTTCTACTAAACTTCGGTTATAACGATCTTCAACAATTACTCTTTGTTCTTTGTTTAGACGGGGAAGAACATGAAGAGTTTTCTTTAACAAAGATTTTTAGATCTAGTGTTTTTTAAAGATTTTCTAAGGGTTCTTAGATACATCATGCCAGGGTTTCTAACGAAGCTCTGATACAAATTTTTGAGACATCTATTTTTACCTTCACTCGGGTTGAGAATCCTTTACTCGGGTTGAGAATCCTTTAATCCGTGTTGAGAATCAGGCAAAGTAGAGGAGGTTTCACCAACAGATTTGTTGGGGTGATTTATTTGAGAGGCAAGATATCACATTTGAATTAATTCCTCAGCTTCATCTACTAGGGAAGCATGAATGATTTCTAGTTCTAAGAGTTTTTCTAACCACCTTCAAGAATAGATCGAAGTTGATGTATCTTTTCTTGAATACTCCTGATTTTTGGAGTAATTTCATTTAGTTTGTAATTCAAATACGCTTCCATCACAAATTGAGAATTAATTTTATCAAATTTTTTTTTTGATTAATTGAATTCTAGACATTCAACCAAGATCATGCTTCAGGATAAAAGCGAGAGAGATATATCTACTGAAAATTTTAAAGAGGTAGATCATGAATTCTTTCCGATAAACTTGTCTACGCGGTTCCCCCTCTCGGCCACCTGCCTTAACGGGTACGGGTTGTGATCTCGCAAGGAATCGGTCCAAAGAACCAGATAGACTCAAATATATTTTCCTAAAAGAAATCCTTTATTGATATTCTGAATGCGATTACATATCATTTGTCGAAGATAGGATCAAAGGGCAAAGGACTAGAACTCCCAAGAGTTTACTCACTAGACGCATTTTAACGAGTTAAATTTTTTACTGTTCTTTGAAGATATTCAAATCTTTTTTATTTTTTGATTTCATGTTATAAAGAGTTTTGTAAATTTCTACAAAACTTCGGTTATAACGATCTTCAACAATTACTCTTTGTTCTTTGTTTAGACGGGGAAGAACATGAAGAGTTTTCTTTAACATAAGATTTTTAGATCTGATGATTTTTATATATTTTCTAACGGTTCTTAGATAAATCATGCCAGGGTTTCTTACGAAGATCTGATACCAATTTTTTGAGACATCTATTTTTGCCTTCACTCGGGTTGAGAATCCTTTACTCGGGTTGAGAATCCTTTACTCGGGTTGAGAATCAGGCAAAGTAGAGGAGGTTTCACCAACAGATTTGTTGGGGTGATTTATTTGAGAGGCAAGATATCGCATCTGAAGTAATTCCTCAGCTTCATCTACTAGGGAAGCATGAATGGTTTCTAGTTCTAAGAGTTTTTTCTTAGTACCTTCAAGAATAGATCGAAGTTGATGTATCTTTTCTTGACTACTCCTGATTTTTGGAGTAATTTAATTTAGTTTGTAATCGAAATAGGCTTCCATAACAAATTGAGAATTAATTTTATCAAATTTTATTTTGATTAACAGAATTCTAGACATTCAACCAAGATCATGCTTCAGGATAAAAGCGAGAGAGATATATCTACTGAAAATTTTAAAGAGGTAGATCATGAATTCTTACCGATAAACACGTCTTTGCGGTTCCCCCTAACGGCCACCTGCCTTAACGGGTACAGGTTACGATCTCGCAAGGAATCGGTCCAAAGAACCAGATAGACTCAAAAAAATTTTCAGAAAGGAAATCCTTTATTGATATTCTGAATGCGATTACATATCATTTGCCGAAGCTAGGATCAATGGGAAAAGGACTAGAACTCCGAAGAGTTTACTCACTAGAAGCATTTTAACAAGTTAAATTTTTTAACTATTTTTTGAAGATATTCAAATCTTTTTATTTTTGATTTCAAGTTATAAAGAGTTTTGTAAATTTCTACAAAACTTCGGTTATAACGATCTTCAACAATTACTCTTTGTTCTTTGTTTAGACGGGGAAGAACGTGAAGAGTTTTCTTTAACATAAGATTTTTAAATCTAATGTTTTTTAAAGATTTTCTAAGGGTTCTTAGATAAATCATGCCAGGGTTTCTAACGAAGCTCCGATACCAATTTTTGAGACATATATTTTTACCTTCACTCGGGTTGAGAATCCTTTACTCGGGTTGAGAATCCTTTACTCGGGTTGAGAATCAGGCAAAGTAGAGGAGGTTTCACCAACAGATTTGTTGGGGTGATTTATTTGAGAGGCAAGATATCGCATCTGAAGTAATTCCTCAGCTTCATCTACTAGGGAAGCATGAATGGTTTCTAGTTCTAAGAGTTTTTCTAAGTACCTTCAAGAATAGATCGAAGTTGATGTATCTTTTCTTGACTACTCCTGATTTTTCGAGTAATTTCATTTAGTTTGTTATCGAAATAGGCTTCCATAACAAATTGAGAATTAATTTTTTCAAATTTTTATTTTGATTAACTGAATTTTAGACATTCAACCAAGATCATGCTTCAGGATAAAAGCGAGAGAGATATATCTACTGAAAATTTTAAAGATGTAGATCATGAAACCGAAAAACGCGTCTTCGCGGTTCCCCCTAACGGCCACCTGCCTTAACGGGTACTGGTTGCGATCTCGCAAGGAATCGGTCCAAAGAACCAGATAGACTCAAAAATTTTTTCAGAAATGAAATCCTTTATTGATATTCTTAATGCGATCACATATCATTTGCTGAAGTTAGGATCAAAGGGCAAAGGACTAGTAACTCCGAAGAGTTTACTCACTTGAAGCATTTTAACAAGTAAATTTTTTAACTGTTCTTTGAAGATATTGAAATCTTTTTTATTTTTTGATTTCATGTTATAAAGAGTTTTGTAAATTTCTACAAAACTTCGGTTATAACGATCTTCAACAATTACTCTTTGTTCTTTGTTTAGACGGGGAAGAACATGAAGAGTTTTCTTTAACATAAGATTTTTAGATCTAATGTTTTTTAAAGATTTTCTAAGGGTTCTTAGATAAATCATGCCAGGGTTTCTAACGAAGCTCTGATACCAATTTTTTGAGACATCTATTTTTACCTTCACTCGGGTTGAGAATCCTTTACTCGGGTTGAGAATCCTTTACTCGGGTTGAGAATCCTTTACTCGGGTTGAGAATCAGGCAAAGTAGAGGAGGTTTCACCAACAGATTTGTTGGGGAGATTTATTTGTGAGGCAAGATATCGCATCTGAAGTAATTCCTCAACTTCATCTACTAGGGAAGCATGAATGATTTCTAGTTCTAAGAGCTTTTTCAAAGTACCTTCAAGAATAGATCGAAGTTGATGTATGTTTTCTTGACTACTCCTGATTTTTCGCGTAATTTCATTTTGTTTGTAATCTATATAGGCTTCCAAAAGAAATTGAGAATCAATTTTATCCAATTTTTATTTTGATTATTAGAATTCTAGACATTCAAGTAAGATCATTCTTCAGGATAAAAGCCAGAGAGATATATCTACCGAAAATTTTAAAGTGGTAGATCATGAATTCTTACCGATAAACGCGTCTTCATGGTTCCCCCTAACGTCCACCTGCCTTAACGGGTACAGGTTGGGATCTCGCAAGGAATCGGTCCAAAGAACCAGATTGACTCAAAACAATTTTCAGAAAGGAAATCCTTTATTAAAATTCTGGATGCGATTACATATCATTTGCCGAAGCTAGGATCAAATGGCAAAGGAGTAGAACTCCGAAGAGCTCACTCACTAGACGCATTTTAACGAGTTAAATTTTTTCACTCTTCTTTGAAGATATTCAAATCTTTTTTAAATTTTTATTTCAAGTTATAATGAGTTTTGTAAATTTCTATTAAACATCAGTTATTACAATCTTCAACAATTACTCTTTGTTATTTGTTTAGACGGGGAAGAACATGAAAAGTTTTCTTTAATATAAGATTTTTAGTACTGATGTTTTTTATATATTTTCTAAGGGTTCTTAGATAAATCATGCCAGCGTTTCTAACGAAGATCAGATACCAATTTTTTGAGACATCTATTTTTACCTTCACTGGGGTTGAGAATCCTTTACTCCAGTTGAAAATCCTTTTCTCGGGTTTAGAATCAGGCAAAGTGGAGGAGGTTTCACCGACAGATTTGTTGGGGTGATTTATTTGAGAGGCCAGATATCGCATATGAAGTAATTCCTCAGCTTCATCTACTAGGGAAGCATGAATGGTTTCTAGTTCCAAGAGGCTTTTCTTAGTACCTTCAAGAATAGATCGAAGTTGATGTATCTTTTCTTGACTACTCCTGATTTTTGGAGTAATTTCATTTAGTTTGTTATCGAAATAGGCTTCCATAACAAATTGAGTATTAATTTTATCAAATTTTTTTTTGATTAACAGAATTCTAGACATTCAACCAAGACCATGATTCAGGTTAAAACCGAGAGAGACATATCTACTGAAAATTTTAAAGAGGTAGATCATGAATTCTTACCGAAAAACGCGTCTTCGCAGTTCCCCCTAATGGTCACGTGCGTTAACGGGTACTGGTTGCGATCTCGCAAAAAAATGGTCCAAAAAACCACATAGACTAAAATTTTTTTTCAGAAATGAAATCTTTTATTGATATTCTGAATGCGATCACATATCATTTGCCTAAGCTACGATCAAAGGGCAAAAGACTAGTAACTCCGAAGAGTGTACTCACTTGAAGCATTTTAACAAGGTAATTTTTTTATCTGTTCATTGAAGATACTGAAATCTTTTTTCTTTTTGATTTCTTGTTATAAAGAGTTTAGTAAATTTCTACAAAACTTCGTTTATAACGATCTTCAACAATTACTCTTTGTTCTTTGTTTAGACGCGGAAGAACATGAAGTGTTTACTTTAACATAAGATTTTTAAATCTAATTTTTTCTTAAAGATTTTCTATGGGTTCTTAGATAAATCATGCCAGGGTTTCTAACGAAGCTCCGATACCGATTTTTTGAGACATGTATTTTTACCTTCACTCGGGTTGAGAATCCTTTACTCGGGTTGAGAATCCTTTACTTGGGATGAGAAGCCTATACTCGGGTTGAGAATCATGCAAAGTAGAGGAGGTTTCACCAACAGATTTGTTGGGGTGATTTATTTGAGAGGCAAGATATCGAATCTGAAGTAATTCCTCAGCTTCATCTCCTAGGGAAGCATGAATGGTTTCTACTTCTAAGAGTTTTGTTTGGTTACCTTCAACAACAGATCGAAGTTGATATATATTTTTTTGACTACTCCTGATTTTTGGAGTAATTTCATTTAGTTTGTTATCGAAATAGGCTTCCATAACAAATTGAGAATTAATTTTATCAAATTGTTATTTTGATTAACAGAATTCTAGACATTCAACCAAGATCATGCTTCAGGATAAAAGCGAGAGAGATATATCTACTGAAAATTTTAAAGAGGTAGATCATGAATTCTTACCGATAAACGCGTCTTCGCAGTTCCCCCTTATGGTCACGTGCGTTAACGGGTACTGGTTGCGATCTCGCAAGGAAACGGTCCAAAGAACCACATAGACTAAAATTTTTTTTCAGAAATGAAATCCTTTTTAGATATTCTGAATGCGATCACATATCATTTGCCGAAGCTAAGATCAATGGGCAAAGGACTAGAACACCGAAGAGTTTACTCACAAGAACCATTTTAACAAGTTAAATGTTTTAACAGTTCTTCGAAGATATTGAAATCTTTTTTATTTTCTGATTTCAAGTTATAAAGAGTTTTGTAAATTTGTACAAAACTTCGGTTATAACAATCTTCAACAATTACTCTTTGTTCTTTGTTTAGGCGGGGAAGAACAAGAAGAGTTTTCTTTAACATAAGATTTTTAGATCTATTGTTTTTAAAAGATTTTCTAAGGGTTCTTAGATAAATCATGCCAGGGTTTCTAACGAAGCTCTGGTACCAATTTTTTGAGACATCTATTTTTACCTTCACTCGGGTTGAGAATCCTTTACTCGGGTTTTTAATCCGGGCAAAGCAAAGTAGAGAGGTTTCACCACCAGATTTGTTGAGGGTGATTTATTTGAGAGGGAAGATATTTCTAGTTCTAAGAGTTTTTCTAACCACCTTCAAGAATAATTACTCCTGATTTTTGGAGTAGCTTCATCTACTTGGGAAGCATAACAAATGAGAATTAATTTTATCAATTTTTTTGATTAATTGAATTCTGACATTCAACCAAGATCATGCTTCAGGATAAAAGCGAGAGATATATCTACTGAAAATTTTAAAGAGGTAGATCATGAATTCTTACCGATAAAGCGTCTTGCCGGTTCCCCTAGGATCAAAGGGCTTAAAGGGACTAGTAACAGATAGACTTCAAAAAAATTTCAGAAAAGGAAATCGTTTTATTGATATTCTGAACAGTTTAGTCATTTGATCAAGCAAAGGATTTAACAAGGTAAATTTTTAGCATTTTAACAAGTCAAAATAGTTTAACTGTTCATTGAAGATATTGAAATCTTTTTATTTTTGATTTCATGTCATAAAGAGTTTTGTAAATTTCTACAAAACTTTCGGTTATAACGATCTTCAACAATTACTCTTTGTTCTTAGTTTAGACGGGGAAAAATATGAAGAGTTTTCTTTTTACTTAAGATTTTTACATCTAATGTTTTTTAAAGATTTTCTAAAGGTTCTTAGATAAATAATGCCATGGTTTCTAACGAAGCTCAGATACCAATTTTTGAGATATCTATTTTTACCTTCACTCGGGTTGAGAATCCTTTACTCGGGTTGAGAATCAGTCAAAGTAGAGGAGGTTTCACCAACAGATTTGTTGGGGTGATTTTAATGAGAGGGAAGATATCGAATCTGAAGTAATTCCTCAGTTTCATCTACTAGGGAAGCATGAATGGTTTCTAGTTCTAAGAGTTTTGTTTGGGAACCTTCAACAACAGATCGAAGTTGATATATATTTTTTTGACTACTACAGATTTTTTGGAGTAATGTCATTAAGTTTCTAATCGAAATAGGCTTCCATAACAAATTGAGAATTAATTTTATCAAATTTTTATTTTGATTAACAGAATTCTAGACATTCAACCATGATCATGCTTCTGGATAAAAGTGAGAGAGGTATTTCTACTAAAACTTTTAAAGAGGTAGATCATGAATTCTTACCGAAAAATACGTCTTCGCGGTTCCCCCTAAAGGCCACTTGCCTTAACGGGTACTTGTTGCGATCTTGCAAGGAATCGGTCTAAAGAACCAGAAAGATACAAAAAAATTTTCAGAAAAGAAGTCTTTTATTGATATTCTAAATGCGATTACTTATCATTTGCAGAAGCTAAGATCAATGGGCAAAGGAATAGAACTCCGAAGAGTTTACTCACAAGAAGCATTTTAACAAGTTAAATTTTTTAACTGTTCTTTTAAGATATTGAAATCTTTTTTTTTTTATTTCATGTTTAAATGAGTTTGGTAAATTTGTACAAAACTTCGGTTATAATAATCATCAACAATTACTCTTTGTTCTTTGTTTAGACGGGGAAGAACAAGAAGGGTTTTCTTTATCATAAGATTTTTAGATCTATTGTATTTTAAAGATTTTCTATGGGTTCTTAGATAAATCATGTCAGGGTTTCTAACGAAGCTCTGGTACCAATTTTTTGAGACATCTATTTTTACCTTCACTCGGGATGAGAATCCTTTACTCGGGTGAATCCTTTAATCGGGTTGAAAATCAGGCAAAGTAGAGGAGGTTTCACCAACAGATTTGTTTGTGTGATTTATTTGAGGGAAGATATCGCATCTGAAGTAATTCCATAGCTTCATCTACTTGGGAAGCAGGAATGGTTTCTAGTTCTAAGAGTTTTTTCTTTATACCTTCAAGAATTGATCGAAGTTGGTGTGTCTTTTCTTGACTACTCCTGATTTTTGGAGTAATTTCATTTAGATTGTTAACAAACTAGGCTTCCATAACAAATTGAGAATTAATTTTATCAAATTTTTATTTTGATTAACAAAATTCTAGACATTCAACCAAGATCATGCTTCTGGAAAAAAGTGAGAGAGATATATCTACTAAAAATTTTAAAGAGGTAGATCATGAATTCTTACCGAAAAATACGTCTTCGCGGTTCCCCCTAACGCCCACCTGCCTTAACGGGTACTGGTTGTGATCTCGCAAGGAGTCGGTCCAAAGAAAACCGGATTGACTCAAAAAAAGTTTCAGAAAGGAAATCCTTTAATGATATTCTGAATGAGATAACGTATCATTGGCCAGAGCTAGGATCAAAGGGCAAAGGACTAGTAACTCCGAACAGTTTAGTCATTTGAAGCATTTTAACAAGGTAAATATTTTAACTGTTCATTGAAGATATTGAAATCTTTTTTATTTTTTGATTTCATGTCATAAAGAGTTTTGTAAATTTCTACAAAACTTCGGTTATAACGATCTTCAACAATTACTCTTTGTTCTTAGTTTAGACGGGGAAGAATATGAAGAGTTTTCTTTAACATAAGATTTTTACATCTAATGTTTTTTAAATATTTTCTAAAGGTTCTTAGATAAATAATGCCATGGTTTCTAACGAAGCTCTGATACCAATTTTTTGAGATATCTATTTTTACCTTCACTCGGGTTGAGAATCCTTTACTCGGGTTGAGAATCAGGCAAAGTAGAGGAGGTTTCACCAACAGATTTGTTGGGGTGATTTATTTGAGAGGGAAGATATCGAATCTGAAGTAATTCCTTAGCTTCATCTACTAGAGAAGTATGAATGGTTTCTAGTTCTAAGAGTTTTGTTTGGGTACCTTCAACAACAGATTGAAGTTGATATATATTTTTTTGACTACAACTGATTTTTTGGAGTAATTTCATTAAGTTTCTAATCGAAATAGGCTTCCACAACAAATTGACCATTAATTTTTTCAAATTGTTTTTTTGATTAACAGAATTCTAGACATTCAACCAAGATCATGCACCAGGATAAAAGTGAGAGAGATATATCTACAGAAAATTTTAAAGAGGTAGATCATAAATTCTTATCGATAAATGCGTCTTCGCGGTTCCCCCTAACACCCACCTGCCTTAACGGGTACTGGTTGCGATCTTGCAAGGAATCGGTCCAAAGAACCAGAAAGATACAAAAATATTTTCAGAAAAGAAATCCTTTATTGATATTCTGAATGCGATTACTTATCATTTGCTGAAGGTAAGATCAATGGGCAAAAGAATAGAACTCCGAAGAGTTTACTCACAAGAAGCATTTTAACAAGGTAAATATTTTAACTGTTCATTGAAGATATTGAAATCTTTTTTATTTTTTGATTTCATGTTATAAAGGGTTTTGTAAATTTGTACAAAACTTCGGTTATAATAATCTTCAACAATTACTCTTTGTTCTTTGTTTTGACGGGGAAGAAAATATGAAGAGTTTTCTTTAACATAAGATTTTTACATCTAATGTTTTTTGAAGATTTTCTAAAGGTTCTTAGATAAATAATGCCATGGTTTCTAACAAAGCTCAGATACCAATTTTTTGAGATATCTATTTTTACCTTCACTTGGGTTGAGAATCCTTTACTCGGGTTGAGAATCAGGCAAAGTAGAGGAGGTTTCACCAACAGATTTGTTGGGGTGATTTATTTGAGAGGGAACATATCGAATCTGAAGTAATTCCTCAGCTTCATCTACTAGGGAAGCATGAATGGTTTCTAGTTCTAAGAGTTTTGTTTGGGTACCTTCAACAACAGATCGAAGTTGATATATATTTTTTTGACTACTCCTGATTTTTTGGAGTAATTTCATTAAGTTTCTAATCGAAATAGGCTTCCACAACAAATTGACCATTAATTTTATCAAATTGTTTTTTTGATTAACAGAATTCTAGACATTCAACCAAGATCATGCTTCAGGATAAAAGTGAGAGAGATATATCTACTGAAAATTTTCGAAAGGTAGATCACAAATTCTTAACGATAAATGCGTCTTCGCGGTTCCCCCTAACGCCCACCTACCTTAACGGGTACTGGTTGTGATCTCGCAAGGAGTCGGTCCAAAGAAAACCAGATAGACTCAAAAAAATTTTCAGAAAGGAAATCCTTTAGTGATATTCTGAATGAGATTACGTATCATTTACCAGAGAAAGGATCAAAGAGGAAAGGACCAGTAACTCCGAACAGTTTAGTCATTTGAAGCATTTTAACAAGGTAAATATTTTAACTGTCCATGGAAGATATTGAAATCTTTTTTATTTGTACAAAACTTCTGTTATAACGATCTTCAACAATTATTCTTTGTTCTTAGTTTAGACGGAGAAGAATATGAAGAGATTTCTTTAACATAAGATTTTTACATCTAATGTTTTTTAAAGATTTTCTAAAGGTTCTTAGATAAATAATGCCATGGTTTCTAATGGAGCTCTTATACCAATTTTTTGAGACATCTATTTTTACCTTCACTCGGGTTGAGAATCCTTGGGTTTAAAATCAGGCAAAGCAGAGGAGGTTTCACCACCAGATTTGTTGGGGTGATTTATTTGAGAGGGAAGATATCGCATCTGAAGTAATTCCATAGCTTCATCTATTTGGGAAGCACGAATGGTTTCTAGTTCTAATAGTTTTTTCTTAAAACCTTCGAGAATAGATCGAAGTTGATGAGTCTTTTCTTGACTACTCCAGATTTTTGGAGTAATTTCATTTAGATTGTTAACAAACTAGGCTTCCATAACAAATTGAGAATTAATTTTATCAAATTTTTATTTTGATTAACAGAATTCTAGACATTCAACCAAGATCATGCTTCAGGATAAAAAGAGAGAGATATATCTACTAAAAATTTTATAAAGAGGTAGATCACAAATTTTACCGAAAAATCGTCTTCGCGGTTCCCCTAACGCCCACCTGCCTTAATGGGTACTGGTTGCGATCTCGCAAGGAGTCGGTCCAAAGAACCAGATAGACTCAAAAATATTTTCAGAAAGGAAATCCTTTAATGGTATTCTGAATGAGATTACATATCATTTGCCAAAGCTAGGATCAAAAGGCAAAGGACTAGTAACTCCGAAGAGTTTAGTCACTTGAAGCATTTTAACAAGGTAAATTTTTTAACTGTTCTTTGAAGATATTGAAATCTTTTTTATTTTTTGATTTCTTGTCATAAAGAGTTTTTTAAATTTCTACAAAACTTCTGTTATAACGATCTTCAAAAATTACTCTTTGTTCTGAGTTTAGACGGGGAAGAATATGAAGAGTTTTCTTTAACAAAAGATTTTTACAACTAAAGTTTTTTAAAGATTTTATAAAGGTTCTTAGATAAATAATGCCATGGTTTCTAACGAAGCTCTGATTCCAATTTTTTGAGATTTCTATTTTTTCCTTCACTCAGGTTGAGAATCCTTTACTCGGGTTGAGAATCAGGCAAAGTAGAGGAGGTTTCATCAACAGATTTGTTGGAGTGATTTATTTCAAAGGCAAGATATCGAATCTGAAGTAATTCCTCAGCTTCATCTACTAGGGAAGCATGAATGGTTTCTAGTTCTAAGAGTTTGATTTGGGTACCTTCAACAACAGATCGAAGTTGATATATATTTTTTTGACTACTCCTGATTTTTGGAGTAACTTCTTTAAGTTTGTAATCGAAATAGGCTTCCAGAACAAAGTGACCATTAATTTTATCAAATTTTTATTCTGATTAACAGAATTCTACACATTCAACCAAGATAATGCTTCAGGATAAAAGTGAGAGAGATATATCTACAGAAAATTTTCAAAAGGCAGATCACAAATTCTTAACGATAAATGCGTCTTCGCGGTTCCCCCTAACGCCCACCTGCCTTAACGGGTACTGGTTGCGATTTTGCAAGGACTCAGTCCAAAGAACCAGAAAGATACCAAAAAATTTTCAGAAAAGAAATCCTTTATTGATATTCTGAATGCGATTACTTATCATTTGCCGAAGCTAAGATCAATGGGCAAAGGACTAGAACTCCGAAGAGTTTACTCACAAGAAGCATTTTAACAAGTTAAATTTTTTAGCTGTTCTTTGAAGATATTCAAATCTTTTTATTTTTTTATTTCATGTTATAAAGAGTTGGAAATTTGTACAAAACTTCGGTTATAACAATCTTCAACAATTACTCTTTGTTTTTTGTTTAGACGGGGAAGAACAAGAAGAGTTTTCATTAACATAAGATTTTTAGATCTATTGTTTTTAAAAGAGTTTCTAAGGGTTTTTAAATAAATCATGCAAGGGTTTCTAAAGAAGCTCTGGAACCAAGTTTTTGAGACATCTATTTTTACCTTCACTCGGGTTGAGAATCCTTACTCGGGTTTAAAATCAGGCAAAGTAGAGGAGGTTTCACCACCAAATTTGTTGGGGTGATTTATTTGAAAGGAAGATATCGCATCTGAAGTAATTCCATAGCTTCATCTACTTGGGAAGCATGAATGGTTTCTAGTTCTAAGAGTTTTTTCTTAATACCTTCAAGAATAGATCGAAGTTGATGTATCTTTTCTTGACTACTCCTGATTTTTGGTGTAATTTCATTTAGATTGTTAACAAACTAGGCTTCCATAACAAATTGAGAATTAATTTTATCAAATTTTTATTTTGATTAACAGAATTCTAGACATTCAACCAAGATCATGCTTCTGGATAAAAGTGAGAGAGATATATCTACTAAAAATTTTAAAGAGGTAGATCATGAATTCTTACCGAAAAATACGTCTTCGCGGTTCCCCCTAACGCCCACCTACCTTAACGGGTACTGGTTGCGATCTCGCAAGGAGTCGGTCCAAAGAAAACCAGATAGACTCAAAAAAATTTTCAAAAAGGAAATCCTTTAACGATATTCTGAATGAGATTACGTATCATTTGCCGGAGCTAGGATCAAAGAGCAAAGGACTAGTAACTCCGAACAGTTTAGTCATTTGAAGCATTTTAACAAGGTAAATATTTTAACTGTTCTTTGAAGATATTGAAATCTTTTTTATTTTTTGATTTCATGTCATAAAGAGTTTTGTAAATTTGTACAAAACTTCGGTTAGAATAATCTTCAACAATTACTCTTTGTTCTTTGTTTAGACGGGGAAGAATATAAAGAGTTTTCTTTAACATAAGATTTTTACATCTAATGTTTTTTAAAGATTTTCTAAAGGTTCTAAGATAAATAATGCCATGGTTTCTAACGAAGCTCTGATACCAATTTTTTGAGACATCTATTTTTACCTTCACTCGGGTTGAGAATCCTTACTCGGGTTTAAAATCAGGCAAAGCAGAGGATGTTTCACCACCAAATTTGTTGGGGTGATTTATTTGATAGGGAAGATATCGCATCTGAAGTAATTCCATAGCTTCATCTATTTGGGAAGGACGAATGGTTTGTAGTTCTAAGAGTTTTTTCGTAATACCTTCAAGAATAGATCGAAGTTGATGTGTCTTTTCTTGACTACTCCAGATTTTTGGAGTAATTTCATTTAGATTGTTAACAAACTAGGCTTCCGTAACAAATTGTGAATTAATTTTATAAAATTTTTATTTTGATTAACAGAATTCTAGACATTCAACCAAGATAATGCTTCTGTATAAAAGAGAGAGAGAAATATCTACTACAAATTTTAAAGAGGTAGATCATGAATTCTTACCGAAAAATACGTCTTCGCGGTTCCCCCTAACGCCCACCTGCCTTAACGGGAACTGGTTGCGATCTCGCAAGGAGTCGGTCCAAAGAAAACCAGATAGACTCAAAACAATTTTCAGAAAGAAAATCCTTTAATGATATTCTGAATGAGATTACGTATCATTTGCCGGAGCTAGGATCAAAGAGCAAAGGACTAGTAACTCCGAACAGTTTAGTCATTTGAAGCATTTTAACAAGGTAAATATTTTAACTGTCCATGGAAGATATTGAAATCTTTTTTATTTTTTGATTTCATGTCATAAAGAGTTTTGTAAATTTCGACAAAACTTCGGTTATAACGATCTTCAACAATTACTCTTTGTTCTTAGTTTAGGCGGGAGAAGAATATGAAGAGATTTCTTTAACATAAGATTTTTACATCTAATGTTTTTAAACATTTTCTAAAGGTTCTTAGATAAATAATGCCATGGTTTCTAACGAAGCTCTGATACCAATTTTTTGAGACATCTATTTTTACCTTCACTCGGGTTGAGAATCCTTACTCGGGTTTAAAATCAGGTTGAGAAACAGGCAAAGTAGAGGAGGTTTCACCACCAGATTTGTTGGGGTGATTGATTTGAGAGGGAAGATATCGCATCTGAAGTAATTCCATTGCTTCATCAATTTGGGAAGCACGAATAGTTTCTAGTTCTAAGAGTTTTTTCTTAATATCTTCAAGAATAGATCGAAGTTGATGTGTCTTTTCTTGACTACTCCAGATTTTTTGGAGTAATTTCATTTAGATTGTTAACAAACTAGGCTTCCATAACAAATTGAGAATTAATTTTATCAAATTTTTATTTTGATTAACAGAATTCTAGACATTCAACCAAGATCATGCTTCTGGATAAAAGTGAGAGAGATATATCTACTAAAAATTTTATAAAGAGGTAGATCACAAATTCTTACCGAAAAATACGTCTTCGCGGTTCCCCCTAACGCCCACCTGCCTTAACGGGTACTGGTTGTGATCTCGCAAGGAGTCGGTCCAAAGAACTAGATAGACTCAAAAATATTTTCAGAAAGGAAATCCTTTAATGGTATTCTGAATGAGATTACGTATTATTTGCCAAAGCTAGGATCAAAAGGCAAAGGACTAGTAACTCAAACAGTTTAGTCACTTGAAGCATTTTAACAAGGTAAATTTTTAACTGTTCTTTGAAGATATTGAAATCTTTTTATTTTTGATTTCTTGTCATAAAGAGTTTTTAAATTTCTACAAAACTTCTGTTATAACGATCTTCAAAAATTACTCTTTGTTCTGAGTTTAGACGGGGAAGAATATGAAGAGTTTTCTTTAACAAAAGATTTTTACATCAAATGTTTTTTAAGAATTTTATAAGGTTCTTAGATAAATAATGCCATGGTTTCTAACGAAGATCTGATACCAATTTTTTGAGATATCTATTTTTACCTTCACACGGGTTGAGAATCCTTTACTCGGGTTGAGAATCAGGCAAAGTAGAGGATGTTTCATCAACAGATTTGTTGGAGTGATTTATTTGAAAGGCAAGATATCGAATCTGAAGTAATTCCTCAGCTTCATCTACTAGGGAAGCATGAATGGTTTCTAGTTCTAAGAGTTTGGTTTGGGTACCTTCAACAACAGATCGAAGTTGATATATATTTTTTTGACTACTCCTGATTTTTGGAGTAACTTCTTTAAGTTTGTAATCGAAATAGGCTTCCAAAACAAAGTGACCATTAATTTTATCAAATTTTTATTCTGATTAACAGAATTCTACACATTCAACCAAGATAATGCTTCGGGATAAAAGTGAGAGAGATATATCTACTGAAAATTTTCAAAAGGTAGATCACAAATTCTTAACGATAAATGCGTCTTCATGGTTCCCCTAACGCCCACCTGCCTTAACGGGTACTGGTTGCGATCTCGCAAGGAGTCGGTCCAAAGAAAACCAGATAGACTCAAAAAATTTTCAGAAAGGAAATCCTTTAATGATATTCTGAATGATATAACTTATCATTTGCCGGAGCTGGGATCAAAGAGCAAAGGACTAGTAACTCCGAACAGTTTAGTCATTTGAAGCATTTTAACAAGGCAAATATTTTAACTGTCCATTGAAGATATTGAAATCTTTTTAATTTTTTGATTTCATGTCATAAAGAGTTTTGTAAATTTCTACAAAACTTCGGTTAGAACGATCTTCAACAATTACTCTTTGTTCTTAGTTTAGACGGGGAAGAATATGAAGAGTTTTCTTTAACATAAGATTTTTACATCTAATGTTTTTTAAATATTTTCTATAGGTTCTTAGATAAATAATGCCATGGTTTCTAACGGAGCTCTGATACCAATTTTTTGAGACATCTATTTTTACCTTCACTCGGGTTGAGAATCCTTTCTCGGGTTTAAAATCAGGCAAAGCAGAGGAGGTTTCACCACCAAATTTGTTGGGGTGATTTATTTGAGAGGGAAGATATCGCATCTGAAGTAATTCCATAGCTTCATCTACTTGGGAAGCATGAATGGTTTCTAGTTCTAAGAGTTTTTTCTTAATACCTTCAAGAATAGATCGAAGTTGATGTATCTTTTCTTGACTACTCCTGATTTTTGGTGTAATTTCATTTAGATTGTTAACAAACTAGGCTTCCAAAACAAATTGAGAATTAATTTTATCAAATTTTTATTTTGATGAACAGAATTCTAGACATTCAACCAAGATCATGCTTCTGGATAAAAGTGAGAGAGATATATCTACTAATAATTTTAAAGAGGTAGATCATGAATTCTTACCGAAAAATACGTCTTCGCGGTTCCCCCTAACGGCCACCTGCCTTAACCGGTACTGGTTGCGATCTCGCAAGGAGTCGTTCCAAAGAAAACCAGATAGACTCAAAAAAAATTTCAGAAAGGAAATCCTTTAATGATATTCTGAATGAGATTACGTATCATTTGCCGGAGCTAGGATCAAAGAGCAAAGGACAAGTAACTCCGAACAGTTTAGTCATTTGAAGCATTTTAACAAGGTAAATATTTTAACTGTTCTTTGAAGATATTGAAATCTTTTTTTATTTTTGATTTCATGTCATAAAGAGTTTTGTAAATTTCTACAAAACTTTGGTTAAACGATCTTCAACAATTACTCTTTGTTCTTAGTTTAGACGGGAAGAATATGAAGAGTTTTCTTTAACATAAGATTTTTACATCTAATGTTTTAAAAAATTTTCTAAAGGTTCTTAGATAAATAATGCCATGGTTTCTAACGAAGCTCTGATACCAATTTTTGAGACATCTATTTTTACCTTCACTCGGGTTGAGAATCCTTACTCGGGTTTAAAATCAGGAGAAAAGCTGATGAGGTTTCACCACCAGATTTGTGGGGTGATTTATTTGAGAGGAAGATATCGCATATGAAGTAATTCCATAGCTTCATCTACTTGGGAAGCACGAATGGTTTCTAGTTCTAAGAGTTTTTTCTTAATACCTTCAATAATAGATCGAAGTTGATGTGTCTTTTCTTGACTACTCCAGATTTTTGGAGTAATTTCACTTAGATTGTTAACAAACTAGGCTTCCATAACAAATTGAGAATTAATTTTATCAAATTTTTATTTTGATTAACAGAATTCTAGACATTCAACCAAGATCATGCTTCAGGATAAAAGTGAGAGAGATATATCTACTAAAAATTTTATAAAGAGGTAGATCACAAATTCTTACCGAAAAATACGTCTTCGCGGTTCCCCCTAACGCCCACCTGCCTTAACGGGTACTGGTTGTGATCTCGCAAGGAGTCGGTCCAAAGAACCAGATAGACTCAAAAATATTTTCAGAAAGGAAATCCTTTAATGGTATTCTGAATGAGATTACGTATCATTTGCCAAAGCTAGGATCAAAAGGCAAAGGACTAGTAACTCCGAACGGTTTAGTCACTTGAAGCATTTTAACAAAGTAAATTTTTTAACTGTTCTTTGAAGATATTGAAATCTTTTTTATTTTTTGATTTCTTGTCATAAAGAGTTTTTTAAATTTCTACAAAACTTCTGTTATAACGATCTTCAAAAATTACTCTTTGTTCTGAGTTTAGACGGGGAAGAATATGAAGAGTTTTCTTTAACAAAAGATTTTTACATCAAATGTTTTTTAAAGATTTTATAAGGTTCTTAGATAAATAATGCCATGGTTTCTAACGAAGATCTGATACCAATTTTTTGAGATATCTATTTTTACCTTCACTCGGGTTGAGAATCCTTTACTCGAGTTGAGAATCAGGCAAAGTAGAGGATGTTTCATCAACAGATTTGTTGGAGTGATTTATTTGAAAGGCAAGATATCGAATCAGAAGTAATTCCTCAGCTTCATCTACTAGGGAAGCATGAATGGTTTCTAGTTCTAAGAGTTTGGTTTGGGTACCTTCAACAACAGATCGAAGTTGATATATATTTTTTTGACTACTCCTGATTTTTGGAGTAACTTCTTTAAGTTTGTAATCGAAATAGGCTTCCAGAACAAAGTGACCATTAATTTTATCAAATTTTTATTCTGATTAACAGAATTCTACACATTCAACCAAGATCATGCTTCAGGATAAAAGTGAGAGAGATATATCTACTGAAAATTTTCAAAAGGTAGATCACAAATTCTTAACGATAAATGCGTCTTCGCGGTTCCCCCTAACGCCCACCTGCCTTAACGGGTACTGGTTGCGATCTTGCAAGGAATCAGTCCAAAGAACCAGAAAGATACCAAAAAATTTTCAGAAAAGAAATCCTTTATTGATATTCTGAATGCGATTACTTATCATTTGCCGAAGCTAAGATCAATGGGCAAAGGACTAGAACTCCGAAGAGTTTACTCACAAGAAGCATTTTAACAAGTTAAATTTTTTAACTGTTCTTTGAAGATATTCAAATCTTTTTATTTTTTTATTTCATGTTATAAAGAGTTGGAAATTTGTACAAAACTTCGGTTATAACAATCTTCAACAATTACTCTTTGTTTTTTGTTTAGACGGGGAAGAACAAGAAGAGTTTTCTTTAACATAAGATTTTTAGATCTATTGTTTTTAAAAGATTTTCTAAGGGTTTTTAAATAAATCATGCAAGGGTTTCTAAAGAAGCTCTGGAACCAAGTTTTTGAGACATCTATTTTTACCTTCACTCGGGTTGAGAATCCTTACTCGGGTTTAAAATCAGGCAAAGCAGAGGAGGTTTCACCACCAAATTTGTTGGGGTGATTTATTTGAAAGGGAAGATATCGCATCTGAAGTAATTCCATAGCTTCATCTACTTGGGAAGCATGAATGGTTTCTAGTTCTAAGAGTTTTTTCTTAATACCTTCAAGAATAGATCGAAGTTGATGTATCTTTTCTTGACTACTCCTGATTTTTGGTGTAATTTCATTTAGATTGTTAACAAACTAGGCTTCCATAACAAATTGAAAATTAATTTTATCAAATTTTTATTTTGATGAACAGAATTCTAGACATTCAACCAAGATCATGCTTCTGGATAAAAGTGAGAGAGATATATCTACTAAAAATTTTAAAGAGGTAGATCATGAATTCTTACCGAAAAATACGTCTTCGCGGTTCCCCCTAACGCCCACCTACCTTAACGGGTACTGGTTGCGATCTCGCAAGGAGTCGGTCCAAAGAAAACCAGATAGACTCAAAAAATTTTCAGAAAGGAAATCCTTTAATGATATTCTGAATGAGATTACGTATCATTTGCCGGAGCTAGGATCAAAGAGCAAAGGACTAGTAACTCCGAACAGTTTAGTCATTTGAAGCATTTTAACAAGGTAAATATTTTAACTGTTCATTGAAGATATTGAAATCTTTTTTTTAATTTTTGATTTCATGTCATAAAGAGTTTTGTAAATTTCTACAAAACTTGGTTATAACGATCTTCAACAATTACTCTTTGTTCTTAGTTTAGACGGGAAGAATATGAAGAGTTTTCTTTAACATAAGATTTTTACATCTAATGTTTTTAAAGATTTTCTAAAGGTTCTTAGATAAATAATGCCATGGTTTCTAACGAAGCTCTGATACCAATTTTTGAGACATCTATTTTACCTTCACTCGGGTTGAGAATCCTTACTCGGGTTTAAAATCAGGCAAAGCAGAGGAGGTTTCACCACCAAATTTGTTGGGGTGATTTATTTGATAGGAAGATATCGCATCTGAAGTAATTCCATAGCTTCATCTATTTGGGAAGGACGAATGGTTTGTAGTTCTAAGAGTTTTTCTTAATACCTTCAAGAATAGATCGAAGTTGATGTGTCTTTCTTGACTACTCCTGATTTTTGGAGTAATTTCATTTAGATTGTTAACAAACTAGGCTTCCGTAACAAATTGAGAATTAATTTTATAAAATTTTTATTTTGATTAACAGAATTCTAGACATTCAACCAAGATAATGCTTCAGGATAAAAAGAGAGAGATATATCTACTAAAAATTTTAAAGAGGTAGATCATGAATTCTTACCGAAAAATACGTCTTCGCGGTTCCCCCTAACGCCCACCTGCCTTAACGGGTACTGGTTGCGATCTCGCAAGGAGTCGGTCCAAAGAAAACCAGATAGACTCAAAACAATTTTCAGAAAGGAAATCCTTTAATGATATTCTGAATGAGATTACGTATCATTTGCCGGAGCTAGGATCAAAGAGCAAAGGACTAGTAACTCCGAACAGTTTAGTCATTTGAAGCATTTTAACAAGGTAAATATTTTAACTGTCCATTGAAGATATTGAAATCTTTTTTATTTTTTGATTTCATGTCATAAAGAGTTTTGTAAATTTCTACAAAACTTCGGTTATAACGATCTTCAACAATTACTCTTTGTTCTTAGTTTAGACGGAGAAGAATATGAAGAGATTTCTTTAACATAAGATTTTTACATCTAATGTTTTTTAAAGATTTTCTAAAGGTTCTTAGATAAATAATGCCATGGTTTCTAACGGAGCTCTGATACCAATTTTTTGAGACATCTATTTTTACCTTCACTCGGGTTGAGAATCCTTACTCGGGTTTAAAATCAGGCAAAGCAGAGGAGGTTTCACCACCAGATTTGTTGCGGTGATTGATTTGAGAGGGAAGATATCGCATCTGAAGTAATTCCATAGCTTCATCAATTTGGGAAGCACGAATAGTTTCTAGTTCTAAGAGTTTTTTCTTAATACCTTCAAGAATAGATCGAAGTTGATGTGTCTTTTCTTGACTACTCCAGATTTTTGGAGTAATTTCATTTAGATTGTTAACAAACTAGGCTTCCATAACAAATTGAGAATTAATTTTATCAAATTTTTATTTTGATTAACAGAATTCTAGACATTCAACCAAGATCATGCTTCAGGATTAAAGTGAGAGAGATATATCTACTAAAAATTTTATAAAGAGGTAGATCATGAATTCTTACCGAAAAATACGTCTTCGCGGTTCCCCCTAACACCCACCTGCCTTAACGGGTACTGGTTGCGATCTCGCAAGGAGTCGGTCCAAAGAACCAGATAGACTCAAAACAATTTTCAGAAAGAAAATCCTTTAATGATATTCTGAATGAGATTACGTATCATTTGCCGGAGCTAGGATCAAAGAGCAAAGGACTAGTAACTCCGAACAGTTTAGTCATTTGAAGCATTTTAACAAGGTAAATATTTTAACTGTCCATGGAAGATATTGAAATCTTTTTTGATTTTTGATTTCATGTCATAAAGAGTTTTGTAAATTTCGACAAAACTTGGTTATAACGATCTTCAACAATTACTCTTTGTTCTTAGTTTAGACGGGGAAGAATATGAAGAGATTTCTTTAACATAAGATTTTTACATCTAATGTTTTTAAAGATTTTCTAAAGGTTCTTAGATAAATAATGCCATGGTTTCTAACAGAGCTCTGATACCAATTTTTGAGACATCTATTTTTACCTTCACTCGGGTTGAGAATCCTTACTCGGGTTTAAAATCAGGCAAAGCAAAGAGGAGGTTTCACCACCAGATTTGTTGCGGTGATTGATTTGAGAGGGAAGATATCGCATCTGAAGTAATTCCATAGCTTCATCAATTTGGGAAGCACGAATAGTTTCTAGTTCTAAGAGTTTTTTCTTAATACCTTCAAGAATAGATCGAAGTTGATGTGTCTTTTCTTGACTACTCCAGATTTTTGGAGTAATTTCATTTAGATTGTTAACAAACTAGGCTTCCATAACAAATTGAGAATTAATTTTATCAAATTTTTATTTTGATTAACAGAATTCTAGACATTCAACCAAGATCATGCTTCAGGATTAAAGTGAGAGAGATATATCTACTAAAAATTTTATAAAGAGGTAGATCATGAATTCTTACCGAAAAATACGTCTTCGCGGTTCCCCCTAACACCCACCTGCCTTAACGGGTACTGGTTGCGATCTCTCAAGGAGTCGGTCCAAAGAACCAGATAGACTCAAAAAAAATTTTCAAAAGGAAATCCTTTAATGGTATTCTGAATGAGATTACGTATCATTTGCCTAAGCTAGGATCAAAAGGTAAAGGACTAGTAACTCCAACGAGTTTAGTCACTTGAAGCATTTTAACAAGGTAAATTTTTAACTGTTCTTTGAAGATATTGAAATCTTTTTTATTTTTGATTTCTTGTCATAAAGAGTTTTTTAAATTTCTACAAAAC
Organism: Aristolochia contorta; assembly: GCA_022405105.1. Lineage (NCBI taxonomy): Eukaryota > Viridiplantae > Streptophyta > Magnoliopsida > Piperales > Aristolochiaceae > Aristolochia > Aristolochia contorta. Next base: position 57,245 of record JAHZSQ010000017.1, read on the forward strand.
TTCTGTTATAACGATCTTCAAAAAATTACTCTTTGTTCTGAGTTTAGACGGGAAGAATATGAAGAGTTTTCTTTAACATAAGATTTTTACATCTAATGTTTTTAAAGATTTTATAAGGTTCTTAGATAAATAATGCCATGGTTTCTAACGAAGATCTGATACCAATTTTTGAGATATCTATTTTTACCTTCACTCGGGTTGAGAATCCTTTACTCGGGTTGAGAATCAGGCAAAGTAGAGGAGGTTTCATCAACAGATTTGTTGGAGTGATTTATTTCAAAGGCAAGATATCGAATCTGAAGTAATTCCTCAGCTTCATCTACTAGGGAAGCCTGAATGGTTTCTAGTTCTAAGAGTTTGGTTTGGGTACCTTCAACAACAGATCGAAGTTGATATATATTTTTTTGACTACTCCTGATTTTTGGAGTAACTTCTTTAAGTTTGTAATCGAAATAGGCTTCCAGAACAAAGTGACCATTAATTTTATCAAATTTTTATTCTGATTAACAGAATTCTACACATTCAACCAAAGATAATGCTTCGGGATAAAAGTGAGAGAGATATATCTACTGAAAATTTTCAAAAGGTAGATCACAAATTCTTAACGATAAATGCGTCTTCGCGGTTCCCCCTAACGCCCACCTACCTTAACGGGTACTGGTTGCGATCTCGCAAGGAGTCGGTCCAAAGAAAACCAGATAGACTCAAAAAAATTTCAGAAAGGAAATCCTTTAATGATATTCTGAATGAGATTATTACGTATCATTTACTGGAGCTAGGATCAAAGAGCAAAGGACTAGTAACTCCGAACAGTTTAGTCATTTGAAGCATTTTAACAAGGTAAATATTTTAACTGTCCATGGAAGATATTGAAATCTTTTTTTATTTTTGTTTTCATGTCATAAAGAGTTTTGTAAATTTCTACAAAACTTCGGTTATAACGATCTTCAACAATTACTCTTTGTTCTTAGTTTAGACGGAGAAGAATATGAAGAGATTTCTTTAACATAAGATTTTTACATCTAATGTTTTTAAAGATTTTCTAAAGGTTCTTAGATAAATAATGCCATGGTTTCTAACGAGCTCTGATACCAATTTTTGAGACATCTATTTTTACCTTCACTCGGGTAGAGAATCCTTACTCGGGTTTAAAATCAGGCAAAGCAGAGGAGGTTTCACCACCAGATTTGTTGCGGTGATTTATTTGAGAGGGAAGATATCGCATCTGAAGTAATTCCATAGCTTCATCAATTTGGGAAGCACGAATAGTTTCTAGTTCTAAGAGTTTTTTCTTAATACCTTCAAGAATAGATCGAAGTTGATGTGTCTTTTCTTGACTACTCCAGATTTTTGGAGTAATTTCATTTAGATTGTTAACAAACTAGGCTTCCATAACAAATTGAGAATTAATTTTATCAAATTTTTATTTTGATTAACAGAATTCTAGACATTCAACCAAGATCATGCTTCAGGATAAAAGTGAGAGAGATATATCTACTAAAAATTTTATAAAGAGGTAGATCATGAATTCTTACCGAAAAATACGTCTTCGCGGTTCCCCCTAACGCCCACCTGCCTTAACGGGTACTGGTTGCGATCTCGCAAGGAGTCGGTCCAAAGAACCAGATAGACTCAAAAAAATTTTCAGAAAGGAAATCCTTTAATGGTATTCTGAATGAGATTACGTATCATTTGCCGAAGCTAGGATCAAAAGGCAAAGGACTAGTAACTCCGAACGGTTTAGTCACTTGAAGCATTTTAACAAGGTAAACTTTTTAACTGTTCTTTGAAGATATTCAAATCTTTTTTATTTTTTGATTTCTTGTCATAAAGAGTTTTTAAATTTCTACAAAACTTCTGTTATAACGATCTTCAAAAATTACTCTTTTGTTCTGAGTTTAGACGGGAAGAATATGAAGAGTTTTCTTTAACATAAGATTTTTACATCTAATGTTTTTTAAAGATTTTATAAGGTTCTTAGATAAATAATGCCATGGTTTCTAACGAAGATCTGATACCAATTTTTTGAGATATCTATTTTTACCTTCACTCGGGTTGAGAATCCTTTACTCGGGTTGAGAATCAGGCAAAGTAGAGGATGTTTCATCAACAGATTTGTTGGAGTGATTTATTTGAAAGGCAAGATATCGAATCTGAAGTAATTCCTCAGCTTCATCTACTAGGGAAGCATGAATGGTTTCTAGTTCTAAGAGTTTGGTTTGGGTACCTTCAACAACAGATCGAAGTTGATATATATTTTTTTGACTACTCCTGATTTTTGGAGTAACTTCTTTAAGTTTGTAATCGAAATAGGCTTCCAGAACAAAGTGACCATTAATTTTATCAAATTTTTATTCTGATTAACAGAATTCTACACATTCAACCAAGATAATGCTTCGGGATAAAAGTGAGAGAGATATATCTACTGAAAATTTTCAAAAGGTAGATCACAAATTCTTAACGATAAATGCGTCTTCGCGGTTCCCCCTAACGCCCACCTGCCTTAACGGGTACTGGTTGCGATCTCGCAAGGAGTCGGTCCAAAGAAAACCAGATAGACTCAAAAAAATTTTCAGAAAGGAAATCCTTTAATGATATTCTGAATGATATAACGTATCATTTGCCGGAGCTAGGATCAAAGAGCAAAGGACTAGTAACTCCGAACAGTTTAGTCATTTGAAGCATTTTAACAAGGCAAATATTTTAACTGTCCATTGAAGATATTGAAATCTTTTTAATTTTTTGATTTCATGTCATAAAGAGTTTTGTAAATTTCTACAAAACGGTTAGAAACGATCTTCAACAATTACTCTTTGTTCTTAGTTTAGGCGGGAAGAATATGAAGAGTTTTCTTTAACATAAGATTTTTACATCTAATGTTTTTTAAAGATTTTCTATAGGTTCTTAGATAAATAATGCCATGGTTTCTAACGGAGCTCTGATACCAATTTTTTGAGACATCTATTTTTACCTTCACTCGGGTTGAGAATCCTCTCGGGTTTAAAATCAGGCAAGGCAAAGAGGAGGTTTCACCACCAAATTTGTTGGGGTGATTTATTTGAGAGGAAGATATCGCATCTGAAGTAATTCCATAGCTTCATCTATTTGAGAAGCACGAATGGTTTCTAGTTCTAAGAGTTTTTTCTTAATACCTTCAAGAATAGATCGAAGTTGATGTGTCTTTTCTTCACTACTCCAGATTTTTGGAGTAATTTCATTTAGATTGTTAACAAACTAGGCTTCCAGAACAAATTGAGAATTAATTTTATCAAATTTTTATTTTGATTAACAGAATTCTAGACATTCAACCAAGATCATGCTTCAGGTTAAAAGTGAGAGAGATATATCTACTAAAAATTTTATAAAGAGGTAGATCATGAATTCTTACCGAAAAATACGTCTTCGCGGTTCCCCCTAACGCCCACCTGCCTTAACGGGTACTGGTTGCGATCTCGCAAGGAGTCGGTCCAAAGAACCAGCTAGACTCAAAAAAATTTTCAGAAAGGAAATCCTTTAATGGTATTCTGAATGAGATTACGTATCATTTGCCGAAGCGAGGATCAAAAGTCAAAGGACTAGTAACTCTGAACGGTTTAGTCACTTGAAGCATTTTAACAAGGTAAATTTTTTAACTGTTCTGTGAAGATATTGAAATCTTTTTTATTTTTTGATTTCTTGTCATAAAGAGTTTTGTAAATTTCTACAAAACTTCTGTTATAACGATCTTCAAAAATTACTCTTTGTTCTGAGTTTAGACGGGGAAGAATATGAAGAGTTTTGTTTAACATAAGATTTTTACATCTAATGTTTTTTAAAGATTTTATAAGGTTCTTAGATAAATAATGCCATGGTTTCTAACGAAGCTCTGATACCAATTTTTTGAGATATCTATTTTTACCTTCACTCGGGTTGAGAATCCTTTACTCGGGTTGAGAATCAGGCAAAGTAGAGGAGGTTTCATCAACAGATTTGTTGGAGTGATTTATTTGAAAGGCAAGATATCGAATCTGAAGTAATTCCTCAGCTTCATCTACTAGGGAAGCATGAATGGTTTCTAGTTCTAAGAGTTTGGTTTGGGTACCTTCAACAACAGATCGAAGTTGATATATATTTTTTTGACTACTCCTGATTTTTGGAGTAACTTCTTTAAGTTTGTAATCGAAATAGGCTTCCAGAACAAAGTGACCATTAATTTTATCAAATTTTTATTCTGATTAACAGAATTCTACACATTCAACCAAGATAATGCTTCGGGATAAAAGTGAGAGAGAGATATATCAACTGAAAATTTTCAAAAGGTAGATCACAAATTCTTAACGATAAATGCGTATTCGCGGTTCCCCCGAACGCCCACCTACCTTAACGGGTACTGGTTGCGATCTCGCAAGGAGTCGGTCCAAAGAAAACCAGATAGACTCAAAACAATTTTCAGAAAGGAAATCCTTTAATGATATTCTGAATGATATAACGTATCATTTGCCGGTGCTGGGATCAAAGAGCAAAGGACTAGTAACTCCGAACAGTTTAGTCATTTGAAGCATTTTAACAAGGCAAATATTTTAACTGTCCATTGAAGATATTGAAATCTTTTTAATTTTTTGATTTCATGTCATAAAGAGTTTTGTAAATTTCTACAAAACTTCGGTTAGAACGATCTTCAACAATTACTCTTTGTTCTTAGTTTAGACGGGGAAGAATATGAACAGTTTTCTTTAACATAAGATTTTTACATCTAATGTTTTTTGAAGATTTTCTAAAGGTTCTTAGATAAATAATGCCATGGTTTCTAACGGAGCTCTGATACCAATTTTTTGAGACATCTATTTTTACCTTCACTCGGGTTGAGAATCCTTACTCGGGTTTAAAATCAGGCAAAGCAGAGGAGGTTTCACCACCAAATTTGTTGGGGTAATTTATTTGAGAGGGAAGATATCGCATCTGAAGTAATTCCATAGCTTCATCTATTTGAGAAGCACGAATGGTTTCTAGTTCTAAGAGTTTTTTCTTAATACCTTCAAGAATAGATCGAAGTTGATGTGTCTTTTCTTGACTACTCCAGATTTTTGGAGTAATTTCATTTAGATTGTTAACAAACTAGGCTTCCAGAACAAATTGAGAATTAATTTTATCAAATTTTTATTTTGATTAACAGAATTCTAGACATTCAACCAAGATCATGCTTCAGGTTAAAAGTGAGAGAGATATATCTACTAAAAATTTTATAAAGAGGTAGATCATGAATTCTTACCGAAAAATACGTCTTCGCGGTTCCCCCTAACGCCCACCTGCCTTAACGGGTACTGGTTGCGATCTCGCAAGGAGTCGGTCCAAAGAACCAGATAGACTCAAAAAATTTTCAGAAAGGAAATCCTTTAATGGTATTCTGAATGAGATTTCATTATCATTTGCGAAGCTAGGATCAAAAGTCAAAGGACTAGTAACTCGAACGGTTTAGTCACTTGAAGCATTTTAACAAGGTAAATTTTTAACTGTTACGTGAAGATATTGAAATCTTTTTTTTTTTGATTTCTTGTCATAAAGAGTTTTGTAAATTTCTACAAAACTTCTGTTATAACGATCTTCAAAAATTACTCTTTGTTCTGAGTTTAGACGGGAAGAATATGAAGAGTTTTGTTTAACATAAGATTTTTACATCTAATGTTTTTAAAGATTTTATAAAGGTTCTTAGATAAATAATGCCATGGTTTCTAACGAAGCTCTGATACCAATTTTTGAGATATCTATTTTTACCTTCACTCGGGTTGAGAATCCTTTACTCGGGTTGAGAATCAGGCAAAGTAGAGGAGGTTTCATCAACAGATTTGTTGGAGTGATTTATTTGAAAGGCAAGATATCGAATCTGAAGTAATTCCTCAGCTTCATCTACTAGGGAAGCATGAATGGTTTCTAGTTCTAAGAGTTTGGTTTGGGTACCTTCAACAACAGATCGAAGTTGATATATATGTTTTGACTACTCCTGATTTTTGGAGTAACTTCTTTAAGTTTGTAATCGAAATAGGCTTCCAGAACAAAGTGACCATTAATTTTATCAAATTTTTATTCTAATTAACAGAATTCTCTACATTCAACCAAGATAATGCTTGGGATAAAAGTGAGAGATATATCTACTGAAAATTTTCAAAAGGTAGATCACAAATTCTTAACGATAAATGCGTCTTCGCGGTTCCCCTAACGCCCACCTGCCTTAACGGGTACTGGTTGCGATCTCGCGCAGGAGTCGGTCCAAAGAAAACCAGATAGACTCAAAAATTTTCGGAAAGGAAATCCTTTAATGATATTCTGAATGATATAACGTATCATTTGCGGTGCTGGGATCAAAGAGCAAAGGACTAGTAACTCCGAACAGTTTAGTCATTTGAAGCATTTTAACAAGGCAAATATTTTAACTGTCCATTGAAGATATTGAAATCTTTTAATTTTTGATTT